>OZ024791.1:4125965-4582493 GCA_964017065.1 Haliclona indistincta
GTTATAGTGAAAATCGCTGTTTATATTTTATGTACCATTACTAATTATTTTAATGCGGTATTACACCAAAAATTTCATTGTACATAATATGAACATCCATAATTATTTATTAGTTAAGCAAGTTTTCAGTATTATGGTAGAAGAACTACTTTAATAGACTTGCTGCTATTGTTGACCATGTCCAGACCTTTCACAACATCTTCCATCTTTAACTTGTGAGTGATCATTTCCTGTCAAATAGAAAGCCAAATGTACATGAAGATGCAAGTGCCTGCCCAAGACTAGAAGGAGCATCCAATGGTACTTCCTACACAAAACTAGTGCCATGTGCTGTAGCACCCAGCACATGTGTTAAGGACTCTTGTCCAGTTTCATTAGGAACAGCTGTAACCATATTGTGTGGCCTTATCTATAAAATGATTTCCTACTTCATCATAGGTTAGGATGCTCCTTCTAGTCAGTGTCCAAGTTATAAGTATAGGTGAGAACTGTATGTTTTGACATGTGTGAATAATAACCTCAAGTGGTAATTGGTTGTTTTCGATCATCCTAATAGCTTGTGGGTAAGTGTAAGGACCTATAGTAGACCACCAGTACATAGGTTAGTCTCACCAATATCACACCTGGTAACTCACTACAATGGCCTCCACGTATAGTAAGCTCTGCATAAAAATGGCATCAACTGATAGTATTATAATGTCATGGAGCTCACCTTTGGCGTCTGAAATGAAAGTCCAGTCAGCAGATGTTTCTTTTCCAAACACACTGTACTCAACAAATGTGCCTTGCCTTGCAATCATCTGTAATCTGATTATTTAGAACAATAATTTATGTCGTATGGCAGTAATTATTGCCAGGTAGAGTTGGGACAAGCTTCAAAAAAATAAAATTTCAGATTCTTGGATTTAATGACGATGTGGATGTGGTTACTACGTGATGTGCATACACGATAACGAAATAATTAACCCACTATTAATTGAGTTTTGCTCACCCCTGGTTGACAGACACAGGGCTTCCGGTGGCTTCAATGTATACATCACACCCGTATCCTTCTGAGAGTTTCTTAACTTCATCAACTACCTTGCATTTAGTTGGATTGAGTACAACTTGTGCTCCACATTTGCGAGCAATATCTAGCTGAGATAATGCATTATTTCAAAGTTTTGAAAGATGTTGATATAAATACCTTCCATTCATAAAGATCCAGTGCAATTAGTAGTTTGGGGTTCTTAAGTTTAGCTGCTGCTACCATTCCTAATCCAAGAGGCCCACAGCCTGACACGACTACAACATCATTGAACTGAATATTTCCTAGTTCAACGGAATGAATTGAGCAAGCCAAAGGCTCTATGAATGCTGCCTTCCAAGGAGGAATACTCTTAGGAACCTGTGTATATATGTATTATGCATAATTGAGGCACGTTAGCTATAAAGACTTTATGGTTGATAGCATTTCTTGGGTAGATCATATACTCAGCCATGGCACCTACACACATTTGAACTTAGCTATACAGTAAACTGAATTAACTTACCATGCGAACTCTGATGAAATCCATACACGTCATGTGGAATACCTACAAAACAAGGTTATCTCATGGGAATACTACACGTTACTAATAATTCCTAATTGATTTGTGTGTGTGTGCGTGTGTGTGTGTGTGTGTGTGTAGTAGTATTAGCATTACAAACAGACAATGAAGATGAATCTCACACATGTTATAGTCTCCTCTCTTGCAATAACGACAGTCCCAACATGGAACTATATTCTCTGAGATAGCATGGTCACCGATTTCCAATTTGTATTTTTCACCAGCACCTATTATCATTAAGGTTTTATTTTGCTCCTTGCACAACATGGCATGGTAGAATGCTATCATACATTGAAATATTATAGGCCTACCAGGTCTTCCTATAAAATAAGAAATCTCACACATTAGAGGCTTGCCACTAATTGATATGGTTTAACATTTCAAAAACTGACAGTTTAGTGGCTGCCCTAGATGTGTGATTGTCAGAGGGTTTGGATTTGTTGGTCGGTCGGTATGTGCCTGTGCTTTCAAAAGCTTACCACTCTAAAACCACCTCGAAATAGCTGTAATTTCTATTCCCCAAAGGCACCCGGTCTGTCAAATGCTATGGCTATGCTTTTCCAACAGGTTCACTGCTGATAAGATCATTACAGTAACTGGTTGTAGCCATTGCAAGCCAGACTGAGTACACTTGCACTACAGACTCTCTGCCTGCTGCTACCATTATACTGCCCATTCTACTGTCTGTAGCTACTGTTGCTACTCAGTACTAATGTTGGTGCAGCAAGCAATCCTCCTGTTCTAGTGCAACTACTTCTACGCTTTGTTGCAACTACTGATCCTGCTTTGCTGCAACAAGTACTGCTCTACTGCCTCCTGCTCTACTCAGACTCTTTCCAGGCTCTAGCATTGTTTCTGAATTTGCAACAGCGACCAGGGACTGATGGTATGTGTTCCACCCTAGCAATTCTTATTTGATTGATTTTACCCGAGATCTTACTCGCTGAGATGCTGACCTTTCCCCAATTTAACAACTTCCCCAACAAACTCATGTCCTGGGATTACAGGAGGCTGCACATATCTAGACCACACCTCGCTACCTGCAGAGTGTGTCAACAGTGAACATGGGTGTGTATATAAAGTTTGCAAATCACTAACCCCAAAAGTATGGAGCACCGGCATAACACTTAGCGTCTCCGGCACAAACACCAACAGCGAGTACTTTTACGAGCACTTCACCATCACCAACATCTGGAACGGGGCGTGTCTCGGCACGATAGTCTTCTGTTCACGTTCAACACAACAAAATGTAAACTCAGCAGCTCTTACCAGCCTTGTACAATCACTTACGAGGAGCATGACATACAATACATTTCATCTCAGACGGCAAGCAGCACTCTCTGGGAACTGTGGCCATTTTGCGTTAAAAAAATAAACACTACCGTAATAATAATTATTATTAATTTTTATGGGCGATAAAAATTCTTGAAAACATTGCTGTACAACAGAACAAAATAATAACCATATGCAACTGAACAGATGACGTCCTATAATGCCAAACAGTATAAAATGCAGTTGTGAATGTATTATATAGAATGGAATTTCAGGATGAGAAGCATAAAGTCAATATACAGCTCAAGATCAAAAGACAAGAAGGCAACATGGAAGTAGCACCACCAGATGGAGTTGGTCGTAAGTCATAAACGTGATGATCAGATTTATTTGAACTTGTAGTCTGATGTGCTGTCTCTCCAGCATCATAATCAATATCTTCTTCATCAGCAGTATTGTGTTGCAGTGTGTTTACCACATCTTCATCGTCTGGTAAGACCTGAGGATCAGTTGTTGTTGGTTGCAATCTTGTAGTTGGTGGTTCAGTCCCGCTTGGATTTCCAAACTGGTTTTGTTTCAAATCACTAACAATTCTTATAACAATGTGCTTTTTTCTGTTATGTGCATTCTCTGCATCTGCATGTGGTGAATAACCACTGCCGGCAAAATTCATCTGTTCGCCGCTTCCACTTCCTTCACCACTACTTTCTGGAATATCGGTAGGAAGTACACTTATAGGTTTGGGTCGAACTGAACATGTTAGTTCTGTCCTATATTGACAATCTTCATCATCTGATTCTAAACATTCATATAGTGACAGAAGAGAGCTAACTGCTTGTGTTAGTCGCTTGATCTTGTTTCTTGGTCTTCTGTATTGGCCTGTGCCTAGAAACCTTTTGCTTTTAAAAGCAGGGTTGCTTGCTTGGTCAGCTTCAAAGCGTCCCACAAGAGAATGTTTATAGCTTCAAATAATCAAATTAAGAAGAATAAATGAGATCAGTGTAGAGTAGGCACTGATTGAATTAGGTGTGGTTAGAAGCACTCTTAGCAACAGATGCACTTTGAAACAACTTTACTATAATTACTACAATACATCATGCACCACATGCAGACAAGTATGGTATACTACTGTGTGATGAATGCATTATTGTACCTTCCCAATGCAGTTCCATTCCAACAATCTCGATTTCTTATGTATTTTAGCAGTTGAGGATTTACAGAGCAAAACATTTCTGGGATTTCTTTTATCAGCGTTCCAAGAATCGAAAAGTGGTTGATCTCTTTTTCTGTTGCTTGAGCGATAGTAGTATGATCTTTTTGTGCCGTATGTGTTGATATAGCTGCTGAATACAGTGAAAATCGGTCTTGATCAAGTGCAGTGCTGCTATATGGTGATACTGTACTATAGCTTTCAGTGCCAATAACCTGAGGTGAAATTATGCCATTAAGGAACACTTACAAACATACTTACCAAGTTTGATAGAGTAGTATTAATATGTTTTGTTAAACTGAAGAAGATGCTCAATACATTCGATGTTAGCAGGACTGGGCTCATCTGATGTGAGATGAATCTTGAGAAATCCTTAACCTTACTGGAAAGCATTTTAAGGCCTGGTGTGAGCTCAACTGCCTCTGCCATGCAGCCTCTCATTACATTCAAACAATGTCCATCACAGGAAACTGTTCTTTGGTATCCACTACAGGCAGCACATCTTTGAATTGTAAACAAACCACGCAAACAGCTGTCTGAGAACTTGTTTCTTAGTAGAGTCAGAGAGACAGCATTAATAGCTTCAAACGATTCTGCTATCATCTTAATGTTGTTGAGTGTTGGTGCCAGCTGTTGAAGAACGGGCTGATACCACAGCTGAACTATAGCTTCTTCAATCTCCATACGCCTTGTGGAGTTAATAGTCATATTAACTTCACTTTTTTGCCAGTGTCTGTCAAATATCATTCTAATAGTAAGGTTGACAGTACGTGGCAAGAAACACAGATCTTTAGTGTGAACGAGCTTGTAAATGTGATCAAACAGATCATTAAAGATGGCATCTGTAGCAACTTGCGGTTCATTCATTGCTTTAGCAATTTCAGCTACCAACAGGCCTTTGGAGCTATTGAAAATGCTAAATACAGCACCTGCAGAAAAGCGGTCTAATGGTAACAAAATTCATAGCGGTGACAGGTGCTTAGATAAGTAGAAGCCCTTCTCTAAAGGAGGTGCTAGTCATCTGTGGTTTCTACATGTTTTGCTGCATGTCGCAACGCAGATTCATGCATGTCGCTTACTGTTAAGTGTTCGTCCAGAGGAAAACAAAGGAGGGTTCACATTTTCTATCCTCTTTTGAAGTGCAGTGAGATAACGGCGGTCGTAATCTTTTTCCATCGCTCGCAGCAATTCAGGTTCTACCGAGGTTTTACAGCATGTGCCCTTCATTCCAGCGCAAAGGGATTTACTGGAAACTGGAGAAAAGACAGATTAAAATAATACATGTACTGTAGATTCCGATTACCTCCAACTGGCTTGCTTGTTTCTAAACCATTCACCAAGACAGTGATATTGATCGAGGCATCATCCAAGAAAAACTGGGCCATCCTAAAACAGACCGTATTTTCATCGATAAAAGCGCTCGAGACATTTAGTAAAACGAGCACGGACAGAAGAGTCGTTACTAGAGACGTTAGGAGCAGCATCTTGTTTCGACTCGCTGCGAGCTATGCTGCGGTTGTACAGGCAACATTGATTTTAATAGGGACGGATATTGTTATCTAACCTACATCACTTCCTTTTCCACGGACCTGACTTTCTCCGACTTCTCTAAATTAATGTTTCACGTTTGACAGTGATACTATGGACTATGGAGTCTGTGGGTTATAATTATGTTACATGTAGTACATGTAGTTTGTGAACAGTCACTTGCACAACTAGTCTGGATCAGCATCGCTTTGGGGTGAAATACCATTCATCAAAAAATGCATAATAATATAATACCAGTGATAAATGAGAAATGAGCTAGTCTAGCCTAGGTTAACCATGGAGCTTGGCAAGGCAAAACAAAACAAAAATAAATAAGTAAACTCTTAAATAAAATAAAATAAGTAATAACAATAATTATAAAGGTCTATTCTTCGTCCACACCGTTGAGTCTCTGGCATTGAATATACGATACGAACAGGCAATGGATACACCTTCCCTCTGGTGTTAGGTTATGTTGTGTACACTTAATAAGTGCTAACTAATGTAGCTAGTCCCATTATTGTTAAGTCATTGAAAAGGACTAGTATCTTACTCATTTATATTATTTGATTTTATTCTATTCTTCTATTGCTGCTTTTCTAATAAAGTCTTTCTAACTATCGAACCCCCGAACGCTACAGTACATTCCTCCACTCAATTCAGCTCATAAATGATCTTTGTCTTTCTATTCATTCTCTCATGGTCTAAACTAAACTGTTTCTTCTAAACTGTTTCTTCTAATGCATTAGCGATGGAACCCTAGGTGACTGCCTTGAACCGCTCCAATCATATCGTCTCAATACATGTCAGTCAAAAAATTATTCTACATGTAAAACTTAATTATCTCCTCTTTGGCCGAGTGACAGATTCCAAATGCTTATAATGCTTTGATGCTCACTTACTATCCCTAAGCTAAGTTTTGCTGTTGTCTGTGAATGTGACAATGTTGTTTTAATCACTGTGGTCTTTGATCTGGAAAACTGTTCTCTCAGCTCAGTGACAATGCCACTTCTTTCTCCAATGCATCATTCCTTCGATCAGCCTCTATCACAGCTGATCGATGAAGAAAGCGCCAAAAACCTCGTTCTTGAATAATTATTCTCTTTTTTGTCCGTTCCTAAGAATAATTGAGTCACTCGATTCTCTTAAGAACCTTGGTTAACATAATCATGCATTAATTAATGATTTAACATCTAAATGTATTTTATCTTCTGATCGCTGTAGCTGTCTAAACTCATTCCATCAACTAATTATCATAATTATTTATTATAAGTGAACAACAGCACAAGAAAAAAGACAAGAAAAACTACGAGAACCAAACAGGTTTGTTGGTAGCCATGCAGAGTATTATGAAAAAAGTCTTGGCATAGCAACAGAATCAGATCTCACAGTAAGCTTGATAAAGAGTAGGATGCATCCCATGCTGATAAAGTATGAAAACCTGACATCCTGCAGGAAGAAAGAGCACGTCTCCTTTACTGCACTCTTGCTCATCGATCAACTTATTTTCAACAGTCAGTCTTATTTTACATACACCATCCATTAAAATAATAATGCTTGGTCCTTTTACAACAGGAACTTTCAGTTCGCCATCGCCATCAGATGAGGGACATTGAATATGTGCAACTGTAAACTCAGGAGCTGGTGGGTCGTACACAGAAATGTTTTCATTCATTGGGTGTGGCTTAGGATAGAATATGTTTTCAGCTGCTGACTTGGTAGAATAAGTCAACATGTTGCAAAGAGTGTCTTTGTCACGAAACTTTGGAGTAAGTCCAGCACGTACGACATTGTCCCCACATGCCATGCATTCCAAACATTCTACAGTAAAAAAAACAATAATAGTTAGTAGTACATGTACATGTAAACATGACTAGTATACTGGAGCAGACATTGAATATTGGCCATTGATTAGGATATTCGTACATGTAGTTAATGACTAATTTAGGTACAGATATAATATGCTACTTTTGTGTTGTCAAAAATTAATGTCTGAACACTATTGAGCTTCTTGTTTTCATGACTGTTACATGGCCCACTTCTGACTCGAATAAGCGAAAATAAAACCACCTACAGTTACGACAAATTTTAATGATACATGCACACCATCAAGTGGCTTAGTACATTTAATACTATTCTAGAGAATTTTCTCATTGACTTTAAAAGCTGCTACTGTCAATTTTACTGCCTTCCTTAGTCTGCCAGTGACTGTGTCTAGTGTGTCTACTGGTTGCAATGAAGCATACCAGCGCCATTCCTTGCTACTATAATCAGATACACTGTATTAATCGTTTTAACAAATTCCATCAAATAATGACCACACAAAGTACTACTACCATTGCTGGCTATGAAACAGCATCGCTGATTTGCCAGTGACTTTCAGTAAAATCTACAAAGTGCAAAGGTAATCTCAGGAACGTTGTGTACCAGGTTTCCCATTCTCAATGTGCAAGTCTAGATCCAAATGAGCTCCAGTTTCACCACCAAAGCAGCTTCATTGTAAAACAACAGCACTTGTTGTTGACGAATATTGGAGGTATGATTAATGAGTTCTTAGATTGTAGTTTTTACGGGGAGACTTAATTATTATGGATTTCGCTACAAACAGTTACACACTCTTTCAGCCAATGTGTTCCTGGTATCAATACAAAATCCTCTTTTCTCATTAGTTACAGTATAGACACCTTGCAGTGCCCAATCAACAACAAGCGTTAAAGGTACTGACAAGCACTCTCGGCACATTGTACCATAATCACTATAATCAGCTCACCTCCGAAAATGTATGCATGTGGTTCATTGGGAGCAAGGTATAAGGCTTGACCAGGTTCTAACTGAAGGAAATTCAGAAAGAATACACACAAACACCCAACATCACCAGGGAACCAGTTATACAGTTTTAGCAGCAATTCTGTGTCTTGAGTAGGCACATCTAAATAAAAAACAATAAAAGATACATTCTCTGTGATAACTAGTACATTCATGGAATGGCAGGGGCGAGCCTTTTTGTGCTATAATGTTAATATTAATTTTAACAGCGCTAATGGGTTTGTTGATGGTGAATAGTTTAGTTATGTTCAGATTATGGTGCACTTTCTCCAGCTATCTCTTGCTGAGTGTGTTCCTTGCCTAGGCGTCATGGGAACAATGTACCTGGAACAACTGAAAGATGTGATGAGTAGGGTTCCTCGGTCTCCTCACTCACTGCAGGCTCTACTGCTAACACACACGAGCTCATTAGACGTACCTAAGTTACTGTTTGCTCTGTTGCAGCTACTGCTTTCCGCCGGCGTCTCCGGTAGGCCCTTTTGATATTCCTTTTGTCGCTCCAGTCGTCCGCTTTCACGTTGATAGGGTGACTCTGCCTCTCGTCGTCGCTTTCTGGTAGCGGCCTTGTCGTGTAAAGTTGTTGCTTTTCAGGTGTCTCTGATCTCTGTTGTTGTCGTCCCTGAGTCATCTGCATCATTGCCAGAATGCCAGGTATCTTGTTTGAAACCAAGCGCCAATTATAATGTGCGCACGTGCTAAAAGGGCGTTTCCTACTTCTCGGGAACATTGAAAAGGACAAACGCTACCCCATGACAGATAGATTGATAGATACATACATTCCCCGCCGCATGGGCCATTGTGCCAATCAATGTGGGGCTCGCTCAGGCTCGCCCCAATAAGTACAGTCACCCGATCCGTTTGGCATTACAGTGTTTAGTTCTCGTTTATACAGTTGTAACTTTCTTCACGAACATTGGATCGACTTGGAACTTTAATCGATCGATTCTAGCGCCTATCTCTCACCTAGATCTTCAGATTTTGAATTGGTAAGTTGAGTAATTTTTTCACATCAACCGTTCTAATTCTTCGCAGGGCTGTTTCGGCCGCTGAATTCTGGCCGTTGAATTCTGGCACCATTTCTCGATCTCTACAGCGACGCTCTTACTTGTGGCTGCTTGAAGACTTGTAGTGTTGTAAAGAGATTGTCTGCTGAACACGTTAGTTCTTGTTCAAATCAAGTGCGTGCTACCGTTTTTATTCTATAAGCGAAAAGAGAAAGTAAGGCTAGAGGGGCTATTTCAACAATTGAAATCACGTTCCAATTGGATTTGTACGTGGAGTCGGAATAGCTCCGGGTGACTGTAGTGATGGACTCAAACTATAGGTGAAACAGGAGTGTATAACGGGAAGGAGCATCCAACTCGGTAAAATAATAGCGAGCCACAAAGCACAAAGAAAGGGCTTAGTTCCCAACTTTAGTTTGGTTATTACCATACGGGATACGAGAGTTAGACGCTTCTTCTCCTTATACACTCCTGGCGAAAGAAAGTCACTCAATACTTCACCACCTCACACATGATGCAAGCTGCTGCTGTAGGGATACACTTCAGCATTACTACTTGTTTATGAATGAGGTGTTCAAAACCTTCGGCTATTCTCACTTGTCAGAAAACATAAAATATGGCATCACACTAACATTATAGCTAAGCAGCTACTCTTTCACACAACAATGCACTATGTTAAAATGTCTAATTACATTTTTCTTACTTATTAGTGCTCCTGAATTCACCTTCTCTACTAATTTTTTAAGCTCGCTTTTCATGTTTTCCTCGTCATGAGTCATAAGCGCAGAGAAGCATTGCTTTAGTGCTGCCTTTATTTGTGTTTCACTGACATCATCTTTTGGCAAAGACAAAAGTTGTTCAACGGTTTCAACTCCTATGTATAATTAAGAAAAGATATGTAAAATAGTTAATAAGTCGCATATCTATAAAACAGAGGTGAATACATGTAGGTCATGTGAACTCTCAGTCCAATCAAAGTTGTTATTTATACAGAGATTTACTGTAGAGGATCTAGATACTATATAAACAGTCATTTCGAATTTGTACTGCCTATTCTGGAAAAATTAACTGTCTTGACAGGAGCAGAATATGAAACATTTTTTGATACTTATTAGCGAATGTGGCTAAACAATGTCCACTCTTAGGAAATACTAGTGGTATAGGCAGCAAAGATCAGAGAATAACATCTTAATGTATAAGAGAATCTTATTTGCAACTGAGCCAGCATGATTAAATACAATAATTATTATATATGTATTATCAGCAGCTTATCAAACCAAGGAGCATACAAATTCTGCCACCCGGCGCATTGCACAAGGTCATACATGTACGTAAATGTAAGCTCTACTAGGGCCTGTATAATTCTCGCACACAATAGTGGTGCATTTATTTTCAGATATTCTGCTCCTTGGAATGATAAGCTCCTGTGAGAGTTACAATGGTCAATCATTATCTTGGACACTTCAATAATCAAGTGCTAACCAATAAGTCGCTGTAGCTCAGGAATATTAGAAATATATTTGGTAATCTCAGATATTGGTCTAAATCCACACAATCCTTGAAAGTCCTTCAGAGCAATGGCCATTTCAGGCTTATGGTTAGCATCAGGATAATGCTGTGGATCTGCAATATGGAGCTGCGCAGCATGCTCTTTTGAAGGGTGGGCTTGAATGGACAGAGATTTGTTGATAGAAAGAACCTTGAATAGAAATGGCAACTTGTTGTTAAAAACTTGTGCTACTTCTGAACCAAGTGCCAGTGGGTTGGATTCCAACCAGCTTTGGAGTGACTGGCCTGACAGAGATGGTGGGTATGAAATAAATGAAGGACATTTGGAATGAATTCCCATCCATAGCTATATATAAGCCATAACATAAAATTAATTATTTATAATACACAACTGCTGTGAATATATATACCTCAGCATAGGGTGACTCTGCCTGAAGTACAAACTTGGGGTCTTTTTGCTTCAGACGAGCTACTTCACTGTCCAACCCAATTTTTCCCCATGCATAAGTCTGCACACTACACGATAGCTTTAAAATACTGCACAAAGACATGTCACGTTGCCAATATTGCAAGCGGCTGGAAGCTCTGGACTAGGAGTTTGTAAAGTGATCTCCGGATAACCAAGAATCCGGCTGCAAGTCACACCTGGGCTTCTTGGTTATACGGAGATCATGAGTAACAAAAACGGCGGTATCCAATGTGTAGACTGCAGTGCTTCTCTAACAGAAAAATTAATGCGAGTGAACCTGGAGTGAACAAACCTTTTTACTCCCGCCATGCAACTAAGCATGCACACACCCAACATGCACCCAGGACATGCACTTCACTCATAGTGTGTCAGGGCTGCTGTGCACGCCACTGTAACGCATATAATCATCACAACACTTTACAACCAACCACACAATCACAACGACACCAATGAGCTGGGGCCACCTAAACGCACAAATTAAATTTATGATTAGCGCGGCCCAACGCTAATCAAGGGAAAAACCCAGAGAGACCTAAAGCTTTTTGAGAAAAACTCTGGGAAAACCCATTACTGATGTCAGCTCAAGAAAAACACAACTGAACTACTCTACTAGTTCAAGATTCTCTTTGTTGCTTCTCTGGAACCAATCTGGATATAGATATAGAGAACATTTTGGACAACAAACACCAACACTAGTACACTACAGTACTACTACAAAACATCCGTTCTCAGTTTCTTGATCCTGGAACGATCTGATAAATAGCCGAGGTAATAACTTCAGAAGGGGGCGGGTGGGTGGGAATTAACAGAGTGGCGAAATGCACAACCCTAGAATGACTGCATTAACTAATCCACACCTTAAATACCCTACCACACCATGACATCATGCTACGTCATGCATTGTCGGGAGCATATTTTCCGTCTAATTACTTCGTAAAACGACACAAAATATATCTCCCGCCATGCAACTAAGCATGCACACACCCAACATGCACCCAGGACATGCACTTCACTCATAGTGTGTCAGGGCTGCTGTGCACGCCACTGTAACGCATATAATCATCACACTAGAGTCTAACAAAGAGCGGGTTTGTAACAATTTAAGACCTTTGGACACTGCATGCTAGGCGTGCTCCAACTGAGTCCTCCACCTAGCCCAGTTCCGGCTGAGCAGTCTCCGATTTCCACCTGCCGTGGCACTTACTTAGCCTGTCCGGAACACCCGCTGCAGCTGCAGCAGTAGCTCCCCGTGCTCTCAGGCTATGTAGCCCGAACTGGCTACGGTCGTAACCAAGCTGGTCTAGTTTAGCGAGGAAACCTCGCGCATTCGGGTGTAGTAGACCGCCTGAGGGACGTAGGCGTTCCCCTTTTCCAGAGTGGTCACACCCCTAAAGATGTGGAGCTCGGACGAGCTCGGAGGACTGTTTGCAGCAGTCACATATTTCTCTAGCATAGCCACTGGACAAGTGTCGTTACTTTTCCTAGCGACTAGAACGGTGTCTCCTTGTCTGTACTGGTCCATTTTACTCGATACATTGTGGACGGACATGGCTGATTCCGTGAATCGACCATGTCGCAGGCAGCATCTCAGCTTAGCTAATTCGTCGATGCGGAGGAATGCTGCAAAAGCCAGCAACGCGCTCGCTGCCAAACGGATATCAGACAGTTAGGGGAGGACCCTAAGCTTTCTACCATGCTTTTCAGCATCTCCACGGTCATTGGCTCTTTTCGAACTTTTGGGCGAGCTAGCATTGTCTCCCATACTCCTGGCCCTGACAATATATCTGAAAAAGGCATTACTGCTCCATTACATATACATTTTGCTTGCTAAGATAACTGTACACACTTTACCCGATACTATACTCGACTCTAGCTGCATTACAACTCTGATTAGTCAGCCTATACATCGGAATGTTAGATAGGACCCATATACCCATGTTACGGCCATCAGATGGCTACACTCCAGCCACTGGGTGGCTACGTACAAGCCATTGGATGGCTACCACCAGCCATCAGATGGCTACAGCTACACACCAGCCATCGGATGGCTATACAGTATACACAAGCCATCAGATGGCTACAGCTACACACCAGCCACCAGATGGCTACAGCTACACACCAGCCACAAGATGGCTACAGCTACACACCAGCCATCGGATGGCTATACAGTATACACAAGCCATCAGATGGCTACGCACCAGCCACCAGATGGCTACAGCTACACACCAGCCATCGGATGGCTACAGCTACACACCAGCCATCGGATGGCTATATAGCATACACAAGCCATCAGATGGCTACGTACCAGCCATCGGATGGCTACACACTAGTCATCGAATGACTATAATACATAGCTAAGATCATGCATGATTGCAGTCCAATCATCTGCTAGCTACCCAATGAACACCCACCAACTACCATGTGCTTATTTATTTTGATTTATAGTGTTGCAACAAACTGCCCATGCATACTGGTGCTGCCTAGGAAGAAAAATTGCACCGCAAAGCAAGCACTGGAGTATTAGGCAACTCCCCATTAAACAATACTGCCCCCGACAATCCTGGTAAAAATAGATGCTGAATTCTAGGTAGCTCCCAAACATCAACTACAAAGTCTGCGAAAAAATTGCTATCTGGACATAACATGGGCCAAAATGGAGCTGAGAACCAGCATGGGACTACCAGTGTGCCTATAGCACCACACGCCTGAGCATGTCTAATTACTCTTGGAACCAGTGAGATAGGTGGGCACCACCAGTTATTCTCGCCACCCCAGTGGGATGTGAATGCATCTATTGCTTCTGTGCTCGGGCTCCAATGTCGACTATTAAAACGAGGAAGCTGGGTGTTGTTACAACTAGCAAATCGGTCTACTGTATGTGGTCCCCACACTTGTTGTAACACACTAAAAACTGCTGGGTTAAGTTTCCAATCATCATAATCTAGAATTCTACTTAAGTAATCGGCTCGCTCATTGAGCTCTCGTGGAATCCACTCTGGCTCTAAGTGGATATGGTTGATCATAGACAGAGAAAACACCTCTAGAGCCACCTTCTGAAGGTGCTCCTTTCTACTACCCACCTGCAGTATACGCACCACATTTTGGTTGTCTGTAAACCATCTTACACGTGAATCACGCAACTTAGCTGCCATCGAGTGCAGCACTCGATAAACAGCAGTCAGCTCACGCCAGGTTGAGCTCTGTGCCGCTTCCTCTGGCGACCATTGCCCGAACGCTGTGCTTGGACCATGCTCTACCACGTACCCACCAAAACCTGTGTCGCTAGCATCAGAGTACACTACTCTAACAGCAGATGGAGCTCTCCAAAATGGATGAGCATTAAAGTCAGATACTCTTTTCTCCCAAAAATTGAGCTCATACTCTGCTTGAGGGGAGAGCTGTAAACGATCACACCAACTACACCTGGCTTCGATCGTTGCATACAAGCTGCGAGTCATGAAGCGAGTCAGAGGACCAATCGCCAAGCCCATAGCTATTATTTTACCCACCACACTAGCTAGCAATCTAGCTGGGACCCATCTCATGCCAATGGTCTGTTTCAACTGGCGTTTTAACAAAGTTATCTTCTCAGCAGGGACCTCGAGGTGCCCTACTGATGTATCAATCACAAATCCTAACCACGACAACCTCTGTACAGGTGACCACTGCGATTTAACAGGATGGGTAACAAACCCTGCACTGCTAAGGGTCTTGCGAACAAAATCGCTAGCTGTGAGTGCTGAATGCTTATCAGCAGCGACTGCTAGGCCGTCATCCAAATAGAGAACAATTCTAATGCCACTAGCACGCCAATATCGAACCAAAGGACGCAATAGCTTAGTAAAAACATAGCAAGCAGTTGACAACCCAAAGGGCAACACAGTGAACATATAATAAGCCCCACCCCATTCAATGCCAAGAAACCTTTGGTGGGCTTCTGCTACATCCACATGATGATACCCTGACTTTAAGTCAAACGAAAACATGTAATCATTACGTTCCAACAGTAACATAGCTGTTCGTAGATCCTCATATTTGAATTTTTGCTTCCACAAATATTTGTTCAGAAACCGGAGATTGACCACTAACCTCAGCTTACCAGAGCTATTCTCTACCACAGACAGAGGACTACATATGTGAGGCTTTAGCTCTATTTGCTTGATGCACCCACCTACCAGCAATTCCTCTATACTAGTTTGGACAAATTCAGATCTGAAATAAGCCGACGGCTGATTTTTCTGCGATCGCACTGGTGGTTCCGATTTCAGCGGCAACACATAACCTGACTCAATGATAGATAAAACTGACTGCGGTGCAACAAGCTCTTCCTTCCAAAATGAAATATGCTCTTTAAGTCTACCTTTCACTGTAGGTATTACATTACTAACAGCCTCAGAGGTCACCTCTGCTGCACACATAATGTCATGTGACAGCAAAGTTACCTCCTCTAGGTCACCCTCAGCAGCAACAACAACACTGTCAACAATATTGCTATCAACACCAATATCAGCTGCACACCCATCTGACAACACTTGTTTACAACTACCAGGCACACCGACCATTCCTCCATGTATCCCTTGTACATGTGTACCATGTTGGTGAGATAACCCAGCGGCTGCACCAAGTGTCTGATCACAAGGGCTCAATACATATGACTCCCCTTCACTATGAACCTCTGAAGGTGCCTCTGACTCATCTACTGCAGATGTACCTGCATTCTCACTACTACCTGTACACACATTGTCTACATGCTCTGACTCCATACCACACACAAACCCAGTATCACTATGGACCTTCAGGGGGGGATACCAGACAGTCTTACTGCTGGAGGCTTGTGTCTTTGGGCAGTAGTTCTCCATCTGTCCGCAAGTGAAACACGGTCCCGGCATCTTGGGCGTGGATGGCTGAGCTGGAGCACGCCTCACGAAGGGCAGCGCTGACGGGTGTGGCTGAAAGGTCTCCATAGCACTGGCTGAGCGCTTCGACGCCTTGCTCTTCTCGGCAGGTGCCTTCCTTTTGCGAGCAGCCTTTCGCTCCGCAGCCTTCTCCGCCTTCTCCATTCTTTTCTCATCATCGGAGTTATCGGCTAACTCGTCAGCCGTATATTCGTTCACGACAGTCCAGCCTAGCTCTGACCGATCCGCGATCTTAATGAGCTTTTGACGGTCGGCTATAACTTCTCTACCTTTCTTTAGAGACTCCAGCGCTGACTTGATGTTACTTGCTGATGGTATAGTGGCGCTGGAGCCTCCAGACTGCAACTCGACTTCAGCTTCTCGCATTGCGTCGTCTACATTCTCATTGACCTTACTCTGCTCCTCGTGGGACTTCTTTTTAAATGCGTACCTAGGCTCCTGCCGAGCTCTTCTAGCCGCTGTTGCAGCCACCTTATCCTGACCTTCTCGCAACTCTTTCCTGAATTCCTCCAATTTCTCATCTAGCTTCTGCATCATCTTTTGTATTGCCTCCGACATCATGAAAATGAAGTAGTACTCGACAAAATCGTATAAGTGAATTTGCAGATAAATTAACAGAGTGGCGAAATGCACAACCCTAGAATGACTGCATTAACTAATCCACACCTTAAATACCCTACCACACCATGACATCATGCTACGTCATGCATTGTCGGGAGCATATTTTCCGTCTAATTACTTCGTAAAACGACACAAAATATATTATGCATGTATTATTATATTTATCATTACAAGACCCATTTTCTTGTTTTATGGTCATCTATCTTTTCCTTACTCTTATCTTTGTTTAGTGTTGCATTCAGATAAACGGTGTTCCCCCCTGTAATTTACATTATACATAAATACCGCATAACGGAAATCATGAACGATTTTTAATCTGTGCCCAATTGATAGCAACACAGGAGTACAGTACTGCATTTGAGTTCCAACTAGAAAACCATGTGATGCCGCTCAATGGAAGTATAATAATAGTAAATGTAATACTGTGTCTCTGAGCTACTGCACTAAACAAAGGTGATTCTGGTGCGGGAAGGGTTAATCTGCCAGACATTGAGCCGCTCATACTCATCCAAACACTGCTCAAACTGGTCCGGAGTGAATCCCTTGGCCAGTATCTGCTGACGAGCATCATCAAACCTAAAGAATAATGATCAATGTCAGAGGATTAATCAACAACACTGGTTTACACCTTACTGCATGTTAAGCACACTCCAATAGAAATGTCAAGACCGTAAGTATGACATTGACCAATCAAACGCACGACAATTGCTTACACCAGTAATACATGTGACCAAAAGTGCATTGGATTGGTCAACGTTTATTTCCGGTCTAGACATTTCTATGCAAGATCTTCGAAAACCCATTATACTGTAAAAGTTACGCACACTGCACCACCATGCAGAATGTAGATCACCATTCAATGGTAGCTGTTCTTCTGAGTTAAAAACCTAGGAACCTAGGCGTTGGCATAATGCTAAAACGATGAGAGACATTTCATGTCAGAATTCTAGAAAACTATGTGAGCAAAACTGCATCATACCAAACAATGGTGATTCTGGTGCTCCTACATCTACCGTGTGTGTCCTTTCCAAACTTTGGCACTGCACAAAGATCAATTTTTTCCTCGAGTGAGTCAACCTTCACTCGATCTAGCGTCAAAAGCAGCTATATCTTGCAAACAGTACATACAACGATGATGTGCATACTAATCGTCTCTGCCTGAGGCATTGCAGAAAAAGAGAATCCCGATAAACCTTCAGCAAGTGTATACCAAGCATGCTGTCTGACGGGAAAAAGACTACCTCTGCTCAAGCTTAGTGCTAAACCCTTGTTTGATTCATGAATATTATTACAATACATTATGTGGGTGCAACTTTACCTGTGCTCAGCGCTAGCAAAGAATAAGTACTTATACACGACATACACCCAATAAAGTCAATTGATCGCTGCAACAAAACATGCGCTTAACAGAAGATAATGTGCCTACATGTGAGATAACACACCAGTACGATGCGCCAAGAATGAAGATACGACGAAAATGTGAATAAAGTAAGGTTAGCGTGAATGAGGCAATAGGTAAATTTGACTCTAGCGAATGTGTGTGGCTGTGTGCGATTACATACCTAACTTCATCAGGATCAGACATCTCACGAACAATGGAGTAGATAGCATCAACTGGACGAGCACTCCTGCAAATAGTGCGTATAGTAAGCACACAGTAGCTAAAGAGGCTCACCTTCCGGACTGCTCTGCATCATCATAAAGTGACTGTTTAGACATGTCCATTAGTCGCATAGCCTCATTCACATCTTCCTTTTCCACTGCATTACCTAGTCGCAAACGAGCCTGTGAGTAGGTAGAGAAATTCACATTTTGTTCAGAACTTTATGACTGGTGATAAATGTAGCTGTCAGTCAGGTGGCTTAGCAAAGAAAAGTAAATTTACATGCAACTTTATTTCATCTTTCTCTACAGTATGAGGCTAACAATTTTAAGAATCCCGTAATTATAAACTGGTCAGCCAAGTGTCTGTGAGCATGCACGCTCAAACTTTTGTTAACACCAGCAGAGAAGATGCATCTCACTATCTATCGCTTCCTTCTACAATGATTAGAGCTGTCTGGTAGTCACAAGAGCTCTGAAAACAGTATCTATTCTTTGAGGGTCACGCTATGCATGCAAGTTCTTAGAAAATTGCTGTAGTGAATGAAGTATCATAATTTTTGTGTTCAAGCAATTCTTAGTCAAATACAAGAACAGCTCTATTATACTGTTGGAATGAATAAATTATCCATCTCTTTCACAACTCACAAGTGCTGTGGAGAGACGTAGTAGAGCCAGAAGAGTTCTAGCAGAAGTGAAGGTCTGGTTTGCTCCTCCCTTGTTTTGCCTTGCCTCCCTTCTCATCTGCACATAACAACTGACAATATAGTCAGTTAGACCAGTAGGAACCACTGGCTGCTTCTGTTTACAAGCTGCTATATACCGTCTACAGTAAGGCGGGTAGGCAGTGTAAATTGACTGTTACATATTCTGTACATACGTCATGAGCCTGGTGTCAAGAGGTTTGAATTGAGAAGGTGGTTGCACTGAATGCTGATGGACATACGTCACATGCTGTGCCAACCTGAAAAAAATTTAGTCTGAACATAATAGGTGAACACAATTAGGAGAAATCACCTCAGATCATTCTCAGAGTCACACTTGTCTCTTATAAGCCACAGAAGATCAAACCTTGACAGCAGAGCTGCTGGCAGCTGAATATTAGCTTCAGCTGACTTTTTAACATTGTAGCGGCCATAGGCAGGATTGGCAGCAGCAAGAATAGACACACGAGCATTGAGTGTGGTAATGATACCAGCCTAACAGAAACAAAAAAAATCATTCTGAGGAAAAGTACAATACAACAGAGCACTTATTCACTTCATCATTATTATTCACTTCACCATTATTAATTTTTATTGTTCACTTCATCATTATTATGCTCTATTGGGCACAGTCAGTATTATGTATTTCTACCTTTGCAATAGAGATTGTTTGTTGTTCCATAACCTCATGAATAGCAGTACGATCACCATCCAACATCTTGTCAAACTCGTCAATACAGCAGATACCCTGATCAGCTAATACTAGTGCTCCTCCCTCTGTATCACCAGGTATAGCGAGTGATACATTATACAGCACAATCATACCCAGAGTCATTTCTCCAGTGATAGGATCCTTCATAACAGCAGCAGTGAGTCCAACACCTGAACTACCTCGTCCTGTAGTGTACTGACCTGCAGGGAACATCAGTACATGATACACAAGTACGTTATGATGATGACTCACTTCGAGGTGCAATCCTGTCAATGTAGCTTAGGAGCTGGCTCTTTGCTACACCAGGATCACCCATCAGACAAATGTTAATGCTCCCTGTAAAGAAACGAAAACAGAAATGGATGTGTTCACTTAATCTACACCGATGTTATTGTGCAGCCATTAGAAAGGCAAGACCATAACACACTACCCTGGCTTCACAGGAGAACAAAAGTACACAACAGAGAAGTGGAAAGCTATTTTGTGGCGGTATTTAAGCAGTAAACAAAGACCCAAACAAACACTCAGGCACCCACGGACCCAGGATGTACACACACCTCTGATCTTCATCCCATGAGGAGTACAGTCCACTCCACCGACAAGCAGTAACAAAAGAGCTTTCTTGATGTCTTCATGACCATATATCTCGGGAGCAAGTGAACTGGACAGCTTGTCATAAAAATCTTGCTCTGAGCAAAGTGGGAGAAATAATTCAGCATCCAACATTTCAAGTGTTCTTTGTCCTCACCTTGTGACAAATCCATAATTTCATCTTCAGTGAGCATACTGCCCTCTTCTTCGTCTTCATCAATCTTCTTCACTCGGACAATATGCTATAAAACAATCGCCACAACCAATAAATTGAATAAAACTGTTATCATACGTGAGCCTCAAGAAAGGTCGCTGAGAGAAGACCCTGTGAGATCTGCCTGAATCCTGTCTTGGCTGTTGGCAAATAAATCTACTCAGCAGTCAGAATTAATAACCTTCAATTCCACTGTATTATTGCATAAACACTAGAACACAGCCACTATCATGCACATGGATACACCAGTGACACTGATATGGTCACCAGGAGATGCTTGTCGGGTCACTTCACCGCGGGCAACAATTGTCATGGACCGAGGAATATTCCCAATAGGCACTTGATCATTCTAAAAAAAACACAATAAATCTACTGTGCTAGCGACAGACAACAACTTACGCATTCCTGTATCTTGACCTCCTGGTACTTCATAAATCTAGAGCCCCTAGTCTGCAAGTACAATCGACCTCCCGATCTATAAATAAATAATGCATAGCATAAAGCATACTTACATGCATGTGTTACCTAACCTGTTTTTCTGACATTCCTCACTTGGACACATCACCAAAGGCATAAAGTCAGGAGAAGATATCTACATAGGACAAAATGTTGTTCGTCTACAATTACAACACAGAGCATTTAGCTCACAGGTTGGTAAGACTCTGATCCACACTGATCACAGGTGTATGTAGCCACCACCATGACTGGCTTCACCTCAGTGACTCTAGTGACAATACCTCTTACTGTCACTAGCTTGCCGATATTGCTCGCCATTATATTACGAACAGACGTAGGTCGTGTCCTCATTTTAGGCTTGAATAACAGCTCACTGTCAAGTAAACAAAATAAACAGTCTAAAGTAACCACAAGCCATTAACAGACTCTTTTATAGTAATTGGTACCCATAGATATGTGTTATTGGTACCCATAGGTATGTGTTCTGTCAATCACTATAAAGAGCGTTGAACTATAGCCTAGCTTATTGTAGCAAAGATCAAAAAATAATGTGTATGGCTTTGGCACTCAACAGTGAACACTCACAATCTCCTAATGAGCTCTGGTGGATACAGGTTACATGGGTCTCTGCTGGGCTGATCACCATGGTGCTGTTGCCGTAGCAACAATCGATGTTCTATGTACACATCAAGCGCATCACGAGCAGTTATCTAAAAAAAATTAGAAATTAGTATTATACATAACGGGTCCCTGTTATGCACTCATGCAGTAACATGCAGATACTGTCAAATTTAACAAATTTATTTGACATGCACAATAATGGTAACACAGTTGTTTTAAGAACACTTACCTCCTTTTGTTTGTATTTTGGTAGTAGTTCTGAGACAGCTTCTGAAAAAATCTTGACATATCGTCGTGTGTTCTGAGAAACTGCTTCAGCTAACTCATGATCAAACTAAATAAAAATGCACCATTGGTGCGGGTTATGCCTCAGTGGATGTTAAAATTTTAAGCATGTAATGCTATAACAGAGTAAGATTCATATTCAACATTCGAATAGCACAAGCTAGAATTATGCAATCAGAAGCCAAACAGTGCTATTAATATTATTTTAATTAACTGGGCGTGCCTATGCATTGAATGGCAGTAGCCTGCCGGGTTCTGGTTACAAGTAGCTTCCTCGCGCAGTTTCTACGGACCTGCGCTGCCATCATGTAGTATAAAGGCTCGTCCGCACTACAGAACTGGTTCAATGCGCATTAGCTACAGATCGGATCAAAGCGAATCGATCTGCTTACCGCATGTCCGCACTGGTCGCCATTAGATCGACTTGCTGGTGTCGATCGCGTCATGTGACGTAAGCAACAGCTTGCTAAACAGCCAGAAAACTGGTCTTACCACGTACCATCGCTAGTCTGTGTGTTTCGCGCCCTTTCTTCGCCCGAGTGTGGACCAGAGCTTTCTTCTTTAGCACTGTACTAGCCGCACGTCATGTGTTTGAGACCACATCCAATCCAGTTTCAAGTCACTTCAACTCACCTCCGTAGGTGGATTGGGGCGAATGCGCATTGATTCAGTTTAGCACAATTGTCGTGTAGTGCGGACGGTATTAAACTGGTTTCGAATGCGCATTGAACCGCATTAGAGCCCTAGTGCGGACGAGCCTTAAATTTAACCTACAAGCTACTAGGCAGTCTGCTGTGAGTAGTTTTGTTTTCTGAGAAGTCCTGATCGTCAGCAAAAGCCATCTAGGTGAGCAACCACGCCATAACTCTAGAACAAAGCTTTGCATCGAACTTTCGCTAATACACAACCGAGATAATGTCGAGTTATACCTGCATTGCAAGTTTCAGAGCTCACCGTTCAGCGTGCGCCGCAAAAATGGTGTAACAGACAGACTGAATGACTGACAGACAACGCGATTACAGTATGCCTCGTGGCTCCGCCCACCGAGGCATAATAAACCAAGCCAGCAAGTTAAGCAATTCTTTACTTAAGTAAGTAGTTGTGATTACTGTAATTATTACTTTGTACCCTGCATGCTCTCTATAGCAAACATCACTCAGAAAATACTAAAATGAAGCACCTAAGGTGCAGATGCCTCGGTGGAATGACATTATATCCACAAACACAACTATCCACCATTCCACAAACACAGCAACTGCAGATGCATGCATACAGGATTTCTGTACAGATCACAATTCAGTGCTTTAGTTATGCAATCAGAAGCCAATCAGTGCTGACCACAGTTCAACTGGGCGTGTCTACAATGTTCATTACAGCACACGCATACCACGAGCGAGATAGCTTCCATAGCTTGCTTACACGATTTCTCTGGACCTGCGCTGCTATCCTGTAGTAAAGTCTAACCTACCAGCTTCCAGCCAGTCAACTGTGGACAGCTTTGCCTTTGGAGAAGTCCAGATAGCCAGCAACGGTAAACAAAGTAAGCAAACCGCGCCATAACTCTAGAACAAAGCTTTGCATGGAACTTTCGCTAGTTCACAACCGAGATAATATTGAGTTCTACCTGCAGTGCAAGTTTCAGAGCTTAACTTCCAGCGTGCGCCGCAAAAATGGTGTAACAGACAGACAGACAGACAGAATGACAGACAACGCGATTACAGTATGCCTCGTGGCTCCGCCCACCGAGGCATAATAATTATCGTTATCACTGCAGTGATACAGTGGACCACACGAAGAGAGTAAAAAACTATGTTTTTGACATTTTGTTTCATATCTCAGGAACCAAGTGTCCTATGATCATGTTGCAGGTACCATTATGATCCTCTATCCTTACTGAACACTCTCATTCATATGGCTTTGTGTCACGTGACGTGGGAGTGTCACAACATGGCGGCGTATCACACCCACTGGAACGACAGTTTTTAGTTAGGATTTCCAGAACTACTGGTAGTTAAGATTTCTTAACGCTGCATTACAACCTTCACCTAGGGCGCTAACCTGTGGGCAAGTTTCCGTCTTTAACTAGCGTTAGTTCGGCGAAGGGGAGCAAAAGATGGGTTTCGCGACAAGCCAAAACTTTAGGTGCGGGAAATCCGATTCCGTGGGAGTTAAGCTCCAATACTAGGAGACTGCACAGCCAATACATTCATCCACACTTTGCCACACACTACGCGTCCCTAGAAATGAGCACAGCGACAAACGAGACTCTTTCCTGCTCGAGTGCTGTTTTCTTGCCGCCATCTTGCTAATTTAATGGATTTTTGTGATGTCACGCATAATAACTATGGCTGTGTAAAACGTCATAACCGTTGAAAACACATTGAGTCTGTGTAATAGTTATGACGCAACACATGCCAATAACAAACGTGTGACATCACAAAATCCATTAAAGTAGCAAGATGGCGGCAAAAAAACAGCACTCGAGCAGGAAAGAGTCTCGTTTGTCGCTGTGCTCATTTCTAGGGACGCGTAGTGTGTGGCAAAGTGTGGATGAATGTATTGGCTGTGCAGTCTCCTAGTATTGGAGCTTAACTCCCACGGAATCGGATTTCCCGCACCTAAAGTTTTGGCTTGTCGCGAAACCCATCTTTTGCTCCCCTTCGCCGAACTAACGCTAGTTAAAGACGGACACTTGCCCGCAGGTTAGCGCCCTAGGTGAAGGTTGTAATGCAGCGTTAAGAAATCTTAACTACCAGTAGTTCTGGAAATCCTAACTAAAAACTGTCGTTCCAGTGGGTGTGATACGCCGCCATGTTGTGACACTCCCACGTCACGTGACACAAAGCCATATGAATGAGAGTGTTCAGTAAGGATAGAGGATCATAATGGTACCTGCAACATGATCATAGGACACTTGGTTCCTGAGATATGAAACAAAATGTCAAAAACATAGTTTTTTACTCTCTTCGTGTGGTCCACTGTAGTGATCCCTACTTTAAGGTTTTTCTGTTAAAAATTTGTCCCCAAGCTACACACAACGGAGAAAAATTGATCGTAGTTATAGCATAGATGCTATAGCCTTCTCTGAGCAAACTTGTTATTTTGCCCTGCGTATCCAAAACTTTGCTTTGATCAATAGTAAATGCACGCTGTAACTCTATCTGCACAAATAATAGCTAGGTCAAGACTCTCAAAATTTGGAACTAAGCCACTGATTCTCTTCTCACAGTATTGTAACATACCTCATCCAGATCATCAAGATCAATGGTAAGCTGTACTTGCTCTCTGTGAGCCAGCTCAGTCTGTTCAGAAAACAAAAATACTCCATTTAATTGGTAAACAAACGTACAGTAGGTTATTTCATTGCTGAAATAAAACTGATCTGTTTTGCAGTTTTCAAAATACCGTACTGACACGTTATTAGGTGCAGCTCGTGTACAGGCATATATCGTTTGTTAAGCACATGTTTTGCAGCTGTGCTCAATATACTTCCATTGAAAAATTGTTCTTTATTAGGTGCATCTCACATTTCTTTGCTGTGGAGAACGCCTAATATCACACTAGTACAGTACCATATTGACATGACATTAGGTAAAATGTGTTTTATTTCGACAGAAGGAAATCCTCTCTTTGTATTTTCGAACTCAGTACACATACTGGAAAATTGGCTAAACTAATGTACAATATCAACTAGTCCAGTTTCTAATTTGTTCAATGAGGTTATATCCATCAAGGGATTGCCAATGGCTGCAAGCCTGCAATAAATTCAAGGAAGGCCT
This sequence comes from Haliclona indistincta, assembly GCA_964017065.1. Lineage (NCBI taxonomy): Eukaryota > Metazoa > Porifera > Demospongiae > Haplosclerida > Chalinidae > Haliclona > Haliclona indistincta. Next base: position 4,151,873 of record OZ024791.1, read on the forward strand.
AAGACACTAACATAAGAGTAGCAATTGAAAACTAGGAGCATATCGAGGTGGAGAGGGATGTAATCACGTATTACGTAACGTAGACGGAAAAATTCAAACATGGCGTCCAAATCTATTTTTAGTGAGTAGAGGCTCCAGCACACTAGGTATGGCTTTTTCACACACCAGTAGGCAAAAGTAGCGTTTCTTTGCAGCCCACGTTCTGACAGCCTATGCATACTGACGCGTGGCCATATATGGCAGTGCTATTATTAATTTCGCCGTCTGCTTTCAGTACGACACGTTGGGCTCCTGTGAACTAGAAAGTCTGTAGAACACAAATACTTGCTTACAACTTGCTGCCATCTGATGAGATTGGTCATAACAAAATTTTTTAATCGGTGCAACCTCAATAAACAAAAAATGGGGCATACTTGTTTTAATACACAGCTTATTCAAACTAACTATACAGTGATGATTCATACTAAACTTTGTCCAATACACTCTGGACGCAACTAGGATCAAATTAATTGGATCATGATCGCCTAAGAGCAAAAGACAACAAATCAAGAGTGCAAACAATTTGCACTATCAAACAGTATACTCCTGAGCATGTCTGCACACAACTATAACACTTCGATGCTTAATCGTATAGACCGTTTGCAATTACGTAATTTTAAATTACGTAATCTCGTCGTCGGCCATGTTGGTGAACCAGTGAGCTACTACAGTTGGAGATAAAATCTAGTAAAAAGCCGCTCTTGCCGGGCTATCTGTCGGCTATTCCTGTATTCCTGTCGCTGCGATTGTTTCATCCGAATTTAGCGCACAACACCATGATTTCCCTAACCCTCGTGCATGCGTGGTTCACCAACAGGGCGTAGTGCGTATAGCTCTGACGTCAAGACTCCACCTACTGCAAACGGTCTATAATGGTTAGTATTTTGTGAAACTGATTCCAGTCGCTGTAAATAAGTTGTCGCTCCCCCTTGCCTAAGCCCCGCCCCACTTCATGCACTGAGAATATGAATTGAGGTTTCAGGATCAAAATAGAATTATTTATGCATTCCTTACCAACTGTTCTGCATAGGTGAACACTTTTCCGGCATCGCTGTCAGCATAAAAATCTTCTAAAAACCTTTTGGCTTTTTCTACACAAGTAAAAATTGGACTTCAGCGTCAGGAGCTAGATGACAAGTAATATAATACCTTTCTCCTCATCGTAGTCATTCAAAGGCATCCTTGAGAAAATCCTAACTAAGAAGTTTGGGGCTGGAGAGAGTGTAAATTTACTGGCGCGCCTAAAAGTAGGAGCTGGGGGCGTTCCTAGAGTTATTTTCTGACCAATCAGAATAAAGTACACGAGTAAGTCTTATTATTGGCGCGTTGATTTTATGTTACATCTAATGATCTAAAGCACTCGTCCAGCAGCCATGAACAGCAGCTATTCTGTGGGACTGGCTTATGAATTATTGGTCATAAAGGTTCTGAGAAGACTATCTTTTCAAATTCAACACTGTGGAAGACGAGGAGACCATGGAAAAGATTTTGTGGGCCAGTGGGTTCTTCCTAAGAAACGAGTGCAAGTAGTAGGTCAGGCATGTGCCAGTGCATATTATAAATACTAAAATTACGCTGCAGGACAGTGTAAGTATAGAAAAACCAAATCAAATGTATCAACTCTTCGAGAACTGCACAGTGTTCTATTGAAGTGTGACGTTGATGATACCGATGATAGACCAGTTGGAATCCTTGCTACAAACAATGGGTTAGTGATTACAGCTGTGATATTTGTATATGTATAATTTTTTTAGGTTTTCTCTTAGTATGTTGAAATATTCATCGAGCTCCAAACATCCTTTAATACTATGCCACATAGTGCCAGTAATTAAAACAAAACTCTTAAGTGAAGATGTCGTTGTGACTCACAACTATCCAATTCATGACACAATAGAAGATGAAGAATGTTCTGATGGAATGTTGAAACTTTTTGATATGAATCCTGCCTGTGAAGATTTGCTACCCAATGTGAAGGTTGTATCAAAACATTTTCAGAAGGAAGCATTAGTGTACTATTGCTGCTGAATATAATGGTTACAACATTCTAACCATAGGTACTATAATGGTATGTCGTATCTATTTTGAAACAAAAATCCATATGTTTTCTACCTATGGCTATTCAACTGCGTACTTGCAAGTTGCAATAGGCTCACAATAATTCAAGTTGAGATATGTACAAGCTGCTCAGTGCTAATACAAGCTAATTCAAGTACCAACTGCTCAGTGACCATGAAAGACTTTGCCGTCCAATAAAACAAGCAAAACAACACTTTTACGGCTAGTCATCAGCACTTTCGTTGAAGTTGGGCTCCTTATTTTAATAAATCACTGTCACCCCTACATGTCATTGCTGAGCGGCAATAACAAATGTTGTTGTGCGCTGCTCCGCTAAGTCAGTTTCACATGTTTTAAATGTTGTATACACGAAGAATTAACAAAGAGTTGCGAACATGATCACTGCTAACTAGCTGCACAAAATATTTGATGATAATAATTATACACAATTCCTCAGATCTGTTATTATTAACTAGAACTGAACAATCTCCGCAGCCATCCTCCGAAACGCTGACCAACATCAAGAAGTGACTTGCCAGCAGATACTGTTTCCTTTAGTGGCTTTGTCACAACCTCTCCAAGTTCAACTCTTGTAAGAATTGATCTTAGCTCAGGAAGACCTTGTGATGGATCAGTAGCATCATATTGTGTGTTACCAATAATCACTAATAATGAAACAAATTATTGTTATAATTATACTATTATTGTCATTACTTACAAGTATTTCTGCCACTCTTTTGCTGTCTTTTCTTCTTTCTCTTGCTGCTTACATCAAGTTTATCAAGCCACCGAGAAGATTTCATTGAAAAATGTACGAATCCCATTTCTACTTCAAATGGCATGCGGATCACTGTAGTGCATGTACGGGAAAGGCATCCTTCACCAGTCATGGAACTCAGAAATGCCCTAGCTTCAAATACATAAGATGTTCCAGCACATATGATCAGAACTTCGATTTCCTGCATCATTTGCCTAATAACCTAATAAAATTAATATTTTAGAATTAATGATTACATTATTTTAAATGCACATACTCCTTGATCTGGAAAGAAAGCTCCTCTTCCACCTGTCATAATTCCACACTGCTGAAGTGGATTAAGTCCCATTGACTGGTCATCGAGTCCTATGATTAAAAATAACATAATCCCACTATCTAAACAATACATGTAATAATATTTATGACCATCTAAAAATGAATTTAAAATTGGTATCATTTACCATTCCACATTTACTCACAAACGGGCAAGCACTCACAAAAGAAGATCCGTAGGTTATTCATTTCAGTACTATAGTAGTATAAGAATAACCGTCTCTCTCACCTTCAGGTCCAACTTTTTCCACTATCTCCATTATTTGATCTACATTGAGATCATAGGTACGTAAGGCAATCTCCTTCATCCAGCTTTCATGATTATTTTTTGGATTGATACAGGGTTTTTCAGGTCACTTGTCGCTGTGAAAACGACAATTCGACGAAACCACGCCCACTTATCCAAGCACCACAGAAAGTCGCTAAAAAGAAACGCTTGTATTATCGAGTAAGGTAGAACACCATGCCGTTATTGTTTTCAAATCACTAAGTATAGTCTATGCTTTGACTGTAACGGTCAAGGTTTACCCAGCAAAAGCAGCGTGCACGGTACTACAAGCGTTTCTATTGGGCAACTTTCTGTGGGGCCTGAATAAGTAGGCGTGGCCTCGTCGAATTGTCGTTTTCACAGCGACAAGTGACCTGAAAAACCCTGTACCTGCAAATAACGATGGAGACTTAACATCTACAGCAAAATAACATGCCAAGAGCTCACCCAAAAAAGCAGTTCTAAATGTTTTTTCCATTATATTTACCGAAGAGATGTTGTTACTTCGATTCACTGTCGTCCAAATTATGATGCTATAAATAGAATTTGTGGGTAAAAATAGCCATGCATAAGTGACGTAGTGGGCGCACGTGTGCACTCGGCACTGGAGTGACGACACTGCACCGACGAGCTCGCCTACAATTTCTACATGTACGTCAGAAATCAAGGGGTGGTCACTCCAATTGGTCCTGTACTCACATCTGCGACCGCGGTCAAGATTTGGTCAAGTGGTCAAGACAAAAATAAGGGAACGGTCAAGAGTCAACGTCCAATCGCAGCTCTCTGGTCAACGGTCAAGAACAGCCGTAGTTAGCTAATTATAACGTTAATTACCAGGGGCTGTCACGTGCTCACTCATATCACACCCCTTAGCTGGATCACGTGAGGGTGGGGCTGGCTGCTGCAGTCGAGTCGACTCAGGGCAGTCGACTACATGTAGTAGTGTACAGAACAAACAAGCAGAATGATTATTTTGATTTCAGCACACACTAAATCTCTCTGCATTTTATTAAGTGTGCTCTGCGCTCCTTCGGTGAAGAGAGTGAGAAGAAGTTCCGCATGCCCGTTGATGCCCTACGGTCAAGGGTCAAGTAGTCAAAATCGGTACGGTCAAGGCCCAATTTGGCCGGTCAAAATTCTTGACCGCGGTCGCAGATGTGAGTACCGGACCAATTGGAGTGACCACCCCTTGGAAATGACCCCTTTTCTATTTGCTCCTATTACTCCTGCCTGTTGTTGTCATGATGCCTATTACTCCTGCCTGCCTATAAGGTTGTATCAAAACAACTAAAACATTTTCAGAAGGAAGCATTAGTGTACTATTGCTGCTGAATATAATGGTTACAACATTCTAACCATAGGTACTATAATGGTATGTCGTATCTATTTTGAAACAAAAATCCATATGTTTTCTACCTATGGCCATTCAACTGCGTACTTGCAAGTTGCAATAGGCTCACAATACCGTATAGCGAGAAATTTTGGTGGTCAAAATTTTGGCGGATTTGCTAAGAACAGATTTTGGCGGTTAATATTTTGGCGGATTGATGCCAAGGCGGATATACACGCCCATGTACGTATATCTGATTTTGGCTGTTAAAATTTTGGCGTTTCGAGAGCAATCCGCCAAATCCGCCAAAATTTTGATCACCAAAATTTCTCGCTATACGGTAATTCAAGTTGAGATATGTACAAGCTGCTCAGTGCTAATACAAGCTAATTCAAGTACCATGTACAAGCTGCTCAGTGACCATGAAAGACTTTGCCGTCCAATAAAACAAGCAAAACAACACTTTTACGGCTAGTCATCAGCACTTTTGTTGAAGTTGGGCCCCTTATTTTAATAAACCACTGGCACCCCTACATGTCATTGCTGAGCGGCGATAACAAATGTTGTTGTGCGCTGCTCCGCTAAGTCAGTTTCACATGTTTTAAATGTTGTATACACGAAGAATTAACAAAGAGTTGCGAACATGATCACTGCTAACTAGCTGAACAAAATATTTGATGATAATAATTATACACAATTCCTCAGATCTGTTGTTATTAATTAGAACTGAACAATCTCCGCAGCCATCCTCCGAAACGCTGACCAACATCAAGAAGTGACTTGCCAGCAGATACTGTTTCCTTTAGTGGCTTTGTCACAACCTCTCCAAGTTCAACTCTTGTAAGAATTGATCTTAGCTCAGGAAGACCTTGTGATGGATCAGTAGCATCATATTGTGTGTTACCAATAATCACTAATAGTGAAACAAATTATTGTTATACATAATAGTTAGACAGCGCATCCGAGGTTCTACGCGATGTAGAAGCCCTCGCGCCGTTACCATAGCGCCCTCGCTACGCTCGGACGCTATATAGCAACGGCTCTCAGGCTTCTAAATTGCGTAGATCCTCGGATGCGCTGTCTAACTATTATGTATACTAATATTGTCATTACTTACAAGTATTTCTGCCACTCTTTTGCTGTCTCTTCTTCTTTCTCTTGCTGCTTACATCAAGTTCATCAAGCCACTGAGAAGATTTCATTAGTGCGAATCCCATTTCTAATTCAAATGGCATGCGGATCACTGTAGTGCATGTACGGGAAAGGCATCCTTCACCAGTCATGGAACTCAGAAATGTACTAGCTTCATATACATAAGATGTTCCAGCACATATGATCAGAACTTCGATTTCCTGCATCATTTGCCTAATAACCTAATAAAATTAATATTTTAGAATTAATGATTACATTATTTTAAATGCACATACTCCTTGATCTGGAAAGAAAGCTCCTCTTCCACCTGTCATAATTCCACACTGCTGAAGTGGATTAAGTCCCATTGACTGGTCATCGAGTCCTATGATTAAAAATAACATAATCCCACTATCTAAACAATACATGTAATAATATTTATGACCATCTAAAAATGAATTTAAAATTGGTATCATTTACCATTCCACATTTACTCACAAACGGGCAAGCACTCACAAAAGAAGATCCGTAGGTTATTCATTTCAGTACTATAGTAGTATAAGAATAACCGTCTCTCTCACCTTCAGGTCCAACTTTTTCCACTATCTCCATTATTTGATCTACATTGAGATCATAGGTACGTAAGGCAATCTCCTTCATCCAACCCCAGCTTTCATGATTATTTTTTGGATTGATACCTGCAAATAATGATGGAGACTTAACATCTACAGCAAAATAACATGCCATTAGCTCACCCAAGAAAGCAGTTCTAAACGTTTTTTCCATTATATTTACCGAAGAGATGTCGCTTCACTGTTGTTGTTACTTCGATTCACTGTTGTCATTTATACACAAAATTATGATGCTATAAATAGAACTTGTGGGTAAAAATAGCCATGCATAAGTGACGTAAGCTTGTTGCGCGCACGTGTGCACTCGGACGACACTTGCACTACTGTACTAACGAGCTCCCTACGTCAGAAATCAGCTGGAAATGAACAAGTTTCACCTTTTCTGTTTGCTCCTATTACTCCTGCCTGTTGTTGCCGTAGCGAGATGGCAGGACGGTCATGATGGTGTTGATCGTCCAGGTGGAGATCTCGACTCTTCTCCTCATGTTATGAATAATACCAGTCAACCTGAAGACTGTGCTGCTTTGTGCTCACAGACCAAGAATTGTGTAGCTTGGAGCTTTGAAAAAACTAATTGTAATAATGCCGGTAACCAAGCGATGTGCTGGCTGAAAGGACGAATTACGTCTCAAGTGCTCGCAGAGTGTCGAGTACGTAAGCACATTGCAAAGTCGGGTGTGGCTTGACCTGACCAAAGTTTATTGTTCACTCTCCATAGATATCTGGTGTTCGAGGTGCTATTCTCCACCCTCTACTGTATGCTGATTTACCAGTGGGAGCCATACAACCACAAGGTATAAAGTAACCAACCTCTCTCAATGGCATAGCTACACCCAGGCTTGCCCAGGCAACTGAGCTAGACCTTGAACAAGTGGCAAGCTCTATATCCACTTTCCTGCTTGTTTTCAGAGCAAAAATAATGTTATGCCTGTTTAGGGCAGTTTGTCTCCCCTCAGCAACTGGTAAAATACATTTACACACTGAAGAAATGTCAAAAAACTGCACGAAAAGCAGCTTAGCATATGCGAGCCCATTGTTTGATGAGCAATATTGATTGACCACGCCCTCATGAATAATTAATAGCTGCTTGTGTACTACGCCACTGACCTCTCTCCATGCAGAAGCTTATCATTCCAAATAGCAAACGTATGCTGTGCTAGCGCTGTATATAGTAGCCCATTTATTTTCCATTGCTCCACAGTAGTAGTGTGCTTCTTGGAATGATATGCTCTGGCTACTTTCCACTTTGGGTAAGTTTGGCAAAAGTGAAATTACCTTTGTTACCACACTGAAACTTCAATTTGGCAAAAAGCTAGCCATTGCTGGCATCTTAAATAATAATCCTGCTCAGCTGCATGCAAGCTAAAGCATGCAGCAACTCTTATGATCTATGATCATGGTTCTTGCTGAACATTGTACTTTTGAAAGTACCGTAAATCATCGTGTAACAAAATTTTCGTGTTAAAATATTTCATGGGGTAACGAAATATTTTAACACGAAAATATTAAACTTGCATTGCCTTCTAGATGAAGGCAATGCAATTCACTGACTATGCACAAAAGAGTTTGGTAGGCCTGTTTTTATCAAACCGTCTGAAATGCAGACAGTGCATTATGCAGAAAAAGCGTTTTTGTTCCATGAATGAAGACACCTCATTATGATGAATTGATGATGAAGCCATTGCTTGTAGGTTGGTTGCTAAGGCAGTTAGAGACACAAGCCGATGGTTTATCTGGAGCACTCCCTCACTTTTGGAGTGATATACAGTCATCAAGCTGGGTTGGTGGACAAAGTGATACTGGTCTTCATGAACGAACTCCATACTGGCTGAATGGATTTGTTCCTCTTGCTTACCAGCTTAACAATGATACCTACAGACAAAGTGTGGGTTCTGATCACCTGTACTTGCATTTTATAGTTGACCCTTTAACTTATTATTAGGTAGAGCAATATATGTCATACATACTGGACCACCAAACTGACCAAGGATGGCTCGGAGCAGATGACAGCAAAGATGGTAACCAGTATTGGTCCAAGTTTCCCATGCTTCTATCACTCAGAAGCTACTATGAAGCCACTGGTAACAGCCGAGTAATACCAGCCATGCTTAAGTTTCTAAAAGAGGCTTATAAGAGGATGTTTACGACACCATTTGGAGTTACATGGTACTAGACTCACTAGTTGAATATGTGCACTTTTCACAAAAATTAATATCAATTATAAGGTCTGGAGCACGTTGGCAAGACTTGGTGTTGTCCATTCATTGGATGTTGGACAATCATCCCAGTGACCAGGAGCAGTTTCTCTGGGATATGGCAGAGCTTGTCCACAATCAGGTACTAATTTTGATCTAATTTTGCACCATTTTAACCCTTCCATTAGGGCTTTGATTGGAAAGGTTACTTTTCTGGTCCTGATTTTCCCAAAGAGCCTGTTATTGATGCTACTCTTTTCACTCATGGAGTCAACGTTGGTCAAGCTATTAAGTCATCTGGAGTATGGTATCGACAGTCACACAACTCATCTGATTACAAGTCATGTTTTGATCGTATTGAAGTGCTTGACAAATATCATGGACAAGCTAATGGAATGTTTGCATGTGATGAGCACTTGGCTGGAACTATGCCGTCTAGAGGTAAACTGATCTGTTGATACTACAATGCTTAGTTTTGTATCTGTATAGGTACAGAACTATGCACTGTGGTGGAAGCTATGTATTCGTATGAGGTTCTCTTTGGAGTATTTGGTGATGCTGAATTTGGTTAGTCTGCTTACTCTCATGAGTTATACCCTCATGTTTTTTTAACAGCTGAGCGAGCAGAGCAACTTGCCTACAATGCTCTGCCAGCTACTATTACTCCCAACATGTGGGCTCACCAGTATCTGCAGCAGGTCAATCTGATGAATGTTGAACATATACCAGAGTCAACAACTCCAGTATGGACTCATGATGGCCGTGACTCTAACATGTAAGGTATAATGTTATCTTTCAGGGAATGAATCTATTCTTGACTTTTCAGTTATGGCCTTGCTCCGAACTATGGCTGCTGTACAGCAAATTTCAACCAAGGCTGGCCAAAGCTTACTCAACATACAGTGTTGTCATCTCCTGACAAGAAGCAAATAGTAATTGCAATATATGCTCCTGTGGTTGCAAAAGTTGGTGGTAGCCGAATAGCTGTGAATACTAACTATCCCTTTAATGACACAGGTAAGCAATGAGGTGAATATTCTACTATAATTCATTTTTGTTTTAGTATTTGTTGATGCTGACTGTGCATCTGACACCACTCTGTTGTTTCGTATTCCCTCATGGTCACTGTCTACTAGTGTGATGGTTGATGGGAAACCAGCTGTAGGCAGCATAGTTCCAGGAAACCTGTTCTCTGTACAGTGTACAGGAGTACACAAAATCAAGCTCACCTTTCCAAGAACAATAAGAATAGAAAGGAGATACAACAATTCAGCATCCGTTTATCATGGGTAGGTGATTCAATGTTGTCTACTTGTTAATGCTATTAAATAGTAGTTAGACAGCGAGTCCGAGGATCTACGCAATTTAGAAACCCGAGGCCCGTTGCTATGGTGTCCGAGCGTAGCGAGGACACTATTCCAGCGGGCCGAGGGTTTCTAAACCGCGTGGATCCGATTGGACGAGCTGTCTAACTTATTTAGAGTCTACTAGGTTACCTGTTTTGTAAACACACTTGCAAGTCAACATGTCTGACTAGCGCACGATGCTGACTGCTCTGTCTGTGCGGCGAACTAGCTGATTCAACATAAACAAAGCTTCTAGTTCGATGTAGGACAAACGGCAGTACTACTGACTTGCAACCAGCAAGCCGTAGCCGAGAAAAGATCGACCAGAGCGATCGACGGTCGCCGTGCTCGAGCTAGCAGCATGGCAGGGGAGGAGCCCCAGGCTAGGGTGGAGTTAAGTTTGTGGCAATATGGCGAGTGACCTGTGAACGAGTAACACCGTCAAGGAATGCTACGGTACTTGGAACATCAGCGTTCAGCGCTGTTTAGTTAGCATTACGTACTTTTAGTGAGCGTCTCTGGACTAATACAGTGTCCTTCGACTTTGAAGCTGTAAGAAACGCAAACACACACTCCATTCTTTGCCCATTAATACAGCAAACACACACTCCATTCTTTGCTTATGTCTGAACGCCTGAGGGTACACTTAGAGCTTCGCTACCGTGACTCTACAAGAATTAGAGTCCGCTGTTGACCAATCAAATTACAGTATTTCAAATTAGTAGACTCTAAGACAAGTTAGGGATTTACTTACACAGCATTTAGAATATGGTTGATAAGCAGTAGCAGATCCAAGAGGGTTGCTTTGGGTGCTGAAGCATTCCCTTCTTTTCCAACTTTTCAACTAATGAAGAGGCTTGGCACTAGCTGCTGTGTTATAGCAACAGCGGTTTGTGTCCAAGCGTTGCAGCGATGACATGCTCGATGAAAAACAATCACAAAGAGACAAAAATCGCGTATGATCACGCAATAATGAGTAAAAATTTTCACAGCACGCTTAGCACCCCTCTATTCTTCATTCTGGATCCGCCCCTGTAAAGTAACAAACTTGAAGTTCCGAAATTCTGTTTCATCATCTCAACACATTGCTTGCTGACTTGGTGTTTCTACTTTAGTTATAAAGCTTTGATGAGCTGTATGCCTAACATTATATTTGTTTGTGTGAAATCAAAGCATGAAGGGATGAAATCAAAGCATCCTTTCATGCTTTGATTTCATTACTGCCTTCTTTTAACAATAATAACAACATCTCTTTCCAATAACAAACAAAATGGACAATAGATGCGTCTCTTTATTTCCTTTATAGTCCACTGCTCTACTCACTGCACTTCAAAGAAAATTTTGTTGTGCTTTCTAATCACGGTTACAGCAAGGAGAACAATGATTATGCAGTAAGTTAATGCATTGTATGAGTTGATGAGTTTGCATCTTAATACCAGGTACATCCAGAAACTCCATGGCAGTATGCGCTCTACCTACAAGACGACAAACATCCCGAAGGCGACTTAGTATTTCAGCAAATTGGAGGAGATCTGAAAAATATATCTCATTTGTTTGATCCTCTTGGAGTGCCAACAAAGATACTAGCCAAGGTATCTTTAATATTTATGTTAATGGTTTAAGTTTGTGAATGAAGCTTTCAAAAAATTTCAACCAAGATTTTTAAAACAGCTTGGCATACATTCTCCAAATTTCCATCACTCAAACTGTAGCGTGATGTTTACCAGCAATACACTGCCTATGTCTTACTTATGAGAAGGGATTGTGTAATATAATCCAAACATTGCGAATAATTATTAGTCTATTTTCATAAAATGACTGGAGATTTCAACCACACCACCTATTATGTCCAGTTGTCCAGATGTGCATGCATCTCACAATACCATATTTTCATGGCTTATAACATACACATGCTCTTTCATCAATCATGTCTTGATCATGTTTCGTTGCTCTATTGAAAGTTTAGTGTATGTGCTTGTAGCCCAGGTGACCATGAGATCAAAGTGGTTATGTCTCGTATATCATGAGCAATACGAGTATTTTTCAGGAAGCAATGTCACATACCAACACCGTAGCAACAAGATGGCATCGTTGAAAAACGCATGCAAGATTACACAGCCGTCTTTCAGTAACACGCTGTCATTTGCCACTGGTGACTTCTATGGAGGCGCTACTATCTGAAGCGCTTCGTTTAATAACCATAAGAGCAGTATTCTCAAGCTTATTGGGCTACAAAATGGTTAACCCATGGCACTTTGGCAGTACGCGATATAACCACCCCGGTTATATCACATACCGCCTCAGTAGCCATGGGTTAACCTATACATAACCTCTATGACTGCCGGACAATCAGACTAATATATCACCTGCTGACACATGGTATTATTAGTTTTTCATCACATGATAAAAACAGGCCAATGATTTTGACTTTGCGTTAAAAAAATCCACAGGTTTTTGGCATGCCCTTTCCACAACAACGTAAAGTATGGGGATTTTAATGGAATACAAAGCGTTGTTGCTTGCTTGCCTGGTCACTAGCAGGTTTTGTATCAGTCATCAAGGCCAAACAAAGATCAAAATCAGCCAAAAATTGACGAGGTTGCAGCACTTAAATTCTAAAGTGGAAGTGGCCAACTCAGTTTAGTGCATGGTCATGCCAGGTAAAAATGTAGTTTAAACACTAACATACTGCATGTAGCAAGACAAACTACCAAATCGGATTTTGGGGAAATAAGTCAGTAACTAATACCACGTTTACACTAGGCATAATAACCGGGCTCGCACAATTTTGCTAGTGTAAACACTAGGGCTGAAACGAATACTTGTACTATTCGACTATTCGATCGTTTTGACAGTATTCGAACGCTATTGCAGCTATTCGAATATTCGTTTGAAGTCTTTTAGCAGTTGGGAAACTTGTTCTATTTGTAACCAGTCCACAAATCAAGCCTGAGCCCTGACTGTATGTTGATATACAACTTTCTAACATATTTTGTTCTTGCGCACTGGTTGCTAGAGCTAGTTTTATTCCGATAATAGAGTATTCGACTATTCGTTCGTTTTAGCTAGTGACTATTCGAACATGAAAATGTGTTATTCGTTTCAGCCCTAGTAAACACCCAGAAATGAGTGCCGTGCCATGCTAACCTGGCCTACCTATTTTTAGTGGGCTGGCTCAGCACGACACTGGCCATTTCTACAATGTAATAAACAGGCTTGCTTGCCTGACCCAGGCCGTGTTCACCGTTGACGAGTCAGAAACAAGCATTTTGTTAATTTCACTGCAAAAGGTAATGAAAGGAACTACATGTAGCAGACAACAGTAGACACGAAAAAATGGTTTAAAAGTAGTAGCACCATTGTTTTGCCACCCAACGCACAATTGTCAGGTCTGTGTGGCCTGCCATAGTGCATATGATTGGCTTGATAGAACGGCTGGTTACACTGCTTCATCGTGCCTACCGTATTTCTTCTATAGATTCGGCACCCCCTATTTTTCGGCACGTCGCTGAAATGCGTACTAAACCTCTAAGTTTCGGCAAGCACTTTGGTTCTTAGTCACAGTAAGCCAACAGCCCGAAGTGAAAAGTCCTGTACTTCATGGAAAAGAGCTGTAGACGCGTTCTCGTTCAAACACATGCTCGTCGCCACACTTCCAATTTTTTGGCGCTTCTGAACTTCTGCCACAATTATCTCCAAATAATTATTGGGCAAGCAAATCTAAATTATTTATTTTGTGCCGAATTTTAAGAAGAAATACGGTAGTTGATTCAAGCTTTATAGTAAGGTAAGTGGGTAAACATCAAGAAGATATCATTTTACAAATTTTCACCAATGACTTCAAACATAAGTTTGTTTTAAATGTCATGACTGATCAGTGTATTAATTTAGCCATTATTTTGACCGGTCTTTGCGATAGTATGCTTGAGATGAGTGACAAAATCTTAATCTTGTTGGTATTTAAACATTTCTCTGTATCATAGGGTAAGAAGATACTCTGGCAGATATCTCATGATGCTGCTGCCCCACCTCCTGTTAGTCCTGTACCTCCTCAGCTCATTCCTAGTGACTCAAAGCTGGAGCAGATTGTTCTTTTACCTTATGGTGCAACTAACCTTCGTATTGGTGAAATACCAACTCTGTAGTCTAGATGTACTTTCTAAAATGTATTTGCTGTACATATTTTGTAACTGTGTTTATTCAATAGACATGCTTCACCCTAGAACTGAAAGTTCCCACTACCAAGGTGGTATAGTTTGAATCAAACCAGAACTATTGCATAATGTAGTGTGAGATTAGCATAACTTGCAAATTGTTAATGATACTCATAAATGTGTAATAACATTCACAACCAAATTTTTGCAATATTATTTGCCAGCTGTGTGTTTAGTACAAACATACATAATTATAGTGTCACGTAAGCGTTTTGGTGGTTGAACTCTCTAAGAAACAATTGAGTTAGGTTTGAGTATATCATTACCCATCTGTGAATTATCCGATCCATCTGTGAATGTGTGCATGGTCTTTGTGCAGCAGTGCTAATCTACATGCTATATCTACTTGCTATTACTGTAGGTATCATGTTGGTAGCAAGAGTATTAATTGTTTGTGTGTCAATCATGTGTTTACACTGCCCTTTATTTGTTAGACAGTTAAAGTAACTCCCAACAATGTATTCCTTTTCAAGTCAGGCTTCAGTTCATATGTGGTAGACCTCTCTCTTTGATGGTGTAACTTAATTTATCAGATGGTAGCCTCAACATTCAAAAGTCCCAAAATCCTAGTTGCCATAGCATTTCCTGTCATTAAAACTAAGTTACCATACTGTAAGATACAATATAACACTCTTCATGTTGGCTCTCATCTTCACTACTAGACCCTGTCTCTCACTATACTATCCAAAAACTATTTGGATAGTAAATTTGGTGATATGCTCATGAACATGTAAAATGTTATTCTACCATTAGCTTACCATTAGCTTATGTTATTCTACCATTAGCATGTTAGCTTACCATTCTAAGGAGCGTACAACCGTGGAACAACAAAAAAATAAATAGGGCGCTATTGCTTGCGAGATTTATACAGCTTTGTTCGTACAGCTCATACAAAAACTGCTAATAAAGCAAGTGTTGTTGCCTCTATGCTATTCGAAGTTGTATGCTCCTTGGAATGATAAGCTTCTGTTATTGTCACATGTTCAAGACTACTTTCAATGTAATCAGTCCTCATAATTATTGTACACATTGTGACAGCAAGATTGCAACTGAGCCAACGTCTAGCATAATAGTAGAATATTGTCTCCATTATGATGATATAGTTGTGGTTTTACCTAGGGCATGTATTTCCGGCAGTAACAATAATCATAGCATGACAGAGATGCTGTGATGTAATAGTTATTACTACTAATGTGTTAGTAGCCAGTGGGTGGGTAGTCTCGTCCCCAGACCACGCCTTCTTCCGCTAAGCTCGAAGTAGGGTCTGGTTGCACGAAGGCCAAATCTTGGGTCAATGACGTAATTGTCACGCGCACAATCACATGTGAATTCTAATTTCTCCGCGGGAAAGCTGCGCGAAATATTGAGTATGGCAGAGTCTTGCTATGTCTGTGGAGAATCTCTGCTTCCTAATAGTGGTAGAAGAGTGATGAGCGATCAGCTAAAGAGTTTTCTTCGCCTGGAAGTTTCATCGGGACATATTTAGAAGCTGCTTGTGAAGCCTGTGTTGAACATGTAGAATACTAGTGTCATGGTCAGCATCAAAACTGACAAGTTCAGGGACAAGCTCTTCAGGAATACTCTCTGTTGTCTTGCAATCAACACAAGTACATTGGTTGGCACAGATATCACAACACGCATGGAGAGGTGATGGCTTGGCAATCTCCGAATTGTCGGTGAAAACTGCCATAAGCACTTCCCTTCTACATTTAGATGAATTCTTACAATAATCTTTCATTGTACCACTGCACGTTAGCCTTTTGTAATATAATTCAGCATTGCATAGCTTTCCATCTCTTCCTCCTCTTCCTGTTTCCTGAACATACATCACAATCTTGTCTGGTGCACCCCAATGAATAATCTTGCGCACATTTGGGCTATCTAGGCCCATCCCAAAAGCGATGGTGGCAACAACAACTCTCACTACACCATCAACTTGAGTAAATGACTTAAAAATATGTTGTTGATTGTCAGTTGCTGTAGAGCCATCATATTTTTCACACATTCTAAGTTTATTCATGGGGATGCAATCTGATGGAGGAGCATATAAGGCATCCCGTCTACCGAGACAGCATACAAGACCCTTAAATACTTCTAGAGTATCCACATAAGTTCTACAAAATATGATCGTTCTAATACCATTTGAACTTAGGTCATCGACTATTGGTAGAATTATATCATCAAAGCATCCCTGCTTGAGTACACTATATACTTGATATTAATTTTGTTAGGATCTCGTATCACTAAGTAGCAGCCATTCATATCAAGGGTAGATAATATAACTCGCCTCATTGTTACCGTAGCTGTTGCTGTCAGAGCCATTATCCTGGTGGATTTAGGAATAAGGGAACGAACTTCACTTATGTTAGCAAACTCAACACAAAACCTTTCTCCCCTGTGAGTATATGCGTAATGTGTAACATTACATGTGCAAAATCTATTATAGTTACCATGTTTCAACACAATGCGCTTCATCTACTATGACCCCAACTAAGTTATTCTGATAAACTTCCTTCCTAAGCATTTCTCTCCACCTCAGCTCAGTTAAGAGAACTTCTGGGCTAAGAAAAATGATCTGGTATTCACCAGCAAGCACAGCCTGTACTAACTCATCATTGCATCTATCCCCTTGGCTGAGGTACACGCATTTAAGGCCAAGCCCAGATGCCTTGGCTACTTGATCCTCCATTAAACTCTTTAAAGGCGAAACGACTATAACTATACTAGAATTACTGTTACGAAGAAGATTAAAGGTGAAAGGTAGAAGAAGATAACAGAGAGACTTTCCGGCACCCGTCGGGAGAGAGACAAACACATCACGCCCAGACACAAAATTGACAACCACTTCTTGCTGTTCGGGCGACAAACATGAGTAGCCTAGCTGTTCAGCGCTCTTGACTA
This sequence comes from Haliclona indistincta, assembly GCA_964017065.1. Lineage (NCBI taxonomy): Eukaryota > Metazoa > Porifera > Demospongiae > Haplosclerida > Chalinidae > Haliclona > Haliclona indistincta. The sequence continues at coordinate 4,169,074 of OZ024791.1, forward strand.
TGGACGATAGAATAACACTCTTGGAGTAAGCCATGTTTAGTGGGAGGTAGTAGTGAAGGTAGGCGCGGCCGCGCGTGCAAGTCATGTGAATTTATTAAAATACTGTAATCTGATTGGTATTCCCAGATTCAGAGAATGAAACGTCATTGACCCAAGATTTGGCCTTCGTGCAACCATGGTGCAACCAGACCCTACTTCGAGCTTAGCGGAAGAAGGCGTGGTCTGGGGCCGAGACTAGTGGGTGGGTTGCCTTGTGACAACAGGAAGGTCAGTGCTTTACACACCTTGTGTCCTAAACCAAGGACTATTAGATAGCTACATATGTAGCCATTATACAGTGGAACCTGATAAGTTCAGGCAAGCCCATTACATGGAGGTTCCTTACATGGAGCTTCAATCTGTATTGTTTTGTATTGTTGTGCACATCAGCAAATTGTTCGTTATAATTATGGAGGTGTCCATTATTGAGAGTGTCCGTTGAGAGAAGTTCCACTGTAGATTACAATCTTCACACTCAGTACGGTACTAGTAAGTTATGATATTGTGCACCAGTCATGACACGAATTATTGGACCTTGAATGTTTTTAATTTGTGCAACAAAAACAACATTAATACTTTTAATTCAGAAACCAATTTAGGACAGTGTCAATTCTGTGTTTAAGACAAGCTATGAAGTTGTACCTACAGACGTAGACATAGGTGGAGTTGTTAGTGGAATCATTAGATTGATGTCCTGACTTACTACTCTACAACAAAGGTGACTAAAGTATCATAATTAGGTCAACTATTTGTTGTCTAGCTTACAATACTTATCAAATTACAAGTAGGGTATTTTCTTGAGCAGCTCTCCACATAGGATGCATAGCCAATCTATTTCAATACTAAGATGGAATTTCCTGCTCAAGAGTAATTACTGACAGCTGCATGCCCTCTAGTGGTATTCCTTAAAATGAACACTTCTCAAAATATGACTGCATTGAAACTATCATGTGTATCTTCGCTCTAACGAATTTCTTTAGGATTCGAAACATTTTTCATGAATTAAAGAGCTTATAAGATGTCCATTAATTTGCTAAGATCACATTAACAAATTAAAATAGAGTCTTTAAAGAACGTACTAACGTTTCTTGAAACTTATCCGCCAATGATCAATCAATTGATTTACATCATGCACTATTAGTCTGGATAACTCGGAAGTTTACCATAATTACGACTCAACACCTTATTACAGCTAGGATAACAATGGACTTGTGGCAGCATAATAATGATCACAAATATGAATTAGTGTCTTACAATACTAATGTAGCATTTGTAACAATTTTGTGGTCACTGTTCTATTACTAGTGTCTCTCACAAAGCAGCTATAGTGTTGCAACATGAAGTTCTGTAATTTCATCTCTTTGCCTCACTAAAAGGTTGCTACTTACATGAATCTAGAAATGACTGGGTTCTAACTTTATGAAATAAACAACTGTTGCAATGAAAAGTTAAATCCTCCATAGCCGCATGTGCATGTGGTGATTTGCATGTGACTGGTAAACATGATCACAGAGACACCATCATGACGGCAGTTCTTATATCAGTTTTTGATAGTAGTCAGTTATTGTTCTCAAAGACAGAGTCATACAACTTAGAGGGTGCAGATAATATGAGTAACCGCCTCCATAGCTATGAGTGGAATGGTAAGCAGACACTGCATTGTCATAATCACATGATTATGAATATTATTGTACTAGATCAATTTGTCTGTGGCTGTCCACATGTGATCTCATACCCTAGTGTCGTTATTCGCACATTCTTAGTAACACTTATTTTAGGTGTAAGCATGCTATGCCTACATTTGTAATTGAAAGACAGTAAAAATTTGCTTATACCAAGTCAAAATTTAGCATGAGTATGGTGCTTTTTGAATTGCAATAGCAGTAGGGTTAAAATTCTGCAACCTGTGCATGCATTTTCTTAAATTGCTGTAGCACATCTAAATTTTGTGTGGGCTTCACTAATAAAAGATTAAAAGCACTTTGCTAGAAGGAGTTATCTATGTGAAGGATACACATGCTTACAGGATCTGTCTCACATCTCTCTTTTCTTGTGATCATTATAAAGCTCTGTCTACATACCGTATAGCTGGTTATTTTCATGTGGATTTAATTTTCGAACGGCTGGTGCGGGTCGAAAATTAGATTTCGAAAAATTCTTTTTGCCTATTAAAAAGTTCTGTGACGAAAATTAGACCCAGCCATAATTTGGCTAATGAAATATTTGACCAGCGAAAAAACCCAGCTATACGGTACTTATTTTGGCTCCGCATAATAATGTAGAATATATTGTGACGTATCAGTAGAATAATGCTGATCCGAACACTAGCATAGCCTTGTGCCAGGCGTAAGTCTGTTAGTTCCAACTCTGTGTAATCTGGTGTTAGCTGTGTAGCTACAGCACATGGTATAGTATACTCCCACACTCCTCCTACACATCATCATGCATACATAGTACTATTCAGGTTTTACTTAATACTACTCATGTTGTTCTAAAAATGTTTGTATTAGCATTTACATTAGATTATGCCTGCATCCAATTGTATATACATTATAGTGTTGGTTTATTATTGGCAGATATCGATAGCTGATTTACTATGCATCATTAACATGTATGCCAGTTTGACACATTATCAATTAGAGTTAAAATGCAGTAGAAATGTGTAATAGTGGAGATATGTGCAATAACTCATTTTCACATAATTATTATGAGTATCCGCCATCTAAAATTCCAATCATCCCTACTACAAGCCAAATGCTTAACCATCCGCTGCCTACGCGCCCAGGGGAAATATTCCGAGGCTCTGGTACAGCGGTTTGCAGAGATCTTGCAACGCCACAGTTATAGCGGAAGTAACACGTTTTCTTTTACGTTGACCTATCATGTGTAGCTATCAATTCAAACACGCGCATCAATTCGGCCTGCACGTGACCAGCCGTGTTTGATCGGTCAACGTATTACTTCCGCTTTGACTGTGGCGTTGCAAGATCTTTCAAACCGCTGTAAGAGCATAGATAAATACTCCAGTACATGGGGTATTTATCTAATATGGTAGGAACTAGGATGGCTGTTCAACGTCCAGCAACAGTGATGTTCACCTGTTTAATGGTACTTTACCTATTCAGTGTCTCGTTTGGGCAATCCGCCGAGGCTCCAACTGAAGCCTCGACACCCGATGGTCCCACTGGCAGGCCGCGTTGCAGTACATCGCCATGTATTCAAGGATTCTGTTCTGCCTACTATGCTTTGAATGCAATTCACAGCAACGGTTCATGCAGTGACGTGTACAGTAGCCGATACTGTGACTTTTGCCAGTCGTGTCTATCCGACGACTTTGCCGCGGACGAAATAGGAAGCGGTGAGGGCATTTGTGAGTCCGACTACGCCTATTTCTGCAGCTTTATTCCTCCTGACAGCTGCAGTGATGGCGTGTGCAGTCATGAAACATGCACGTATTGCCAAAACATAAGAAATCGGTGTACTCTGCCTGCGAACCCGATACCAGATATTTGCTCGACGACATCGTCTCTTGCTCGGTTTTGCCGTGGCCTACGAAATAACCCCATCTGTAGCGTTATGACAGGAACCCCGTATTGCGAGTTCTGCAGTATCTACGACAACATCTGCGCTAATATCGACTTTTCTGGCAATGTAACCTTCCCGATGCAAGTGTGTGATTACCCGTTCTTGGACAGCAGTTGCTCGGCTCTCAACAGTATGCCTACGGTCAGTGAGTGCTCAAGATTTTATCCAGAAAGTCTTTGTTACTTCTGCGATACAGCTCGCTCTCGATGTCCTTCTTTTCAAAACCCTCCCTCGCTCGACAGAATTTGCAACTCAACAATTCGGAGCTTTTGCCAAACCCTATCAATTAATTCTCACTACTGCACCGAAGACAATTCTCGGGCGGACTGCTCTATCTGTCGACTTGTAAACGTCATGTGTCCCTCTGCTCTTACATTATTTGACACGTGCAGTCTATCATTCACCTATTTCTGCCGATCTGTAGTTCAGTACAGTTGTCAGTTATCGTCAGATTTGTGTATGGGTTGTCAAGGATATCTTAATTCTTGTGGTAATACGACCGGCAGTCAAGCAGATTTTTGTCAGTCTGACGTCTCCCACATTTGTAACTCGATTCCAACAGGACCATCATGTCAATCTCTAGCATCTCAAGTATCACCTGGATTCTCTATTTTTTGTTCCCTCTGTGAGACTTATGTTAACGATTGTGGAATAACGGCTTGTAACGACAGTGCCCTAGTACAAATGTGCAAGACTTCTATAACTGATCTTACTCGGCAAATGACACTCTCTCCCCAACAGTGTTCTCCGTGTAACATAATCATTGGACTTTGTTCAAGTGTACGCAAACCAGGAGGTAACAATGTAGTTAATTCCTCGATTGATTTCCTTCAGTCAGTGATACCGAACCCAGAAGAATGTAGGCGATCACCTTGCTTGCAGAGTTTTTGTTCACCAACTGTCATCACTCGAATTACAAACTATCCTTGTGAGAATTTCTATCATCCAGACTACTGCTCCTTTTGTGAATCTTGTGAAGACTTCTCATCAGGTAGTGGCAATGGTACGATGAATCCAATGTGCTCCTCAACGATGGCTCTTCGTTGCGCTATTACAACAAGATACCTTCCTTGCTATGTGCTGTATGGTAGTGACTACTGTGACTCGTGTAAGGATGTACTCAACCAATGTCCAGAGCTCAATTATCCAGGTAATTTCTTTCCAACAGAAGTCTGCGATCAGCCAATCTTACGTAGTGGCTGTTCGGTATTGTCTAACAATCCCAGTTGTTCTTCAATTTTCGGTGAAGAGGCTTGTCAATTTTGTCGCATGGTTGCTGATCAATGTCCTCCACTTACAAATCCACCAACACTCGGAGATCTGTGCTTTAATACGACATTTCGTACTTTCTGTCAATCACTTTCGGTTCCTTTCCCATACTGTCAAAGTGCTTACTCTAATGCTGATTGCTCGCTCTGTCAAATCGTCAGCTCAATGTGTCCTTCGAACATTAATTTCACTTTCTTGGACACTTGCAGTCATGTATCAGTCTACACTTGCCAATCAGTCGTAAACTCTGGTTGTGATATCTCGTCAGAGTTGTGTACAGCTTGTCAAAGTTATCTTCTACTTTGTCCTAATACCACAGGCGATCGTAACGACATATGCAATTCCGAAGTCTCACAAATTTGCAGCTCTCTTCCTTCAGGCCCTGCTTGTCGTTCTCTAGTTTCAGCTGCTTCGCCCAGCCTTTCGATCGTCTGTTCTCTCTGTGATCTATACGTACAAGACTGTGGTGAATTAGCTTGTAATAACAGTGAGTTAGTTGACTATTGCTATCGAACCATCAGTGATCTCAACGAACGTCAAATCCTTTCCCCTCAGCAATGCTCACCGTGCAACTTGGTCATAGGTCTGTGTTCAAAAATCCGTTCCGGAAGAAGCAACAATACTAATAGTTCACTGGAAATCTATGAATCTTTGGTACCAACACCAGAAGAGTGTATGAGCTCACCTTGTCTACACAGTTTTTGCTTACCAGACATAATCACACGTAACTTCAATCTTTCGTGCAATGATGTTTATTCTGCTGAATATTGTACCTTCTGTAACTCTTGCCAAGGACTTCGTGGTAATGGTACTACAAACGCTAGCTGTACATCGACTGTTGCTAGATCCTGTGCTGTCACAAGATACCTCCCATGCTATGCTATATTTGGAAGAGACTATTGTAACTCTTGCAATCAGCTGCTTGATCGCTGCCCTAACATCGATCTTCCTGAGAACTTTTTTCCAACTGAAGCATGTGACCAACCAGTTTTGCGCAGTGTATGTAGTGTGCTTTCTAATCGTCCAGACTGTTCTTCAGTTTATAATTCAGAATTATGTCAGTTTTGCAATGCAGTAACAAATCGTTGTCCTCCTTTAACCAATTTGCCATCTCTAACGGATCTTTGCTTTAACAGTACTATCCATAGCTTTTGTCAGACACTGTCATTTCCGTTTACTCGTTGTGAAGAAATATACAACAACACAGCTTGCTCCCTTTGTCAAATTTTTAACAATATGTGTCCTTTAAGTATCAACATTACATCAAACATTCTAGATTCTTGCAGCCAAGCATCAAGCTATTTTTGCAGATCTATTGTACAGTCCGGATGCGACATATCTTCTGAATTATGCATGGCTTGTGGACACTATCTTCAATTGTGTTCCAATATTACTGGAAATCAGACAAACTTCTGCTATTCTGAGGCAGCACAAATCTGTGGTAATGCTCCGTCTGGTCCAGCTTGCCGAGCTCTTACTTCCAGTGTACCTGGCCTGTCAGTAGTCTGCTCAATGTGCGACCTGTATGTTCAAGATTGTGGAGAGATGGTGTGCAATGACAGCAGTATTGTGGACATGTGTCAAAACAGCCTGATCAGTCTAGGGCAAGAGCAAGTCGTGCCAATGGAACAATGCTCCCCTTGCAGTCTAATCTTTGGAATTTGCCCGCTTGTTCGCTCACAACCAATCAACATTACTGGCAGTACACCTTATTCCGCGCTTCGCTCTCTGATTCCTACTTCAGAAGAATGCCAAAGGTCACCTTGCTTGCTCAGTCTTTGTTCACCAGTCACCTTTTCCCGCCATGTTAATATTCTATGCGATGGTATATATGATCCAGATTACTGTGATTTCTGTGAATCCTGTCAAGGCGCAGGTTCTGGTAGCAGTAATGATCTACTATGTACTTCTCCTATAGCCAGCAGCTGTGCTATTAGCACTAGAATATTACCCTGCAATGCCCTCTTTGGAAATGACTATTGTAACTTTTGCCAAGGCATCCTTGATCAATGCTCGAATGTCAGCATTTCCGATATCAACATCAACTTACCAGTGGAAATTTGTGAAAACCCTATCTTGCGTAGTGGTTGTTCAATACTTTCTGGTAACCCCAACTGCCATCTACTTTATCCCGAGCAGGCATGTCAATTGTGTAACACATTTGAAGCAAAGTGCCCACCAAGCAATTCACCAACCTTACAAGATCTCTGTTCTAATGGCACTATACAAAGCATTTGCCAAAATCTTCTGTCAACTTCGTTGCCATATTGTGGAGACGCATTTCCTAGCCAAGACTGTGGTTTATGTGAAGCACTTAGTTCCATTTGTCCCTCGAATTTCTCGATGATGCTTATTAATCTTGACACTTGCAGTCAAGCGTCTTCTTATATTTGCAGATCAGTTGTTGAGTCTGGTTGTCAAACTCTGCCACCACAGGTCTGCATGGGCTGTCAGCAATATCTTCAAATGTGTGCAAATACTACTGGAAGTAGAGAACAGTTTTGCTTTTCAGAAGTGTCTCACATTTGTGGCACAATTCCTAATGGTCCGGCATGTCGTTCTCTTGTTTCAACTGCTTCTCCAGATCTTTCTATTTTATGCTCTCTTTGTGAGTACTATGTTGAAGATTGTAGTGAAGTAGTTTGCAATGACACTAACCTTGTTAATATGTGCCACAATAACTTGACTGACTTGAACGAACGTCAGGTTTTAACTGCAAATCAGTGTTCTCCATGCAACTTGATAATGGGTCTTTGTCCAGTTCTTCGTTCTGGACGAATTGTTGGCAGCGGCAGTACACCATTGTCTGTTTTGCAATCTTTCATTCCCACTCCAGAAGAATGTCAAAGTTCACCTTGCCTACAAGGTTTCTGTTTACCAGTATCTGTTACTCGCCATACTAGCATCCCTTGTGAAAGTGTTTACCATCCAGAGTACTGCCAATTCTGTGATGGTTGCTTTGACAACAATAACAGTACTACTGTCAATCTACTGTGCACCACACCCATAGCTAGTACCTGCGCTATCACAAATAGAGTTCTTTCTTGTAATGAATTGTTTGGAGAAGACTATTGCAATTTCTGTGATGGAGTTGTGGGTCAGTGTGAAAATGTTAATAACTTTACAAGAAGTGATGGTTATCTGCCAAGAGAAATTTGTACTAATCCCGTCATTCAAAGTGGCTGTGATATTTTTAATCGTCCTAATTGTTCTACGAATTATCCAAGAGAAGCTTGTCAGTTCTGCAACACGTTTCGATCACAGTGCCCTGCAAATGCTACAATACCAACACTAAGTGAACTTTGTGCTAATCAAACTCTACGTGGTTTCTGTCAAAAGATAGTGTCTACTTCTTTCCCTTACTGCGCAGAAGCATATCCTACACGTGACTGCTCTCTATGCCAGGTAGTCAATTCAGTATGTCCTTCCAATCTTGCAACTATTTTAACAGACTTAAACACTTGCAGTCAGCCTTCTACTTCCCTTTGCAGTGCTGTATTGTCTGACTGCCAAACATTTACTCCAGAACTTTGCATGAGCTGTCAGGCCTATATTCAGAGGTGTGGAAATGAAACTTATAATCGCACAGAGTTTTGCTTTTCTGAAGTCTCTGAAATTTGTGCTTCGATACCATCAGGTCCAGCATGTCGTGCAATTACTTCATCGATTTCATCTGGTCTATCAGTGTTCTGCTCACTATGCGAGTTGTATACTCAAGATTGTGGGGAAATAGCCTGCAACCAAAGCAATATCGTCAACATGTGTTTTGACACTATTACTAACGTCAGTACCAGACAAACGTCTTCTCCACAACTTTGCTCGCCATGTAATTTGATAGTTAGACTGTGCTCTAGAACCCGACCAGAAGTAAACTCTATTCCATCTTTTCCACAAGCACTGATTCCCACAGCCCAGGAGTGTGCCAATTCACCTTGTTTGCAGAGTTTCTGCTTACCAACGACATTCTCTCGTCACTTTGGCGCCCGGTGTGAAGATTCATATAATCAAGATTACTGTTCGTTTTGTGAATCGTGTCATGGATTCTCATCTGGAGATGGCAGTGGTGTTGATCCTAGGTGTATGTCTCCAATAGCCAGTGCTTGCTCAATAACAGCCCGTTATCTTCCTTGCTATGCCACATTTGGAAGTGAATACTGTGATGATTGCAAAAATTTACTCGAGGCATGCCCTAACATCACTTATCCAGAGAACACTTTCCCAACTGATGTATGTGGACAACCATTGCTACGCAGTGCTTGCTCAGTAATCACAATGAATTCCTCTTGTTCTTCAAGTGAGGCTTGTGAGTTTTGCAACCAGGTTGAAGCTATGTGCCCGCCAGTCACCACAATACCATCGATATCGGAGTTGTGTGTTAATGAAACAATGCGTGACTTTTGCCAAACACTGTCAGTTTCTTTCCCTCATTGCTCTGAAGTATACACTAATGCTGATTGTTCTCTTTGCGAGCTCATAAACTCAGTCTGTCCTTCAAATATCACTGTCTTTGATACTTGTATTCCAGAGTCAATTTATTTGTGCAGATCTATCATCCAAGCTGGCTGTCACCTGTCTTCAGAATTGTGTATGGCCTGTTCACACTATGTTCAAATGTGTCCAAACACCACTGGGCGTGGTCGCAATCAGTTCTGTCAATCTGATATAACAAACATTTGTGGATCCATACCAACAGCCACTGTGTGTACAGCTCTTGCTGTGAATGTACCAGAAGTAAGAATCTTCTGCTCATTCTGTCAGTTTTATGTAGAAGATTGTGGACAACTGGCTTGCAGTGATCAAGAGTTAGTTAATTTTTGCTTTGAAAGCATCAATAATCTGAACAGCCGACAGATTCTATCTCCACAACAGTGTTCACCATGTAACCTGATCATTGGTCTGTGTCCTCAGGGAACAGGGAGCTCTTCTCTTTTGCACCCAAATACTTCTTTGCCCACACCAGAAGAGTGCAATGCTTCTCCTTGCTTGCAAAGTTTCTGTACACCAACTGTCATTACTCATCAAGTTAATCTTCCATGTGAGAATTTTTACCACAGTGACTATTGCTCCTTTTGCGAATCTTGTCTAGGAATAGGTAGTGGCAGTGGTATCGATCCAGCCTGTGTGTCACCCTTGGCAACTAGCTGTGCTATTAATGCAAGATATCTTCCATGCTTCACTTTGTTTGGAAATGAGTACTGTGACAATTGCAGAAATATTCTTGATCGATGTCCTAATCTCAATCTACCTAGCAATTTTTTCCCTGAAGAGGCTTGTGGTCAGCCGCTTCTACTAAGTGGATGCACTCACGTTGCCAATACTACAGATTGCACGTCAGAGTACTCTCGTGAGGCCTGTCAATTCTGTGATGTGGTTGCTGATAGTTGTCCTGATGGAGCTGGAATTTCTTCCATTTCTGATCTTTGCTTTAACTCTACACTACGTGGTTTCTGTCAGACACTGTCAATATCATTTCCTCTTTGTGCACAAGCATACTCAAATGCTGACTGTTCTCTCTGCCAACTTATCAATCGTCAATGTCCAACGGCACCAAGCAACTGCACAAATGATTATTCTGGAATATTCTGCAGGATCATAGGAAGAGACATGAGTAGTTGTCTTAATAGGTTCACACCAACAACTTGTCAGACTTGTGCAGCAGTTGCTGAGCGTTGCGGTACACTTGAGGAAGCTAATCTAACCCAAACCCAATTAACCACATTGTGTGCAGTTAGAAGTGCGTGTACATTTTTCCCACTTTCTTGCGGCCATCAAGCAGAGATTCTTTGTGACTACTGTAATTTCTTAAGAAGCGATCAAGGCATTCTAAGTTGCCCCACTGGTCCTTTGATACCCATGTCTTCGACTGTACCAGTTATTATTCCATCTTCATCATCGCAAATGACCTCCTCTACTCCTGTAATCCAGAGGCCTGTTAGTACCACTCGTACTCCTACACCATCTACAGAACCTACACTACCTGTAAGTATGAATAATTAGAATCCCACATGAATATTCAAATTCTTCTAGCCATGACAAAATTTTCTACTTATTATACACATATGACTAAATACTATTTTTATTTTTCTAGCCTGACACTTCAATTAGTTCAGCTGATCTGAATGAAGAACAAAGAGAAAACTCAGTGACTATTGGTTTAAATGGAATTTCGGTAAATTAATTTTTATTACAAAATTAACACGTAGTGTTTACCATTTTTGTTATCATTTCAGAGAGATGAATTTTTCATGACAGAAGATAATTTCCGACAGACTATAGCCGATGGATTGAACTCCAGACGTCGTCAAACAAGGGTTACAGCTGATCAAGTTGTCATTATCAGAGAGTCTGTACGATCAGTTGACGGAGTCTTGCAGGTAGCATTTTTTGTCAACTTACCAGAAGGTGGTGTGGTATCTGGAGAACGCTTAGCAGAAGCTGTCGATCAAGAGAAAGAACAAATTGCTGCTTCTGTACGTTAACTACTACTAACTGCATGTCATCTGTTTTCACTGGTATTATTATTATTTTGCCAGGTTTGGTTTGTGTACATAGACAGGCTTGTTTAATGCCTTACCACTAGACAGTGATATAATAATAAGGGAAAGCTTAGTTGTACAGTACACACCCTTAGTGCTTCTGAGGCTGAGACACTTTAGCATGACCAATTCCTATGACTTCATGTGAACTGAGTACCATGATAGTATAATTACCTGTTTTTATCCACAGGTTGGTGCTTCAGAAGTAAGTATGATAGAACAAGGAGTACCTACTGATTTACCAACTGTGGCTCGGCCCCAAGTAGATCCAGGTCTACCAATTGGTATCACCTTGGCAGTCATAATTGTTGCAGCGATAGCAGTAGCTGTTGTCATTGTTGTCTTTGTATTCTACATGCGTCAAAAGCGTACCGTGCGACTGCCTATTCCCAAGTACGATGCTGAGTCAACAGATGATGAAGACCGCTATATGGATTCAGCTGGTCTTGTCTCTAAGATGTCGGATAAGAAGGATCTAGAAGCCAGTGAGATGCAAGAGAAGAAGCCACTGCTTGTTACTGCTGATGTTACCACTATTACCAATGAAACTGCTCTGGATACTGAAGATGAAGAGAACAAGGAAACTGATGTAAGAGAAGAAGAGAATGGAAAAGATGAAGTTGTAGAACCTGGGTCTGAGACAAAGGAAATATCATTCTTTTAGCTGGAAAACTTTTTTTGCTGCATATCACATAATAGTTATTAGAAAGATTGTTTTTTTGTTGTGTTTATAATAAATATACCTGCTGAATTAAAACATTTTTGATTATAATAGATGTTTGTGTCAAGGCAATTCATGGTCACTGTTCTGAGCTATGTAGTTAAGAATAACCGTAAGTGAAGAAAAATAAACATTTCAAGTGTAAACAATAAATTTACATAGTGAAACTTCATGCAGCCATGCATATTGAATAGACTGCTTCATTATTATAGTGTGGCTGTGCAAGTAGTCTATTGTCTAAGTTGTGTTACTCAGCAGAATAATCATGATGTGTTCTGGAGCTAGGCTAGTCATTCTTTGCTGTTTTCTAATACACTTTGTTTTTCTCAATAGCAACTTCTATATATTCCAGTTGTCAAGTGAAAATCTTGTACTTGGTTTTGCTTTGGTGCAAGGTATTACATCTTTGTGCTATCCAATAATTGGTTGGCTTGCTGACACGCGATATACACGTTATCGGATGATCAAATGCTCTTTCGTGATAACACTGATCATGACGTTTGTGGGACTCGTGATCATCTTGACCTGTATTGTAATACAATATTTTAATCAAACCATTGTCTATGAACTACCTTGGTATGCGTTTGTTGTATTGGCAATTCCGATGGCAATTGATATCGTAGCTTTGGCATTATTCGAGGCAAATGCGATTCAATTTGGTATGGATCAGATGATAGAAGCATCTTCAGACCGCATTAGTGCATTCATACACTGGTACTACTGGAGCCTTCACTTTAGTCGAGCAATGATGTTATTTATCAGCATAACTATTGACACCATCCTACGAGCATGTTGGATTAATTTAAATATTGTGAACAGGTCTAATACCAGTATACTACCAGGTGCATATATTTTCACTTTTATCTGTTCGGTTCAGGTAGTGATGGCTGCAATTGGTATATGCTTAATGAATCGATACAAGGCAGATCTTAGAATAGAACCAAAAGGGCAGAGTGAAATTGCAACAATTTACAGAGTTCTGGTTTATGCCTGGAAACATAAAGTCCCAGAGAGACGAAGTGCTCTGACCTATTGGGAAGAGGAGATTCCATCTCGTATTAATCTTGGCAAGAGCAAATATGGAGGACCGTTCTCCACTGAAGAGGTGGAAAACACCAAAACATTATTTAGAATGGTTCTACTTCTCTTATCCTTATTTGGTCTTCAGTTTTCAGACAACGGCTATTCAGAGGTTACTATCCTTGTTCGCAAACTTTGTCCAAGTGGAATAATTTTTACTTCAGTATTGAGTAGCTCAAATGTCTTTCAGAGCTTGGTAATCATCATCACAGTTCCAATTTTGCATTACGTAATATTGCCACACTTTCAGAGTCATTTGCCTAACATGTTACGGAGGTTGGGGTTCTGTCTGTCTGTTATTTTCATCCAAGAGCTGATAGGTATAGTGATTGTCATGATAGCTTCATTGAAATACAACAACACATGTCCATGGAGTGATCTAAAAGCTAGTCTGAGAGATTGTTACTTGAAAAATACTCCTTTTCTGTTTAACAATACTTGCAGAGCTATCCACACAGACTATCAGTGGTGTGGTGAAGGAGATGCATTGTTTCTATCTCTTTTACTGCCGGCAGTGCTTCGTAGTTTTTCCTATCAATTGGGATTCATGACAGCTCTTGAGTTTATTTGTGCCCAGGCTCCTCTCAGAGTGAAAGGATTGCTCATTGGAATTTGGTATGCAATCTCTACTTTACAGATTCACGTTCTAGACAACATGATTGTCACAGTAACCACCCAATGGTTCATCTCTCATGGCATCAAGTGCTTTTTAATTCTTTTATCACTACTAATGTACTGTTTCGTGGCTAGAAAATATCACTACAGAGTGCGAGACGAGATAGTACCAATACAGTTTATGATCGAGGAAAAGTTTGAGAGAGATTTCCAGCTGGAAGAAGAGTACGAGAGACAGAAAAGAGAAGAACGCAAAGCATTGCTTGGACATGTGCACAAGTAAAAGGCACTCATTATTTGCAATATCTATGCTTGCATGAATATTAGTGTACTGTGTCTGTCAGTAAGTTAACTTACAATTTAGTAGTTTTTGTATTGAAAGAGAACAATCACGTACGTCTAGTGAAACAGTCTTTGCCTTGCTTCTGTAGTCTCTGTACAGACAGTATATCAATGTTACGAGTGGTAGTGGACACCACGTGGTACGAATTTGTGCAAATTGTGCACGTGATTTCCTTCATAGCCACGCCTATTACATGGCAGATGTGACCAGAAATCGTAAGTTAGGAGAGAAGTTCTGCAAAAAGGAGGCCTGTCAGATACAGTACTGTTTGCAAGGTTCTTAATTTTTACACTTTTTTGTTTTGTTTCAGAGCTAGAATTTTATTTATAGCTAATCACTACCAGGAGAAACACTGCCAGAAGGAAATACTTTCTTTATTCGATTGCTGCAAAAAGCTAAAACCAGATATTCTCAAGTATTCTGTACACTGTGCCAGTACACCACCCTCTAAATCCTGAAGTGAACACTCAATCAGGTCAGGGCCTATATTGCTGTGCCTATAATGCTGTGCCTCATTGTTGTCCCTAATAAAAAAATTATATGTTTTACTATCCAAGTACCAGTGTTTTTAGAAATGTCTTATTTTATTCAAAGACCTGTGACTTATTACAATTACTGAATTTCAAAGACTAGTCCAGCTGCTGAGCTTCTCTCCCGTCTATTGATGAGTGGGCAGATGATGGACGGCTCCCAGCCTACACATCAGTAGGCAGGGAGAGGGGCAGCAGCTAGACTAGTGAAAGACCTGATGGTGCAATTCTGTTATCAGAAGCAGTGCTTGTTGTTAAACTTGTTTGTTAGTTATTTTCTATACTGTAGAATACCATGAATACTTTCAAACACAAACATAATACACTGCATCATTTGTATTCCTGTAGCAATGGCGACTGGAAGTGCACGTGACCAAGCTCAACCAAATTCTTTAAAGGTTAATATAATCAGAAGAGAAACATTGATTTGATTCTTTTGTTAGGGCTACCTGTTGTCAGACCCATCTGCTACAACTCAATTTTTTCTAAGGATGGTTACAATTGCTTGTTCCATAGTGTTTGTGCTGACTGGATTAAGGTTTGTTGTACAATGCACCTTTTTATTACTTGACTTCTTCTCAGTTTGTCACTAGGAATTGCATATAGATTTTATCTGAATGCCATGTTAGCTGCTTTTTTTACATTCTCTATCAGAATGCATAAGCGAATAAAAGATGCTGAGGTACTAAAATAAATTCATTGAGTTTTATGTGTGTGTTCTTATAATTCAGATCAGTTTGTTTAGCAGACAATGTCTACAGCTCTTAATGATTGAAGACAGTGGTCATTACATGCTGTATAGTTTCTTTTTTTATAACCAAATACCTCAAATTGGTCAGTTGCCAAGTGATATAGCCAGCTATAACACAGCTTTAAAGATCTTTTATCAATCTAGTGTACATCATTCCTATCTTCCTGTACGCTGTGTTGTTTAGCACAAATTATGTTAATGGACTGCTGAAGGTAAGATTCTATGTTACTTTTGACGAGACAAATTCATCACGTACAATATGAATAAAGCCTGCACTACATGATCATCAAGAATTATATAGATGTAATTAATCACACTATTCATGTCCTTGGTGTCAATCATGAATGATGACACTCTTGTCACTTTGAGATGACCTAGGGACACAGCCGTGTTTAGGATTTTTGACAGCATGTCATAAATTATAATAAATGTAGTTGTAACTTGAAAGCCCACCCCTTTTCATCCTATAGAAATTATTTTCACATTTTGACACACTTGTTATGTCAAATTTGTTTGGCAGCATTCGCTGGTGAAAGAATAAACCATTCCTTTATTTGCTGTGTGCTTGAATCACTATCCTGTAGTTGATTGATAATTTGTTTTTCTTTTCTTAATTTTACAGTTTTTACCTGTTTCAATTCAAAGGTAAATTATGATTGGCATCATGTACTTTCAATTTCACTATTTTCATTATGGTTTATTGTTTACACTAAGAAGAAAAATAACATTGTTTACCACTAAATCTCTATTATTGTATGAGTCAAAGGGGAAGGTTCAGCATATAAGGGGAAGGAGTTCAACTGCCTATTGGCTATAGTAATAATTATAGTAACTTGAATAGACTCCTAAATTACTTCTGGCTATGCTACATGTATACTGCCAGATAATAATTATAATTGAGTAACCAAAATTACAATGTTAACAGTATCATGCCGGCATAGTGAAAGGTGCTAAATTATATAGTGAGATCTTGCCAACATGAACAAGTCAAGCAAATATATATGGTGTGCCTTCATCCTCATCCAGCAGTAGTTTAGTAGTGTATACTGTGTTAAAAATCATTACTTTTTGAATGATGTACCAACAAATTTTTTTATCAGTGCTACAGCTATGGCTTTCTGATACACATAAGCAGCATGTTGTCCTTGGGATTATGAGTGTGTATACCATAAGCAAGTGCATTTTCACAACTTTTTAGTACTCAGGGTATCTGTTCATCAGAACTCTATTTGTTGCCGTCTTAAAATGCTTAGACTGAACTTTACAAACTCCTCTATTGTACTATAGGCCGTTACAAGGTCTAGTCACTGTTGTTGGTGCAAAACAACCTCAGATACACAGGATGATAGCATATTGTGAGGTCCTCATGATGCCAATCATACTGCTAAACATATTCTCGTAAGTACATATGTCATGTGTATAATACTGGAGCCTGTTATGAAACAATTCCTTAATGTGTATGCCCAACCCTGAATGTATTATAGGTATTAAATTTCACCAGGAGCATTATAAGGGGAAAGAGTTCAACTGCTGTATTCGCTATAGTAATATCGAAGGCTAAAGTCCGCTGTTGACTTGGGGCTTTCTTTGCATGTTGTGGCTCACTATTTCCTACCTATACATTCATCCACGCTTCGTCCTGCCCATCTCCACCTAAAACAGCGAGCATTCAGTCAGAGCCATGATCGCCATCTTATGCAGCCAGCAAAAACCTTGTGATGGACTTTAGATTTCGTTGATGAGACAATGTTGATTGTGTGCATACTCTGTTAGCTCATACATGTATCCATGATATTTGCATGTTGCTTTTTGTACATATATTATTGCTAACTATTGTACTTCTTTTCTGCAGAGGAAGTATGTTCTTTCTTGCACCATTTTTGTACTACCAGTTTTTGAAGTTTAGGTACATGTCAAAAAGAAATGGAAGTGTCAGGTAATACCACTGCCAACCAGGTCACTGTAGCACTTCACTATTCCACTAGGTCGGCATTGACTGAGATGAGAATCACTGCTCAGTATGTAGCCAACAACCCAAAGTGTCCTCACATAATAAAGAGTGTCATTGACAAGATCATACAATTGATATCCAGCCTTGCACCAGTTCCAAATCATCAGCCCTCTGGCTCTGAACAGGCTAGATAATTATGACTAGCTAGTGTGTTTGCATTTATTTTTAGATCATACTGCCCTTTTAAACACATCTTATTATAATAAAAACAGGGCTTTTGATATTGTGCTGAGCTGATTTGTGTCACATTTCAAACGTGATTTAGAATTTCGCATCATAAATGTATGCCTGCAACACTTTTCAATGTCTCTTAACTGTTAGTTTGAACTGCTTGTAGACTTGATGATAGATCACAGTATTGTGGGTAATCTGTAGAAGTGGAGGAAGGCAGTATCTTTAATGGAATTTCTAGCCATATTCACTCACTGCATGAGCAAGGAGCACAGTGAACTTTCCTAAAAGTGAGTGACACACGTGTGCCTCTGGCAATGATGTCACTGTAGTGAGGATTAGTCGAGGACTCAGAGGAATAGCCAGGCATAGAGGGGTAAACAGGATCACTCTTACGAGCTGGTATGCTGTAGTAACAGAGAATGAACTAGCGAAATCTACACGTCAAAATAATTTACCCATGTGACCAAGAATAGCGTACTTCTCCGGTCATAACTAACAGGCTTCGTTGAGGAAGAAAAACACTTAATTTTCTTTCTGTCTGTAGATGAGTGAACTGCATGACAGCCTAATGAATACAAAAATCCTAAAATGACACTACAAAAATCACTACTATTGCTCACATGCGATCCAAGACTGAGTGAAACAATACCATCTTTGAATGCTGAATGAGTA
This sequence comes from Haliclona indistincta, assembly GCA_964017065.1. Taxonomy (NCBI): domain Eukaryota; kingdom Metazoa; phylum Porifera; class Demospongiae; order Haplosclerida; family Chalinidae; genus Haliclona; species Haliclona indistincta. The sequence continues at coordinate 4,187,400 of OZ024791.1, forward strand.
TCTACATGTGGTGGAATACCTACGTACAAGTTGGGCTCAATAACACAAATTAGTACTGACCTGCTCCCGGTCTATAAACATTGACAGTAAGCTGATCAGGTAAATAGTTTACTAAACCAGTCTTCATCAACTTCAGAAGCAATGGTTGACATATTGATGGTATACCAGCAGAAAGAGGGCTGCTAGGATCCACTGTATTGCTACCATACAGGAACTCGTAGCCATAGTGCTTTACTGAACGTAACTTGAGATCAGCTGATGGTGCTGGTGGACACTTGCCAACAAACTCTGAAATTAAAATAATAAAGTCGTTATGACTACTGTAACATTACCAGGAGAGTTTTGAAAAGTGGACACGCTGTCAAGTTGCTCTAATCCAATGAAGTCAATGAGTTTTACTTCTTCGTCCTTATTCAAAAAGTCACATAATAAATGACAACCCGGAGGAAGGCATTCATTACTAGAGCACCCTCTGATGATGAGGTCCTGTTCAACTATTGCAGGTGATGGCAAAGTAACCAGGTAGGACAAAAACAGATGTAGTGGAGGACTAGTTAAAAGCGGTGTCACTAAGTGTCTTGCTCCTCTTTTTTCTGCTTCTTCCTGCACACAACAGCCGTTGAGTGAAGTAAGTTCACTTTCACACTGCCGACTGTCACTAAACTCGAGAATAGCAAAGTCACATTCAAAGGGCATGTACACGTGTCTAGGCTCTTCAGAGAGCAGTGCTAAGATAAGTCGGTGGCTTACTCCGGTCTTAATTCCACCATTTCCTACAAACAGTAGACGTGTAGGTGCCTCATGAAACATCCACTGCCATGATGGGTATTGCTGTTTAGCTAGTACTTGCTTGCGCTTGATCTGTCGGGTTAGCTTCTTGGCAGCCATGATAAGCCCGAAGATAAGCTCCGCCTTCAGTAAACTCCTACTCAAAGGCTCTTGGCAGCAGTCGTGATGTATTGATGATACATAGGTAACTATGTCACACTTGTGGTCACAACTGCATGTATTTTCTAAACACATGACTGCACTCCAAATGTCTATATCTGTTGCTGGCTGTGGAACCTAAAATCATCGACGTAGCGGTCATATAGAGAAGGTATAATTATTAGGTAGATTATTACAGTACAATGTATTTGATTTGGTAATATTTTTCAATCGGACAGTTCTTTCCTTCTAGAAGATGGTTAGCGATTTAATGGTCTGGAGTACTTTGATGATTAGATATTGGTGGCTGATTTTCCTTAATGTTCTTTCCTTTGGTTCCTGTCCTTACATGTATTTTATCCAAATTTTTGAGCTCTTCGATCTCCTTCCCAATTGCGGCTACATGTATTATTACATTCAGTTGTGTCATTATCTGCAACCAGGAGCCCATTATAAGAAGAAGGAGCGTTCAGCTGCAGTTTAGCTAGCAAGTGTATTTACAGCAATGCAGTAACATGGTTTCATTCAGAGCATTTTAAATACTAAGTTGTATATATTGCCAGCTCCTATGTGCATATACATGTAATGCACTGAACTATTGCATCCCATCACTAGTGAATGATGCCAGTAGATGTCAAACTGGCTCTGCTTTATATAACACTACTTCAGATTTCCCTTTTTAAAAATAATTATGCTGTGCTTTCCCTGGCAAAACTGGCTGTACTCAGAGCCATATGGTGTGATACATGATGCTTGATATAACATTATCAAGAGCTTCTTGAAATTTGGACCGGGTTGCTAACTGGGCCTGTCAAATTCAGCTTTTCTTTTCCATTTTAAGTCACATAGCAAATGACAATCGGGTGGAAATTGGTCACTACTACAGTTGTAAAATACTATTACTGTTTAACAACCGGGATACTGCAGGTGATAGCAAAAACATTGAGTGGAGTATGAACCTTCTTTATTCTTCTTACGCACGAGATTCTCACACTACTGACAGTCAATCGAAGATGTTCCCTTGGCATGAGCTACAGTTGTGTATTATGTTCATAGAGCAATGCCAAAAGTCAGTAGCTAGCCCTTGACTTTCTGAAACCTCATTAACCCTCTTTAAAATTAATTACCAAAAAATAAAGTCATTATACAAGCATAATACGCTATTATTGTTGCTTGCATTCACCTGGTTGAGAGACCTGAACTACTTTAAAGTCTTTTTCTTCCAGAATAGTTAGTATTTTACCAGTCGTGGTAGTCAATGTCTTCAACGTCTCCTGAATATGATAACTCTTTCTTTCTTCCAGACGGTGCAAATCTTCTAATCTCGTTTCGATTCTTTTGGTAGGGATTGCATCGCCGTGATCACCACTTGGTTTTGGCTAAAGATAAGCTCAAAATGTTAAATATTACATGAGGCATTCTCACCTTGAGCGTACTTGAACCGTGAGTGCTTTGAGAATGCATAGTCTTTTCTTGCTGCTCCAACTGAGACAACTTATCTTTCATTTGTCTATCCTCAACTTTAAGCACTTTGATGTCTTCCTCAATTGTAGCTAGTTGTTTTTTAATTTCGGCTGTATCATTATCGGCAATTAACCTCTCTACAACCTTAAGAGCTTCGGCATCTAGGGTTGATTTTGCTAAGCTATCCAACCAAGCACGGTTTGCATTTTTCTTTTCACATTCTATCTTCAACTCATCTTGCCTAGAAGTCAAGTATTTCATCTCTTCACGGATCACTTTTTCTCTCTCTTCTAATTTGGAAAATTCTGAGTTGAGTTGAAAAAACCGTCTTTCTTTGGAATCCAACCCTTCATTATCTTCTGCCATTAACCTCTACAGAAGGAGATTACGTGTTATATAATTATGCTTTGAATGGCGATACAATTAAGGCATTAATAATGATATTGCTTAGTGGTGAACACAACTCAAGTAATCAATAGTTGCAGCATGGATTTAAATTGTGATTTCAAAGCTTGAATTGTCTGATAATAGCTAGCTGCATGACTTTTCAACAAGGCAGTCCTCATCATTAGTGCTACAATAGAACTCATATCATGTTTAAAGATAATGATCAAGATAGTGTATGAGGTTCACATTATAGTCCAGAGCTTAATTTGTGTGTATAATTAAACAAGAATAATAAGGTTCTACTTTATTCAATGACAATTTAATAACTAGAGTGTATGTGATAAATATTACCTCATATTCAGTGACTTCTTTAAGTGAAACACCTGAAAAAACATTAGCAATGTAAAATACTTGCTAAAATCATAGCCAATACATAGTCGTTTATAAAAAAAAACGGCTGACATTTCCAAAAAGGAATGGCTATAGCACCAGCAGTATAACACGTGCTCAAGTATGATCATTATGTGTGTACAAACTTATTTTGTCACAGTAGATAAGGACGTTAATATTCGCTGGTACAATTAATGCATTAGCAAAATAATAATCTAACAATTGATACCATGACAAGAAGTTTTTCCTACTACTTGGCGGTGTCTCTGCTGTTCTCTACAAAGCACAACAAGCTACTAGCCTCGTCCCAGTCCCAGTGTATGTTTTAGTGGGGAGGGCATGCTGAAAGTGTTTTTTAAGTAAAGTTGTCTTTTGCAATTAAGCCAGGATTATCCGAACTACTCTTTCTTGCTGCCCTTTGCACAATATAATCTACAGTGTCCTGGCTATTACTTGCCCGTTTTACACGGAAAATGGGTGTAGCCACACTCCAATAGCACTTGCCGTATTTGGAACAAAATTGTTTCGTACTCTGCAATCACGAGAGACCCACATAGGGGTGGGTGGGTTGTGGGGAGGGCAGGATTGGGAAGAAATGGCACTTTTTGGCGCTCTGGCAAAAGGAGATGTACCGGTATCTTCTTCCATCGCTCTTGCTAGTAGAGAATTTTTCCGAAATCGCGTCTTCTCATTAAATATTTGCCCCCTCTGTAACTTACAGACTGAGACCTTTTTGCAAAATCCCAAACATACGTTTTCTTCCTTGTGTACCAAAGTTTATGTCTGACATTTTGTGTGGGTGTGGCATATGCTTAGGAAACAAACGCAACTTTTCGTCATTGGGTGGAGCTTGCTACACCCACAAGACGAATGGTGACTTTCTTGGATGATCAGTGTGACCGAGCAAGCCTTCAACTAACTGTAGAAACCAACATAATTTATTCGTAATCCTGATGTTTGGGCAATCCAGGCTTAAACTTAGTTTGACCTTTCTAATTCACTTTTCACACTATTTATGACGTCTAAAGAAGGTGGAGTCAATTACAGAAAGCGTCAATTATAGAAAGCTTAAATGGTTAACTAATACATGCAGTGTACATGTACATGTACATGAAGGCTGATTTACAAGTTTATTGGCATTACAACAGAGAATTTAGATAAGCCCTGGATGCAGCACAGCTAAAACCACTGAATTATTGTAAACCATGCTTTATAAAAATTTTCAAAGCAGTTTTTCCTGTTGATGCAAAAGAACAATCACAACTTTCAGACAGAAACATAATATTGTCCTTACCATATTTAGATGCAAATTCATATGCCAGTTCCACAAGTTTAGATTCTTTCAAAGCAAATGCTACTTTCATTGGTGAAGCATCTTCTGTTTTGTGTAACCATGCAGCCAGCATTTCTCTCAAACAATTAGACTGACTGTGAGGATTCTCGTGACGTATCGATTTTAATCGGCCATAATCAACGTTAAGAAACAAACCAACATTGAACCAATGTGCTGTAGCTTTGGACAGGTGTGTCAATAGCTCTGCCAAGTGTTCTTTAATATCTACATAAAACAATCAAATTAAAATGTGCGAAGCATCTTGGACATGTTTAGTAGAGTAATTGTTTGCTAACTGAATTTCTTTCCATTAGTTGGTTGAAGATCTTCAAGCTTAAAAGCAGGACCATCCACTAAAACCTGCGTTACTGTACCATTTTTTGCACTAAACAAATCCAGGTACAACTCAGTATTCACGTCAATTGCTGTATCCTGAGGAAAATGATGCTTCAGTAGACCTTTTAAACGGTGTTGAAATTCCTCTAAAAATGGAAATAAAATTTAATTTAATAATTGTCGTGGTAACATTATTATTATACAATATAATTATACAATATAAGCAGGAGATGCAGTCTTCATTCTAATGCTATAATGTGGTTGCATCTACACATAATAATGATGTATGCTTCTGTAAATTCACATACAATTTTGTCACTTCTCAAATAATAGCTAGTTTCATGTCTGCACAATATGTAAATACCATTGTGTAAAGACTTGAAAAAACTCTCAAGTGATGCTTGTGAGCCAAACTTTACTACAAAAAGCACCAGTGAATCATGTCTAACTCGAGCTACATCAAGAATATTCGGTTTCAGAACAGTAGCCACGCATTCCTTCAGTGATTCACAAGAGAGTTCGCCGTTTCTATGTATCAAAATGTTGCCTTGACTTTCTTTCACTTTCATCTGCTGTGTATTGACACTAACTCCCACACCAATAACCAAATGCCCACGAACGGTAGAGCTGGAGGCGGATTGTGGCTCTTCTTCTGGACAAGAAAGATCTACATAAAAAATTATAATAAAGATTCATCCACTGGATTCAGCTATTAATTTGTATAAACAACGATTTATTGATGATAAACTGTACTGCACTATCTTTGTTTTACTAAAAGACTGGCTTTTGAGAACAGTTTGAATAGGTACATGCATGACATGTGTAATGTAGCAAGCGAACAACATGCAATCCTCACGTACAGCTCTCACTCGACTCGTCAGAACTCATACTTTCTTTCTGGAGGAAGAGGAAGCACGCGAGAACAATCGATCACAACGCAGTCTTGTCGCATTGCGCACGCGGCTGTCGATTGGACTCCGAGCTAGGTCACATGATATGAGCGTCATCTTGAAATTATTATAGATGTAGACCAGAGGAGGTTGGAAGCATTAGTATGCGCACGTGATTTTTAGGCTGTTATTATGCGCACGTGATTTTCGAATGCATAGCTAACGTTCCATCGTGAGGCGTGGCTCAATGGCGCTAGCATACAGCACTCGAAATCATCCGTTGATTCTTTCTAAATTGTATTGCATAGAGCTTGATTACTGGTCTTACTTAAAGTTATGATCTTAGAACACTGGTTTAGCTATTTTGCATAGTGCACTGCACCAGTTTCTGTGCTCTGTATGTCGTGAAATTTAGGAAGAAGTAGCACAGCTTCAGTAGACAGCACACTTGTGCTGGATTCAGGAATATTTCTGCTGTGAAACAGGTTAATTTCAAGCAACTTTCTTAGTTCTAGCTCTGACCAGGTCTCGTCAGCTGTATATTGAGTTTTGCAGATAACAATGGGCTGTCTCTTCGCTCGCCGTTTTTAAACGCCAAGATTTTGCTTCAGAACGTCTGTAGCAGACTTATCAATAAGCTGATTGCTTGCACGAACAATAACTGTAGTGTTTTCCACTGTTGAGAATCTCCACTACTTTCTCGCCCATAGCAGCTCGGGGACCACTGGGTTGGACCGGGTAGATCGCATTTTTGTAATCTGCTTTGCAAGAGCTTTCGATTGATCTAAATTCGTCAATTCTGTCCAGAGAATTTGTGTAAAATTAACAACTAAGATTCGCCATATATTTTGATTTGGAGTTGTACATGTCACGTGACTGAATATTAATGCTTCCAACCTCCTCTGGATGTAGACTACAGTGCTTCCAGCTTAGTCGCTCCACTTTTTAATTTTTTGCAACCATGAAATATTTTCGCATGTAAAAATTTTATTTCAATAGCTATATGCATGATTCTTGGAATAGACGTAGATACATCATATCTCTATCAGAATGTCAATTCAGGAGGATACAGAATGAACCGTAATGTTTGTACGACATCAAACGTGATAGGAACTGGTGCGACTATTGCAGTAGCTACTTTTTAAGAGTGAACTCAAAAATTACTTCGAGTTAAGAACACACACTTCACTTCAAGTAAATATAGTGCCTTTTACACTGGTATACCAAGAATTGAACATTATCTTTGCGCGCAGAGTTTTTCAGAGCTTGTTGAAGCGTTGAAATTGGAGGTTTTCAATGCCCTGGACTTTTTAAGAACAAACTTCAGAAACCTTTCGAGTTAAGAAAAATCCCTTTAGTTTTATAATGATAGGTATATGATACATCCATAAAACAGAATTCAGGCCTGTATCTTTATCGCTTTGCAAGTAGCGATTGCGTTTGTGATACTGATGATGTCACAACAAAAATTTAAAATGGCGACTTTGTATTGGTTCTATTGGAGCGACTCCACGGTGCTTGTGCAACGTAGTTCTCTGTTCCTGACTGTGAGTAAGTGCAAAATACAACTTAAACTTGCAAAAATGATGCAAAACGTGCAAGTATGAAAAAGTGGATCGACTAAGCTGGAAGCACTGTACACTAGAAATTTTGTTTTCATTCTACGATCAACATTTTATGTTTCCTGGTCGAGATCAAAATTATAACTATTAGCAGCTCATGTATGTACAGCCATAGATGATACAGTATCATCTATGGTACAGCATTCAGGATAATTTGTCAATCAACGGCATTCATAGAAGAAGCACCTAGTGCATTCATCACTATAATTACAAAGCAAGCAAAATAATATAGGTGTCATAGGCTGGCTCTACCTACATTAAGGCACAACAGTGTCTCACATCACATGTAACCAAACAATTGCTTTTATCACTGTACCTTTCCTGGTCTGTACTCATACATGTATAAACATAAAATAATTTCAATACTAACAGTATCAGGAGTTTCTTGAAAAGTGGATTTGCTGTCAAGTTGCTACCAGCTGCATTGTGTGCTTCTATCAAATTTATTTCAAAGCTGTGCAATGTCAGACTAGAGCTTTGCTATTTCAGAAGTCACAAAGCAAGTGACAACTTGGAGGAAGCACTGAGTCACTACTAGAGCACCAAGTACTGCAGGAGTGACCAAAAACAGATGAACAGGATGAAAGTTGAGAGGAGTCCTGCTCCTCTTTTTGTGCTTCTTCTTGCATCCACTGAACAACTGTCGACTAATGTACACGTAACACTCTCTCACACTACTGAACTTGAAGATAGCATTCATTCACTTGGCATGAATTACATTCAAAGAGTAACGCCAAATACTGTAAGAGTTGCTTTAACTTTCATTATCCCTCCTTACCAAAAATTATAGTTATTATACATGGGTATACATCATGTCAAACTGACAAGCTATTATTGTTGCTTGCATTCACTTGGTTGTGAGACCTGAACTACTTTAAAGTCTTTTTCTTGCAAAATAGTTAGCATTTGACCAGTTGTGGTAGTCAATTCCTCCAACTTCTTCTGAATCTCATAACTCCTTGTTTCCAAAACTTTAAATCCATTGGTAGACATTGCATCATCGCGATTACCATTTTCACTGCAGTCACCGGACTTGACCTAGAGAAAATATAACTGTGTTGATAATATTACAACGCTGTGTTCACTTGTTTTTTGGTATCACTAGAATAATAACCAAAATATAGGTTAGACACCAAGGCCAAAGGCCCTCGATGTCTAACCTATATAGAAACCCGAGGAAGCCTTATAGAACCCAAGTGTGTAGCGAGATGGTTCTATGGTGAGGTGACATGAGGGTTTCTATACCGCATGGATCCTGTTGGCCGAGCTGTGTCTAACCGATTTAGATCATAGCAACTGTCGCTATACATAAGCTGTTTCGGACGCAAATTTACAGAAAGTATCTATCCGCTCGCGGCAAGTACCAATTCGTTCGCACTGTGTCTACAGTATTTAGAGATCTGAATTCAGCCGATCAAACTACTGCATTCTATGGTCTAAATATTATTATATGTAAGGGCTGTATCATTCTCACCTTTTTATCAGACGTACTTGAACCAGAAGCCTTGTTCTCAGATGTGTTTTGAGAATTCTGAGATGTGCTTTGAGAATTATGTGAATACTTCCTCTGTATACTCTTTTCTTGTTCCTCCAAATGAGACAGCCTTTCTTTCATTTGTGTATCCTCATGTCTAAGCTTTCTGATGTCTTCCTCAATTGTAGCTAGTTCTTTCTTGCATTCAGCCGAGTTATTGTCTTCAATTAACCTCTCTACAACTTTAAGAGCTTCAGCATCTAGGGTTGATTTTGCTAAGCTATCCAACCACACACGCTTTGCATCTTTCTCTTCACATTCTATCTTCAACTTCTCTTGCCTAGATTCCAATTGTTCCATATTTTCACTGATCCTTTTTTCTCTCTCTTCTAATTTGGAAAATTCTGAGCTGAGTTGAAAAAAACATCTTTCTTTGGAATCCAACCCTTCATTATCTTCTGCCATTAACTTCTACAGTATAAAATGAGGGAGATTACGTGTTATACAAAATAGAGATATGTGCGAAAAATCATTTTCACACATGAGTAGCCGCCATCTTAATTCGAGGTCATCCCTACATATCATTGCCGATCGGCAATGATAATTATGCTTTGAATGGCGCTACAATTAAGGCATGCATACGATAGTCATACTGTCTGTCATACACTTTATTAATAATGATATTGCTTAGTGCTGAACACAACTCAAGTAATCAATAGTTGCAGCATGGATTTGAATTGTGATTTCAAAGCTTGACTTGTCTGATAATAGCAGCTGCATGACTTTTGAACAAGGCAGTCCACATCATTAGTGCTACAATAGAACTCTTAACAAGGATAATAAGCTGGTTCTACTTTATTCAGTGACAATTTAGTAACTTGAGTGTATGTTTACCTCATATTCAGTAACTTCTTTAAGTGCAACACCTGAAAAAAACATTAGCAATGTAAAATACTTGCTAAAATCATAGCCAATACATAGCTTTAGTACCTAGTCGTTTATAAAAAATGGTTGACATTTCCAAAAAGGCTATAGCAGCAGCAGTATAATGACAAATTAATTATGATCATTTTGTGTACAAACGTATTTTGTCACAGTAGATAAGGACGTCAATATTCGCTGGTATGCATTAATTATGCATTAGCAAAATTAATAATAATCTAACATTTAATACCATGACAATAAGTTTTTCCTAATACTTGGCGGTGTCTCTGCTGTTCTCTACAAGCTACTAGCCTCGTCCCAGTCCCAGTGTATGTTTTAGTGGAGAGGGCGAGCCAAAAAGTGTTGTTTTTTTCAGGTAAAGTTGTCTTTTGCAATTAAACTTAGTTTGACCTTTCTAAAGCACTTTTCACACTATTTATGATGTCTAAAGTAGGTGGAGTCAATTGTACATGTACATGAAGGCTGGTTTACAATTTTATTGGCATTGCAACAGAGAATGTAGATAAGCCCTTGATGCAGCACAGCTAAAACCACTGAATTATTGTAAACCAGCCTTTATAAAAATTGTAAAGCAGTTCTTCCTGTTGATGCAAAAGAACAATCACATCTTTCAGACAAAAACATGAAAAAAATTATTATAGTCCTTACCATATTTAGATGCAAATTCATATGCCAGTTCCACAAGTTTAGATTCTTTCAAAGCAAATACTATTTTCATTGGTGAAGCATCTCCAAATTTGTTTAACCATGCAACCAGCATATCTGTCAAACAATTAGACTGACTGTGAGGATTCTCTAGACGTATTGATTTTAATCGGCCATGATCAACGTAAAGAAACAAACCAACATTGAACCAATGTGCTGTAGCTTTGGACAGGTGTGTCAATAGCTCTGGCAAGTCATCCTTATCTACATAAAACAATCGAAATAAATGTGTGAAGCATCTTGTAAACTAAAACATACAGCACAGGGAAATTATAAAGGGGAGTGTCTTCTGTTAACCGGGGTTTGAAGGGACAGAGCCCCTCGCCGCTTTTGGCATTTTTAGGGCTTCAGGGTGCCCATGCAGAAATGCATACTTTGGCATATGGTCTGTTTGCACACCTGGACACCACCAGGTTTTTGCATCAGTCACCAGAGCTAAATGCATGAAGACCAAAATTAGGTGAAAAATGACGCGAGGTCGCATCACTTAAGTGGCTTATGTTCCGAAGTGGGAGTGTCCAACTCGAGTTTAGTACACATGGTTGTAAATTTTGACATGCCAGGACAAAACTGTGCCAGTTTGGAACAGCTAGCCTCTTAATTGTTGTAGAAAATTACAAGACAAACTGCCAGCTAGTTTATAGAGCAAGTCAAATTTTTGACAAAATAATTCAGTAACTAAAGGGTTAAACAAGCCAAAAATGTTAGCATGCAGCTAGGCCATTCAGCTCTACTATCTCATATTTAATTCTTCTTAACTTAGCTAGCTATTACAGCATGAATGTGTAGTGTCAGAATGGTGAAAACTCACTAAATCTTCTATTAACAGATTGTTGAAAATTCTCAAGCTTGAAAGTAGATTCTCCATCCAGCGTCGTCACTATACCATTGTGCATAACCAGATACAGATCAGTATTCACATCAATTGCTGTATTGCCAGAAAAATGCTGTCTGCGCAGCTGATCCTTTAAACTGCGCTGGAAATCCCCTGAAGCCAAAATAAATAAAGACAAGCCATTCTCACGTACACTTCATGCATGATGCTGTACTGGTAGACTTTAGTTTTCAATTTTCACCTTTCGGGGAATCTATAATAATTAATTCTGTTTTTGATGTTATAGACAAGTGCTTACATTGTATTACTGCATGCACAATAATGTTTCAACCTTTATTATTATGCATGCCTAGCTATATCAAACATCATCCTGCAGAGTTACTAAATACTGATGAAGAAAGTCTGTATGCGTGAGACCTAGCTATAGAATAATACCGTTGTGTAGCGACTTGCAAAATTCTTCAAGTGATGCTTGGGAACCGAGATCTATTGCAAAAAGCACCAGCGAATCATGTCTAATGACTCCAGCTACATCAAGAGCGTTTGGTTTCAAAACAGTTGCCACACATTTCTTCAGTAATTCACAAGGGAGTGGTTCAGTTGCACGATGGACCAAAGTGTTGCTTTGACCATCCTTCACTTTCATTTTATATCCATTGACACTAACTCCTACACCAAGAACCACACACCCGTGAATGGTGGAATTAATGAATGGTGGTGATCCTACAGGTGTCTCAGAATGAGATGCTGGTGGTTCTTCTAGCAATGAGCAAAGAATACATCTTAATAATAAGCATAATTGCAGTTACATGTATTACTTTTCACAACACGTCCATATCGCAAATTATGTAAGACTGCATCTTCTTCACCGTTGCACTCTTGATCACATGGTTCTTGGTTCTGAGACACTATACAAAATAATAATGGCGTTGACTTACTGTAGTGGAAATGCAACTACTGTATAATACGTACAGCTTTCAGTCAAGCCATTCGAATTCATAACGACAACAGCTGAACTGTAATCTCCGCTGCTTGTCCTAGAAGCCGCTACACGTGGTGAGTAATGACATTCATAGAACATTGACAATAAATTTTAGGCAGTGTGAGTGCAAACAAGTATAAAGCGTGGTCTCATGACTGAACATTTTGGTTGTGAATATAATTCAAAAACTTGTATTGTCAACTAGCAATAACAACTGGGAGTGACTAGGCAGAAAAAAAATACCCTTTGGGTGCTGTGTCCCTGTTATTGTGTTCATCCTTGGAACCCATCTCATTTTTATAGTTCTTCACTAATAATCTAAACTGAGACATTCTAGTCAAGTGGTAGTTTTCCTTTCTTGTCCGGTACAGCTCTAGCAGAAGGTGCTGTTGACACCAGTAAATTCACTGCATCTCTGTTTCCTCCTTCGGCTGCCTAGATGAAAACATGATGTTTGCTGAGTAAACAAGTCACTAGATTTATAAACATCATCTAGTAGTTTACTTAAAGATAATTGATCTGTACATGTGTTGCTTATTTTTTATAATTTGCTTGAATTTATGCGTTTCTTCCTTGTGTACATTTCTGACATTTTTATGTGGGTGTGACATGTTCATGCAATTTTTTGGTCAGTAGCTGCCGTTGTTATTCTATTCTGCCCACAAGAAAAATGGTGATTTTTGGAGTTGGACAATCAGTGTGATGAACAGCCTTGACTAGCCCGCACAAACCAAAATGCCTATAAAACTCGATCTTTGAGCGCTATATACAGTAGTTTAGGATCAGAAAAATTTGGTCCATTAATAAAATCCAGTCACACCTTATGAAGAGCTGTTCTACCATCACTGTCACACAACAATACGTCAGCACCATGATCCAGCAATAACTGTACCACTTTCACATGGCCAGCAAAGGCAGCTCGATGAAGAGGAGTTACTCCACCTGGAGTCTGAGTATTGGAGGTAGCTCCTGAGGAGAGCAACAATTTGCACACAGCTAAGTGTCCATGTCGACTAGCATAATGCTATAGAATGACAAAATAATAATAATATTAGTTCATGATCAATCACTTTGATAACGAAAACGATTATTTTGTGTTTGTATTTCTATACCAGTGTACTTTCAGTGCCCACGTACACTCAAAACAAACAAACAATACAAAATGTAAAATGAAGAAGCTACCATAGAGCCACCGCGTAGACCTGGTATTTTTGGGCGCATTAAATTTATATATTTGCGAATGACACAATTTGCAAAATTCTGGTATATTTCACTGTATTCTGATTGTATTTCACTCGTTAAATTCTGGTTTCTGGTTGTATTTCACTCTTTAAATTCTGGTTGTATTTCACTCGTTAAAATTGCGAATTCATGTCTGCTAAAATTTACTAATAAAATTGTTTTGGTACTGCAAAAAAATACCGGTCCTACAGTAATAGATGCCAGTTGAACTGCATGGTCAAATAAATAGAATATGTATGGTCAAATAAATAGAAAATGTGCCTCTACTGAATGCTCACTCACTCTCCCTCTCTGCAGCATGCTCATGCTCCTTAGTCTCGCGGGCCAGACGTTCCGGGGGTGGGAACGTATGCTCCTTGAATGTGTATATGTTGAAAATCAAGTCCTTATGGAATAAGCGAAGTGCTATAGCAGCCTGGAAACTTTTCAAGTTTCCAGATATTACTTCGCTTGGTTCTGTGTAAACTCATGCAATTTCACCTGAAAACCTTAATATGTACGTGACCAGAGCCCCTCTAATTAAAGTCAGAATCTCCGTTGACCTGAACTACAGGACATAGAGACTTGATAACTGACTGACCAGTGCAGTATATCCAGACCCGTCTGTGTAGTTGGGACTAACATTCTGTGACAAGAGTTTATCAATTCTCTTTGCATCTCCATCAACAGCAGCACCACAAATACTTCGCTCAAACTCCATCTCCTGTGTCAGAATGAAATGAACAACACCACTGACACGTCAGTACTTACTTCAAGAGATTGAGCGGTCCCTGAACCGTGAAGACCACACTGACACATCTCCTCGTGGTGGTGACTCATCATGAGTGAGTATACGGAAATATGAAAAATTATTGTTTGCCTTCGTGATAAATTTATTTTTGATCCGACAATGGTTTCCTCCTGATCCCCGAAATACTGAATTGCAGTTCAAAATTCTCGAACTCTCCACTATAAAATAGTGTCGTGAAGAAAGTCGTGGGCTGCATTCAGTCGGGCATGTGGATATCTTGATGGCGACCGGATCATGGTGTGGTATTGTTTCCAGTAGCTCTGGTAGCGCCAATTGCGTGCTGATGGTGGTGGCGTGGCTGTGTTTAGTGACCATGTGTCCTGGTCTAGCCTATGGGCAGTCTGTGTCATTGTACATTGAAGCAGATGAGTATAGCAGACTAACAGGTTAGTACTCCGCGTTCTTTGCACTGCTGTTAATATACAATTCATTTGTGTATATATCCCTTGCACTTTTGTAACTTGATTCCAGCTATTGTTAATGTTAATTTTAGCAGAATTCCCCTCTCTCTAGATTCAATCTCTCTATATATTCCTTCTCTCTATATATTCCTTCTTTCATATAGTGCATGTATGTTGAAACATACAAAATAATCATGGTTGCATGTTTCTAAGCAAGACACAGCCGATAGTCTGCATCATAGTGTGCGCAATGGTTGCTCTTTACGCAAGGACTGCATGCGTTGTTTTGATGACATTGAATGTGATTCCTGGCATTCCTGATTCATGCTTCAATTAGTGTAGTTGTACTAGAACACACAATGAGTGGAAAATCAATTAGGCTAATAAAATCTGTTCATCGGTTGTTAGTGAGTATGGGCATGAAACCTACCATATTATCAGTGTATTAGCTAGTGGTTACACCTGTAACAAGTATGGATAGTGGTGGATAGGCGGTGGTGATGACCTAAATCTCTTGTCAACTCGCCTGAGTTACGTTTCTACAACTGCAAGAGGAGGAAATTAAGCTATAAGTAAACTCATTTGCAACAACATCGGTATGGAATATAAAAGTCAGAATGGCATTAGCGTCGCATACTTGGACTAGACTGACATCTGTCTCTTTACAAGTTGCTAACACACTCAATTTTGCATACGTTCATACTTTCCTCTGAGCTTGTGTTTTACTTTGAGGCAGCTGACAGAACAGCTAGGTCACTCCAACATCAGTGTTGTGATCAAAATGAGCTTTTACCTTAATACTATTATTATTTTACTATTATTATTTGCAGTATGCATGGCTTGTACTATATTGTGCATGATAGTACTTTGGTCACCTTAAACATGTTGTTCAATTAGTGTCAGACAAAACATGTGAATGGTTATGTAATCAATCCTGGCTTCTGCTTACAGAGATAGACTACATGTGTATAATCATCTGCTTAAAGCTTAAAAGCGCAACAAGCAGTGGTGTGGTTGTTCAGAGAATGTGTTATTCTATAGTTGATGAATAGTAGTGTACAAGTATCCTCGTGTGTTGTGTATCAATACACAACGGCCTACTGTTTAGTACATGTTGAGAGAAATGTTTCCTGATAGTTAACAAATTCATTATTGCCAATATCAGCAGCAGGTGCACAAACAGCACTGCTGTGAGGGGCTTAATCCCACATTAAATTGGCTTCTTGATCATTATCTACTGTTAACATAGGGTCTAGGACTGTTTTGATTTCTGTATGTCTTGAGGGCTTTCATGAAGCCAGACTACCTGGTACACTTGTCACTAATTGTTAGTGACAATAAATGTTCAGTAGTAGAATAGCATGAGGTCATGTACTGGAGCATCCTGCTAGTGAGTGGTTTGTACTACTACACAATGTTAAGTGTGTACCTCATTACAATGGTTAAAGTCATAAACAACCCTCTGCTGTTAGTATGTGTTGGAATTATACATTTTCAGGGGTATGTTGTGTAATTCACCACAAATAGAAATTAAAAGATATAGCATGAGGAATTGGGTCTCGAGGCTGATTCAGCTTTACCTTTTGGTGTCTAGCTCAAGCAGAAACAGGAAGTAGTTACTATTCATTCTTTATGCAGCTACCCTTTCTTTTTCCACAGTGCTTTTAGTTATGTAGTTTTTGTGAAACAGTGCCTAGTGGTGACCATTGGTACACTATGATAGGTACACTACGATACAAGACAGCGAGAATAAATGCTATGGTCATGCTTGCCTTCTTGTGCCTTACATACATTTGCATCATTAATTTTTTCTAAAATAAAGCCTGGTTTTTTGAATACCAGCTAGTTCGCTACTCGCGTGTCAATCAGCAGCTATTACTTTAAAGATACAGCTAAAATCGATATAGATGTCCATAGCCAGATGCTAAGAGGCTCAATCCAGCTAGTATCAGCTTTCTGTGTCAAGGAACAACAAAGCATTGTGTACCTAAAGCAGTCTTCATTAGTCAAAACTACCTTGTAAGAAAGTTTTGCAACACACAGAGATGCAGAAATGTTTTTTTTGCCAATAGCGGTATTTGAATTTGTGTGCTCCTGGAATCAGTTGTAGTGTTGTATAGTGTCATTATGAGTACCATGTCATCTACACAGGTGTGTCTGAAAGGTTCTATTTTATAGCCAATAATAGTCTCCTGAGACACGCATGGAACATACCTTCTAATGCTTCATATGTCAACTTCACTGTTTCTAAAGATGATAAGGTCAGTATAGCAGCTGTGCAATTAAGTTAACTTAAGCGAGCCCTTCGTTGAGTTAGGAAGTGTCTACCATAATTATAGCAGGTAATTTTCGTGAGGTGAAATTTTCGTTCTTTTCATTCTACCAGTATACCAGAACGAAATTTTGTACGTATGTAGAATAACACGTGCTTGGTGTCGACTTACAATGGGCACATTGCTTCAAGCCAGTAGTACGTGATCAAGCTTGGTGGCTACCAAATCTAGAGGGAGTTTTATCTGGGATTATATCAAGTAAAGGCATCCTGGTGGGGTTTTCTTGAACGACTGAGAACGAAAATTTAACTCACGAAATTCTGCCTCACGCATACTAAGCGAAAATTTAACCTCACAAAATATACCAGTTATACGGTACTACAGCCAGTTGACAATTTTTTGAGGCTCAATTGATTGTGCAACTGGTGTTATTCCATTCAGCCATGAAAAGGTATTGAATCAGAAAGCTGCAGTCTTGGGATCACCATAATGCTATAACTTGTTGAGCGTGTAAAGGCAAATAGTACTGCACCTTATAGTTATACTACTATGCCACTCAGCAACAAATCTACTCTAGCATAATACTTTGCTACATTCTAGATCTTTGTTCAAGTCAAGTGTTCCAGTTCTCATCCTAATCTTGTATCATGTAATAATGTCAGTGATAATCTTATGAAAGGAGACAGCTTTGACCCAGCAGAAGGTAAGGGTCAAATTGTCTGTGTGTAGTAAGTTATGTCATAATGGTTCTATATTAAATTTGTGATTCATTTGGGAATTAAACTAATGTATGGCTACAACTATCACAACACTAGTTACATCTCTGGTATAGTACTTATCAATAGCTTTCAGCTACATGTATGATAAATATTTGAAAAATTCATGCTGGAGTGTAATCACCATTAGAGGATGAAATTCTTGCACCACAAAATAACAATTCTCATCATGATGCTGTTCATGATAGAAATGATGGCCAAATTTATGTCCAATTTTTCTTGAATGAGCCTCTCTTGTCAGTAATGGAAATAGTCAGGTATAGATATAGTAATGGTTCTAATAAACACATACCTTGTGCTATTGTGAAAGGCTCCCATAGTCTGATTAGGAACTCTCTTTTTCTCTCTAGTTCAACCCTGGGTTGTCAACTTTTCTTGTCCAAATCCCAATCGTGATGAATTGGTCATGATCAGTATCTCTCTCATCTATTTGATACCCTCGCGCAGTGACGACGACTCAATCACTGAGAATCTTATGCTACATGCTAATTGGACATGCACTGCAACTCATAGTATGTAAAACATGTTGCATACCAATATGTGAACTCACCCTCTAAATAATTATATATTCACAGGCTCAGAGATGGAAAACAATATATTGTTCTATGCAGGATTTGCTTGTGTTGGTGGTATAATAGTGATTGTGCTGATAACAACTATCACCTACTATTGTGTTGATATATCAATACGTTCTGCTCTCAAATCAAGGGAAGAGAGAGATAAGTGAGTTATCATACCACATTGCAATTATCAAACATTATTAAATTTAAAACAACAATAGGCATATTTTTTTCACTAATTTTTGCTCATACAGTGAAACCTGTCTTAGCGACCACTCGCATAGAGCGACCACCTCTCTCCAGCGTCCGCGACAAAATTCCCCGACCAACAGCTATAGAAAAGCACCTAGAGCCAACATGTCTACAGCGACCACCTGCCTATTGTGGACAACGACCGCACGTACCAGCACGCAGTGTACAAAACTACACTGTCGATTACGGCCAGTAGGCGTGGCAATTAGGCGTGGTTACTGATTATTGCATGCATGCTGATGCTGAGTGGCGTGAACAGTTACGATCAGTTGCTGTTGACTCGACACTGCTACGCTAAGAAGTATTTCTGTAAAACAAACTGTACTGGAGGACTTTTTCACTAATGTATGCTGATTTAATAATTATCGAAACCAGCCTGAATATCAGTCAATTCATTCTAAAAATTAGTAACTTATTTTAGTTGTGAAGAGTTTTCTGTTAGGTACATTTGTTGAATCAATTGTACATTATAAATGCATGAATCCTGTCTAATGAGGTCACATTCGGTAGTGGTCGCTCTTCACAGGTAACTGCCTACAGAGTCCACCTGTCTATTGCAGCCAGTCGGAATTGGCCCATAGGTGGTCGCTTTAGACAGGTTTCACTGTACCAATACTAATTTAATAAAAAAACTGAAAAGTGCAGGGATGACGCTTGCAAAAGTAAAGGAAAAGATGGAATAATGCTTACAAAAGTAAAAGTCCCAAGTATCCCTACATCAGCGGCTTGCTGCGATGACCTGCAAAAAAATATGGAATCCTCTTCTCATACCTTTTAAAACTGTCAATTACTTCATCGGACTGCGTCCTCCAAACACAGCTACGTCTAACTTTACAACTGTCCAAAGCACAACTAGTCTACCTCTAGCTTTACAACCATCAGCTACTTCATCGGACTGTGTCCTCCTCTTGATTCAAGCCACTGATGTGGGACTTTTACTTTTGCAAGCATTATCCCATCTTGTTCCTTTACTGCTTAAACATGCCCAAGCTAAATACGTCTTTATAGTTACTGTTTGTAGCCTTAGTACACTATCTTAGTACACTATTGGTAACCAGTCGTCATTCTAACTTTGAATATGAAAAAATTCTTGCCACTCTGTGCATTGAAAAAAACTTCTTTATTAGCCAGTTTTTGTACAAGCCGTATGGCCACACATCAATGTAACGCTGTACTAGGGCTGTATAATTCTCGCACACAGTAACAACCCATTTTTTCTCCAGTCGTGCGCTCCTTGGAATGTCTCCACAGTAAGTGTGGAGCTTCTTGCAATTCAATTAATGCTGGCTCTCTTCTATCGCCATAATACTATGCTAAGATCCACTAACTAAGCATCTGGTTGCCCAATGTTACTGAGCCATAGTCAAGTGGTGATTCAGCAATATGGCATTAAACCCATTGTCAGCTCAATTTCCTAAAAACTTAACAAGAGATTACAACTATGCTATCATTTTATCAAAGTAGATTGCTATTGCATGTTGATATTTTTCTTGTTTTTCCTCTCCTACAGTGTTGAAGCAGCTGTGTTTGATTATGCTACCACTACCAATGTCACTATAGAAGTTGACACACTCCGGGATAATATTCCTGTTTCTTATTCACAACTCTTGTCAAAATGCTCGTCTCAGGATCTGCGCAGTCTGTCCATGCTTCGAGACATATTCGTAGACAGGAAACGTATTCAATTTGGTTGTAAAACAATGGAAGGTAATAATTGTTGTTTGCATTTCATGTACTTTGTTATACCCTTTCAGCCTAAAAATTAATATGACATTTAAAAATTATAATTAACAATCTCAGAATGCAGAGTTTGCGTAAAGGAGCTGATTTTTCAATTTTGTAAATGGAATAATTTGCGAAAATTAAACTCGTGATTTTAAAAAATCGCATTATTGTTGAAATTATCAAGTAAAGTGTATGTGTGCTGTGAAAAAGGCCGATTACAAAAAGATTTACTATAAATTTATACACCGCTATAAATATTTATAGCGGGTGATTTTGGTGGGAGGAAACTTTGGCGAATCGTTAAGCATTCGCCAAAATCTGCTTTTTCTATTGCAGTAATACGTGAGCCAGGCACTCGATGCCAAAATTAAATTCGCCAAAACGCAAAATCTGGGTCATTCACCAAAATTTTGACCCTCCAAAATTACCCGCTATACTGTACATCACTTAATGCTACGGATGTACTACAGGTGTGTTTGGAGTGCTGTATGATGGGTATCTGACCAATGCTGAGGATGATGTAGAGGGAGCTGTACCTGTCATCATTAAAACTGTCAAAGGTACGAACAGAAGCAATGAGCTAGCTCTGGTTTATTCTATCATATTATAATAGACAACAACACTCCAGACGAAGTTGTTAGAAGCTTTGTTGAAGGCGGCACTGTAATGAGAGGAATACCAAAGAGGCGTTGCATCCATCTTCTTCCTCTCCTAGCTGCTCATGCCAGTGACCTGGAACAGCCCATGTTGCTCTTTCCCAAGAGTACCTATGGCTCTCTCAGAACATTCCTGCTGCACTCCAGAGAGTCTCTCAGAGGACCAGCTTGTGGAGTATATGTCAGTTTACAGTAGGCTAGCTTATCTACGGCTAAACCATAATCAAAATAAATTATAGTTTTCTGCATATGTAATCAAATACTGCATAGTCTGTTATTCTAGCAACCTACTTACTCGTATTTACCATAATTTGCTACATGTTTATTAAAATGTTCTAACTTGATTGTTTAGGGAGCACCATATCTTTCAGCACAAGATCTGGTGTACATTGCTAAGCAAGTGTCTGAAGGAATGCATTTTCTTACCAAAAAGGGACACACTCATCGTGATCTTGCTACAAGAAATATCTAGTAAGTATAATTTCACTTTTATTTGAAAACTGCGTAAGGGGTACGTGTCACATTGTAATATGCAATACGCATTGTTTTACAGAAGTGAAATTTGCTGTCACTAAGTAGCTTGCTAAGTAATGCTACAAGGTGTCTAGACTACTTTACACCAAGAACTTTAACCTTTTAAAAATTATTTCATTAGGGTAACTCTGTTGTTTTGCCTCAATGCATTGGTTTTCCATTCAGTGTTCATGAAAATCTTCATATCAAGATTGGTGATCGTGGACTGAGTTGGGACTTCCATCCTGAGGACTACCATATTCTAGAGAATGATCCTGAGAAGAATGCCAGCCCGGTCAAGTGGATGGCACCAGAGGTGTTGGCTGAAAAGAACTATTCACTTTACTCAGATGTTGTGAGTAGTCTACAAATCTTGACTTGATTCACAAAGTGCAACAATCCATAAGACATTCCGACAAATCTTGTTATTCTGCTTAGTACGATGTGTTTTATGCCTCAGTAGATAGAGCTACTGAAGTAATCAGTTCAAGAGATAGTTTGAATTATGCAAGTTCTAGGCACAAAAATTAGATTCCAAAAAAATTTATAACATGATAAGAGGACAAAAAGTCAAACAGTAATCTGTTGCCATTAAAATCTTTATGCCTTGTACATATAAAATCTTCACTGGTATTTTATGCAAGGATTTATTAATATGTATAACGATCGATCATGTGTAAATGGTATACTACATTGTTATTGTCTCCTCTCAGTGGTCGTTTGGTGTAGTGTTGTGGGAGATTATGACCAAGGGACGCACACCATATGAAGATGTGCTACCAGATGACATGCTAGCACACCTCACCTCAGGACATAGACTACAACAACCCAAGAGCTGTCCTGATGACCTGTGAGTGATGCTACACTTGGTTTGTGCATGACTTACTATTCCTGCATAATGCAGCTTTCCTCTAATGGGATGGTGTTGGGCTCTCACTCCTACTGACAGACCAAGATTCAGCCACACAACAAAATGGTTAAAGGACTCTATCCAGGAACTAATGGATTATGTCTAGCATTCAAATCACTTAATATAATTTTTACTGCTGCAGCTATAAAGCTTGTATAATACTGATCTGTGAAATTAGTTATACGGGAGTGTACGGAACTTGCATACTGTGTAATTACGTACGCCTGTACTGTGGTAATGATGGCTGTTAGCACATGAACTACAAGTTCAGGAACTGTCGCCCAGCCGCTCCCTAGTGGTAATGACTGTGATGATCAACAGATTCCTGGCCACACTTTACTAGAAGTGACAAAATCATCGCGAGTCCGCGGTGGTTGATCAACCAATCCTATTGTCAGCGGAGACACCGGGACCGCCAGTTCTGGAAGTAATGTTGGGAGCACAGCGTAGTTCGGCGACTCTTGTACAAGTGGTTTGCCTGTGCCTATTGGCCGTATGTTCTGATCTAGTCTCAAGTCAGGACGTGTCTCTATACATTGCACCAGAAGAGTTTGCCAGACTAACAGGTTAGTTTATTTATATACATTATAAAAAAATTATACATACACACTGATCATGAACTACGTTGTGTATTTGGTTATGGCGTGTGACAAGCTAGATGAAAAGAACAAACCACAGTGAACATGCAACGTGACACCAGGCCCGAAAATTGCTGTATACTGTGCTTGTTCATACAATTCACATGGTCCACTTGACACCCTCTCTATAATGGACACTTACTGAATCCCAAATATAATCCACATAATGTATAATAAACCCCTGATCAGAGGACACCCTCTCTATAATGGACAATTTTGTTTATTCCAATGGTGTCCGCCTTAGAGAGGTTCCACTGTAATGGACTTCATCATTAGAATACCATTGCATGCCACGTCACAGTCGTGCATGTCTGTGTATCTTCATACTCGTTGGAGGACAACAAACTGTCTAGCGATGCTATGTACACGCAGCGAAGCAACAGTGTTGATACAATCATAGGTAAACAGTCGCTGTACCAGAGGTATGAGAAAGGCTACCTGTCCTCCAATATGGCGTCCAGTCACGTGATTGTGATGTCACATGCAATGGGTCTATTGTGTGACACATACATTATACATTATTTTTTATAATTATACAAGGCATAATACATTTGCAATAGTTAGGTACAGTGGTTGATATCCTTATACTTAGTTACCATACACTGATTGGTTTTTGTAAGTGTTACTGTGCTCTTTTGGGGCATGTATTATATAGCATGTTACGCTGATGATGATCTGTGTGTCCATGTTTGTTCACCTGAGACAGATAAGACGATGATCTCATTTTGCATCCAATGAGGCATGATAAAAAATTAACCCAGAAGTGTAGTCAGGTGATCTACTGTTCCAGCAACAACTATGGGTGCTGCTTCTGAATCAGCTTTAGACCTGATATGCATTTGCGTGACATTTTTTCCTGAGTTGATTCCTCTTCTGTGATATTAGAAAATAGCTGCTATGTCATTAGGTTACCATGCAATTCATTCTAGTAGTATAGTGGAACCTCTCTAAGGCGGACACCATCAGGACCAACAAAAAATTGTCCATTACAGAGAGGGTGTCCTCTGGTTTATTATACATGATGTGGGTTATATTTGGGATTCAATAAGTGTCCATTATAGAGGGATAGGGGTGTAGGCTAAGAGGGCTTCCACTGTACAGTGACTCAACAAGATTGTTTTGTCTTGATAGTGGTTAACTATGTAATCTCTCCCATGTTTGCCAGTGATGTGGTGGTGAAGGAATGTATGGTTTCCTGTTAACAGCACATAAGTTACCAAGGTTTCTTTTGCTAGTACACAACTTGACAGTAGCGCCTTATAATCACTTCAAATAAGCTATGGAGAGTTTATCAAGGCACCCACAGAATCTGAAAACAGTCAATGAACTGTGTGTCAAAAAGTGCAATTCTTTATTGCATTGCCCTGCTTACTCATGGGTTTCAATAACTAAGAGCCATCTAAAGGAGGAGTTGTCCATCTGCATTCTGTTTTGTCTGGTTTAGTGTAGTGTAGTGGGGTGTAGTATGCATTGGCAGCATTGCAGCCACCTTACTATTCCTGGTGTCCTACTATTCTCATGCATACCCTAGAGTATTGTTAGCAACACCACTTCAAAGCTTGATGGAGTGTATACAAGGTACATGATAGTATGCTCTGAAGCCGTATGATCAAAGTCACACCAAGTTGATTTTGTTACCTTTGTATTAGTAGTGTTATCACAATAGTGGGCGGTCATGAGTCAGTTGCAGCATTGTGATTAGGGTTAGGATTTCAGACACTGTCTGGAGTCTATTCCATTTACAAACTAGACATTTTACTGCTCAGAACCAACCAAACCAAATATCTCAATACCAGCAATGCAGCACACTTATAGTTGGGACCACGTATTTCTCTTCTATAGATGAGTACAGGCGGTTTAATATCATAACTAACAGCACACTACAAGTGCCCTCATGGAATGTTCCAGAAAATACCAATTTGGTCAATTTGTCTATTTCCATCGGCTCAACAAAAGAGGTGAGTATATTCCCTCAAGAGTCTATCTCTACTGTAACCTATATTATTGTTTATTGGTCTATTCTTGTGCAGTTATTCTACAATTTCCTATGCAACAGCAGTCAGGACACAGTTGTCAGCTGTACAGACATCATCATGGGTTTGCCTGACAGTACAGATCTGATTTTAAATACAGGTCTGCGATCATTATTATTTTTTCTCACTTTTTACTATTTCTTCTCTTCCTAGTCAACTATTTTTCTGTCTTCTACCGTTGTCAGCAGCCAGGCACTACTAGTGTCACTTTAATTTTTAAGTATTTGTTTTATAAAACAATTGTCAATGGAAACTTCACTCTTCATTCCACTCATGTTTGTGAGTATATGCACACAACGTGGACTAGCTTTGCTCCACTTTGTAACATTGTGCAATAGTTTTATCCACCTTCTTCTTTGTTATTGTAGGTCAACCCAGCACTCCTACAGACAATACAACTCCTGGTACACACACACACACACACACACACACACACACACACACACACACACACACACACATTCACACATACCTATTATAATGCATACACTTAAATATTATGTAACTGGGATTAGAAACTGCTCTGATACAATGCTTGTGTCACTGCAAGTTTTATTGACAGCAAGGTATATATATAAAGCAGTATAGAGTTATGTAACCTTTGTCCAAAGATGAGACACTGCTCTCGGATGTGTCATTTGCTGTGAGATGTTCATCTATTTCATGCAAAGATGAACATTAGTTAGCCATAAACCACTGGAGCCTGTTTTTACTAGAAAATAGTCATTAGCACTGCATAGTATTAGTAATATAATGTCAGGTCACCCAAACACAGCTGCACAGACAGTTTTAGATGGTTTCTAATTCAATTTCCCAGTTTTATAGTGTTTATTGTGCAACCTATTGACTGAACGTTATTGTTGTTATTAGGTTCTGATGGTGGCGGTATCAGTATATGGTTCTACATTGCCATCTCTTGTCTGGGCCTGGTAATCATAATAGCAGTGGCTATTGCTATCATATATCATTGTGTATTACTGGGAAGATCCATTAGAAGAAAACAACAAGAGACAAATGAGTAAGCAACATTTCACTGTTTTCCTACTTTTTGCAGAAGTAACATAGAACTTCTCACCTCATGCATTTAACACGTGTTAAGGCATTGTTATCTTGTTAAGGACTTCACACATTAGTGCATGAGGAGGTGATGCTCTTAGCTTTACATGTACTGAACTAGGAAAACCGCTGTATTAGTAATAATATTGTGTGTGACAACCATTTTTTAGTAAGTACCATTTCTTAGCATCTCTCATACTTTGCTAGTACACACCTTCGCAAATATTTTGTTGTCCCTCCATGCCTAGTCACCAAAATAATTATGACAAGTTTTTCTTTTTGTCAATGCACAGGCTGGAAAATCTTGATGAAGCATTTTCCCCAAATGTGTTAGCAATGGCTATGCTAAATGCTCCTGGATCAGCTCCTCCTCCATACTCCTACGCTGGGGGAAGTAATGATGTTCGATTGTGGCCCCCTTTAGCTCGATCGTACCAACCAGGAGGTGGTATGTCTCACTCTCATTGTTCCCGGCAACCATCCGTATCATGTTCTGATGTGATGAGGGGCAGTGTGTACAGTCTCATCACTCTCAGGGACATCTTTGTGGATCGCAAGAGAATACAGTTCGGCTGCAAGATAATGGAAGGTAAAGAAAAACGATTTTTTATCTGCTGATAGGTATGTTATCGTGTACTACAGGTGTGTTTGGAGTGCTGTATGATGGGTATCTGACCAATGCTGAGGATGATGTAGAGGGAGCTGTACCTGTCATCATTAAAACTGTCAAAGGTAGCTTTCATGTGGTCTGCGTAGAATGTGTTTATACTACTCTTAGCTGCAAGCGATAGTTTGTTCAGGATTAATAACTACGTGCCAATCATGCCATTTTGCATGATACATAAGTATTATTACGCAATAATTGGACGCTCTTGTTTGTTATCCAGACAACAACACACCTGATCAAGTTGTCAAGAGTTTTGTTGAGGGTGGTACGGTGACAAGAGGAGTGATGCATCGCCTTCTTCTTCCTCTCCTAGCTGCTCATGCCAGTGACCTGGAACAGCCCATGCTACTTTTCCCAAAGAGTACATATGGCTCTCTTAAAAAATTTCTCCTGCACTCCAGAGAGTCTCTCAGAGGACCTTGCACCAGAGTGGTAAGCATGAGAGTGAGTGAATAACCACTAGCTTCTCTCATCACACTGTAGGGAGCACCATACTTAACAGCGCAGGATTTAGTTTATATTGCTGAGCAAGTATCAAGAGGAATGTACCATCTAACTAGGAAAGGCCATGTTCACAAAGATCTTGCTGCCAGAAACATATAGTATGTCTGCTCAATACGCATGTATCATATGCATGATGATAAACAAGATTAATCATCTGTAGCTAGACATGTACCAACAGTATGAAGTTCATTACCCTGGGCCCGTAGGTGCCGGAGGGTTAAAAGCGTTTGGCTTTGTCCGTATGTATGTATGTGTGTGTACAAAAACGCGGCTGTTTACTGCCTTACTGCTCGAAGATTGTCATGAAATAGGTCTCAACAGCTTGGTTGTTGAATATTTATTCTTTGAAAGACGCCTGCAAAGTCGAGAAAGTCTCCTGTCACGTGCTATGGCCATGTATTTGTATTAGCAACATCGCCGATTACAACATTCCACAATTGTGAGACTGAGCGAACAATTGAACGCGTACTGGTATGTGTTCACTGAACTCTAATATAATAGTTCACACTGAAGTCACTGGGAGTAGCATTCACGTCAATTTCTTCACATTGGTATGTGTTCCATTGAACTCTTGTTTGATATTATTTTTTTAAAGCAGACAACTACACTACCATATATTACACATATTGCACACCGCCCTATACACATCCATAATTTAGTGCTTGCTCTACTTGTATTTGAGGTATCTCTCTTTCATTCAGCGTTCATGAGAATCTTCATATCAAGATTGGTGATCGTGGACTGAGTTGGGACTTCCATCCTGAGGACTACCATATTCTAGAGAATGATCCTGAGAAGAATGCCAGCCCAGTCAAGTGGATGGCAGCTGAAGTACTCCGTGAAAAATATTATTCACAATACTCCGATGTTGTAAGTACCGCTCACTGTGCCAGCTATGTGGTCACATTATTGTCTCCTCTCAGTGGTCGTTTGGTGTAGTGTTGTGGGAGATTATGACCAAGGGACGCACACCATATGAAGATGTGCTACCAGATGACATGCTAGCACACCTCACCTCAGGACACAGACTACAACAACCCAAGAGCTGTCCTGATGACCTGTGAGCTATACATTAGTGTCCAGAAATTCACCATCTTGGGTGTAAATATTAACTATGACATTTGAAAATGATGACAAAGGCCCAGGAACAAGACAACATCTAGTCTGCATAATATTATAGAGATTTCAGTTGATTATAACTTGGCGACTATTGCTTCGTCCCGCCGTACTCTTTCCTTCTAGTGGCTGTAAAACACTAGTAGCCATTCCCATTGCCATAATGTATTTACGCTCCACTGTCAATACTATTCTTGTTCTGCAGATTTGCATTGATGGGATGGTGCTGGGCCCTCACACCTACTGACAGACCAAGATTCAGCCACACCACTGCCAGATTAAAGGAATTCTTGATCCAACTTCAACAGTACATCTAATACACTGCTTCATCAACTGTTAATATCTGTTTTTCTGTCCTTGTCTGCACTCTTCCCTGTCTTTACTCATTGTTACTGTCTACCAGTAGTCATTCTATTATATATCTGTTGTTATGCACACTACCATGTATTACCAATCATCCACTTCATCATATCATTCTTCTGACACGACTTCAATTTCCTGTTATAATAATTATTACTACCTTTAATGAACTTCTGTTACTGAACCAAACAAATTTGATCAAAAACTAAAAAAAATTAACAAATTCTTATCCTAGTACTAATATTGTTGATTACTCAGTGTCATTGTTTGCTTATCTTCCTGGGTGGTTCTTCCAGCTGGTCACCGTTGCTGTATCCCTGAGGGTTCTTGCTCTGCCATTTCCAAGCACTTGCACACATTTCATCAATCCCACGAGTTGCCTTCCAGTCTAGTTCACTAACTGCAAGAGAGGGATTAGCCGTCAACACACCTATATCACCACTCCTTCGATCAACTATTTTGTGTCGGATAGTTTTGCCGCTTGCTTTTTCAAATGCCTTGACTACTTCAAGCACAGAATAACCACGCCCAGTGCCGAGATTGTATATCTTTAATCCACAGTTGGATTCGATCTTCTTTAGTGCAGCTACATGGCCCAAAGCTAGATCAACAACATGGATGTAGTCTCGCACTCCTGTGCCATCAGGCGTGTCATAATCATTACCAAAGACAGATAGTTCAGATCGGATACCCACAGCAACTTGGCTTACAAACGGCATGAGATTGTTAGGGGTTCCCTTAGGGTCTTCTCCGATCTCACCACTCTCATGAGCCCCTACTGGATTGAAATAGCGAAGTATCAAGACATTCCAGTCACTTTCAGCTTTTACAAGGTCCTCAAGCATGACTTCAATGAAGAACTTTGAGCGCCCATAGCTATTTGAGCACTGACCTACGGGATCTGATTCGTCTATAGAAACCTTTTTTGGGTTGCCATACACACAAGCGGAGGAAGAAAATACGAAATTCTTTACACCATACTTCTTCATCGTGTTGAGAAGATTGAAGGTTATGGAGAGGTTGGTCTGGTAGTAGGTGATCGGGATTCGAACAGACTCGCCCACTGCCTTCAATCCAGCAAAGTTAATAACTGAATGGAAATTGTACTTTTGAAAGAGATCATCAAGGCCCGAGGTTAGAGGATCCTGTGTTAGGTCAATCTTGTAGAAAGGAACAGATTTCCCTGTCAATTTCTCCAAGCGAGGGATACATTCCTCACTGGCATTGTACAGGTTGTCTACCACAACTGGTGTGTATTCGTTCGTATTCAGTAGTTCAACCACTGTGTGAGAGCCAACGTAGCCGAGGCCTCCAGGAACAAGAACAAATTTTTCGCCATTTCCGTGGTTGTTAGTTTCTGTCGACATTGCCAAACAGCTAAGAAAGAGAAAATTAGAGGGTGGTAACTTACCTGGTCTCGTACATGTACATATACATGTGGTCGCGCCTGACCCCACCCACTGCTAGGGTCGCGCCTCGATACTACATGATACTAGCTGCATGCATGAACTGATCTGATTTGGTCTTCAATATCATGTCTCTCACACCTGACAGTGAGGCTTGGGATTCCATGGCTGCAGGAGCTACAATTGATGATAGTGATTCAAGTCAATCCACTCTAAGAGAGGAACTCAGACAGCGACTATCAGAAAAGTTAGTTTCAGGTTTCAGTAATCAGACGTGTACTGTATGTATTATACTGATGAAAATAATCATTAGACTACATGACCAGCTGCTGTGAAAATTACTTGTAGAATGGAAAATGTAATTGTGTAATCATCATCATAATTATTATCATTATGCATTAATTTATCTGACTATCGTAATGGTCAAAACTTACGACTATCATCACAAACGTATAACTTAATAGTCGTAATTATAACGATCTTGTAGTTGTAATGGTCATTCGTCTCTGCTAATTTAAATATACCCTTTGACTCCAACTACAAGTTGCCATTGTCACTGCAATCTACACTGGCTACCAAATGTTCTATAGGAAAGAGATGATTATGCACCTATACTTGGTAGAGGCATGATGGAAAGTTTGCGCTGAATATAATGAGAAAAACGCGCTATGACGAGGTGACCACCCAATATTGGACACGGTCCACGGATGAATTTCGCGGAAGTATGCGAAGCTGACAGTAGATCTGTATATTCCCACGAAATTCATCCGTGGACCCTGTCCAATATTGGGTGGTCACCTCGTCATAGAGTGTTTTTCTCATTATATTCAGCGCAAACATTCCATCATGCCTCTGTCACGGAACCAAGTATACTCTTAATAGTCTTGTTGTTTTTATCTATAATCAGTAGATGTTCTGTTGCAATAAACTATGATGTCTCTTGGTTTATAGAATTCCTGAATCTCTGGAGGAATCAGGTGATCTTTTTCTTACAGCCGGGGAAACAGGAAGTAAAGATATTGTTGAAAAACTGCACATTGCTATAGGAGCTGATATTCTTGACTTTAAAGACTGTGATGGTTATACAGCACTTCATCGAGCAAGCTACAACGGGCACCTTCCGATAGTAGAATATCTATTGACTGTAGGAGCTAAAGTTGATTCTAGAACAAATGATGGTTGGCAGCCAATTCACTGTGCTTGTCGATGGAATCAGGTTGAGGTGGCGTCATTGCTTCTTCAGAATGATGCCATCATTAATTCTCAGACAAATGGAAGACAGACTCCATTACATCTGGCTAGTAGCAACATCAATGCTGCTGCAACATTAGAATGTCTGCTGCTGCATCCTGACCTTGATCCAACTCTCATAAATGACAAGGGCGAGACTGCCTTTGAGCTAGCCTCAAGTCTGACTAAAAATGCTTACCTATTTGAATTAATTGATGAATGTATAAATTAGAACTGAGTTCAACATGATTGTGTACCATTGTTGGTATGTTAGTACCTGTTTATTATCAGATAAAGGAAAACTACTCATGTATAGTTTACAAATCATCTTAGTCACCAAAGGCTTTAATTTTGTAAATCATTGATTCATACCTGATGGATTTAAAGTGCTTCACTTGCAAAAGCAATTTAGTGCAACGACGCCAGCGAAAGCCACGAAAAATTGTATGACAAATGACTAGATAGTATTGTTAAGTACCTTTGCTTTTCTGTAGGTCAGCATGATCATCCAAAATGGAAAGGTAATATTCATGGTGTCATTTATAATGGCTGTGCACTGTGTGAGTACTACTCCACACATGAATCATGTGGTATTAGTTAACAGTAGTAGTGAAGATTGTACTGATGGTACTTCTCTCTTGCATGGGAAACCATACTGCCAACTTTCTGATGCTTTAAGCAAGAACAATGGCAGCTACACCAAGATTCTTGTATCTTCTAACACGTACATGATCGATACTTTCATGAACTTTCAATTCTTAAAGAACTTCAGCCTGATTGGTGAGTGCATTAATAACTGCACTAAAATTAGATGTGCAAATGGAAGTGGTTTTCGATTCTACAATTCTGCCTACATAAAAATACAGAATATTCAGTTTATAGAATGTGGCATGGCTTATCACAGTGATATCAATCAGCAAATTGCTGCAATCATCTTTGAACTATGCACGAATGTCATCCTTACAGCAGTAACTTTCTTTGAGTCAAGACAGTCAGGTCTGGCTATAATAAACCCATCAGATCTAGTCCTTATAACTGGCTGCATGTTTCTAAACTCTTCTCCTCTGATTAACTATGATAATGCGTACGGTGGTGGAGTTCAATTGTATTTTTCAGGCAGATCAATTGGAGATGTTATATTGCAAGACTGTCACCTGTCAAACAACAGGGCGGCTTACGGAGGAGGTCTTTATATAAACATGACAAATAATTCAGCTGAGAATACCGTGCTTGTAAAAAAATCTTATTTTGTGCATAACAAGGCAAAGAAAGGTGGAGGAATGTTTGTTACATTTCATGGTAGCATACTAAACAATTTAATTGTAGTGGAAAACGCTATTTTTGATAACAATGCGTGCTTTGATAAATCTTTCCAAGGTTATGGTGGAGCTGTTGGTTTGGAACTCTTTGCTGCATTGTCTCTTGCTAGACCCAAAAACAATCGAATACTGTTCAAAAAGAATTGCACATTTTCTAACAATAAAGCTTGTTATAGCGGAGCTGGAATTTCAATATCAACAGCTCGACTTAGTCAGACAAATAATACACTCCATTTTTCAGAAGCATTTTTCAAACAAAACCGTGCTGACTATGGATTCGCTGTGTATGCTCATGCTCCTTATAGCCAAAATGTAGGAGAGTATTTTAACATTTCAATTTCCGATAGCAATTTTTCTCAAAATAGTCTACTGAATGCAAAACGTACTGGACAAGGGGCAGTATATGTTGCTGATGTACCTCTCAAATTTGAAGGTAATGTTGTGTTCAAACATAACGATGGAACAGCTCTCGTCGTTGCAAGCACACATGTGACCTTGGCACTCAACACTTCGACCATCTTCAGTAATAACAAAGGCAATCTAGGAGGTGCAATGGCTCTTCTGAAAGGAGCTACAGTCAAGTTTTATAATAACGTGTCTGTTGTATTTGCTGATAATCATGCTGAATTAAAAGGAGGAGCAATATATGCATCAGATCTTTACAGAGACTCGCTGACATGCCCAATTCGTCATATTTATGACTATACTAATTACACGGTATGGAATGTAACAGTGTATTTGAGAAACAACACGGTCGGTAAGAATAGAAGATCAAACTCTGTTTTTGTGCCATCCAAACATACTTGTATGAGTGAGCATTCTCAACAAGAACAACAACCATTTTGTTGGCAAAATTGGGACTATGGTACAAATAATTGTTCTAAAGAAGTGCAAACATCACCTTCTTGGATACACTTCGCTAAGGAGATTTCTGTATTTCCTGGTCAACCAATATCTCTTCCGCTTTATCTTCGACTTTATGATGACTATGGCAATGATGTCACTAACTATTCTGTTATGACTGCGTTAGTCTCTTCATTATCACATCCATTAACCGTTGGTAGCAGTTACAATATCACAATAAGAGGGAAAACCAATGATACTCAAAATCTTACAATCATAACATCAGAGCCAAGAGTTATCACAAATAGTACTACAATACAGTTTGCTGCTTGTCCACCTGGATACTATTGGAGGCAAAACACATGTGTATGTGGAAAAGCAAAATACGGTGGTCCTACTGTACTGACTTGTAGCTATCCTTTTAAGGCAAGCATCTACTGGATAAATTGTATGACCTTGTACGATGATGAAACAACCGTTGTCTCAGGCATTTGCTGGCCTAATGTGAAGGTGAACACAACTGAAATAAAAGAAGGATTTGTTACACTCCCTCCGCAAATAAATATGCTAGATGAACAATTCTGCCAACCTATGAATCGAACTGGAATTCTTTGCTCGAAGTGTGTTAATGGTTTTGGTCATGCTGTTCTATCGTATGAAGTAAATTGTGTTGAATGTAAATCATCTGATTTGCTTTGGAACTTGCTTAAGTATATTGCAGCACAGTATATTCCATTGACTGTATTCCTGCTGTTAGTTGTGATTCTAAAAGTCAGTGTCAACAATGGATATGCTAATGCATTTGTTTTCTACTCTCAAATATTGGCAAACCAGTATTTATTAATTCGAGTAAGACATGTAATAAATCACAGCTATTCAATACCTTACTCCTTGCTAATACTTCCTTATGCTATCTGGAATCTTGACTTTATTCAACCAATTCCTGGAATACCACCTTTCTGTATTAGTGAGAACCTTCACACTCTTCACATTCTGACACTGAACTACATCGCTGCTGTGTATCCTTTGCTTCTGATTGCAATATCTCTTGTCTTAATTCATTTATATGAAAAAGAACAGAAAATAGTAACTATTGTGTGGAAACCCATCGGAAGATGCTTTGCTCGTTTTCATCGCAAGTGGGACATTCAAAACACAATTATAGATGCTTTCGGCACTTTTATTGTCTTGTCTTACAGTAAGGTCTGTATCGTGAGCTTTCAGCTGCTTTCTTTTACCTTTCTTCAAAGCAGTGATTCAAATATATCCCATATAAAAGTAACTTGGGCTGATGCTTCTATTAAATACGGTGGAAAGGAACATCTTCCTTATTTAATTACAGCCATCGTCTTCTTAGCTACTTACATCACGTTACCACCTTTGCTCCTCTTGCTGTATCCACTGAGAGTGTTTCAGCGCTGTCTAGACAAACTGTGTCTTCGTGGTGGATTGACAGAGGCTTTATTCCACTCTTTCACAAATTGCTATAAAGATGGAACAGCCGGTGGAAGGGACTGCCGGTATTTTGCTAGTTTCTACTTTATACTGCGTATTATGGCACTGCTTTTATTGTGTGCAATTCCATCCGACTTCTTCTTGCTACAGGGTGCTCTAGAAACATTATTAGTAATAATAGCACTCATTCTTATTCTCACAGTGAAACCATATCGTAAAACAGTCATCAATTACTTGGACACCTTCATTATTTCATGTCTTGCTTTGGTGATAATTGTTGGTAGCTACATAATTTCTTGGTATAAGTTAAATTTAAAGATAATTTTCTTCTTCTTTTCTGCTTTACCACTTTTCTACATGGTCGGTTTTCTCATCTACAAAGCTTACTCAAAATGCCCTTGTTGTGTGTTGCACAAGAAGCAACAGGCAAGTACTCCATGTTCCCATAGGCTACTATGTCCAGGAGAATATAACAGGCTGCCATAGTTTATTAACTGTTTTAAGCACTTGCTACTTATTGTTTTTTAAATTTACTATTGTCAATTGCTGTGTTGCTGTTTCGATTTCTTTGTGAATAAATAAAGTTAGCAAATACTGCACCTGGTAACTTGTGACAGTACACTATAGTGTGTAGATAAAGAGCAGGTGCATGTAGTTGAAGAGCATCACTTCAAACTTATCTCACTTTGTAATGGTGACCTGTGTTTTGATATGCCGATCATCATTATCATGACTTCTATTGATCATAATAATAATCAGACCATACAAGAATATGGTCTTCAATGTAGTTGATTGCTCTACATCAGGTGTGTTAGTGATTCTACATAATTATTTGAACAATTCACAGATCACACATCAAAATTGATGTTAGTGCCAAAAATCTTTCTTCTAATAGTCCCATTGCTTCCATTAATCTACATATTGTATCGCTGGTTACTTACAAGACCTGCAGCAGGTTTCACGGTTTTCAAAAACATGACGAAGACATTGTTCGTCGTTCATCCCCTCCTACCCACGCAGACTGAGGCATCCCAGCGAATACAACCAACTTAAAACAGAGTAAAATAATATTTATTTTAATTGAACAAGCTGTGCGAGTTATATTTTGTCGTGATACAAAACTGTATTATAAACTGTATTTGCAGTGATATAATGTTATAGCTGTATACGTTGTGAACACAGATGGCTACTGTGTGTGGTGGTATATGGTGTGCCCTCCATCAGCACACCTGAATCTTGAGATTGATCTGCAGAAAACAGAGATGATAAAAAATGTAAAATTTTCATGAGCATAAAGCTAATTTGGGAACAAATTTGCAGAATGTGTATTACTTACCATCAACAAATGAACCAGAATATGCCAGTCGTCTTCTTTGGCTAATAGATAATGACTTTGAGCTCCGACTTGGTTGGTACTCTGAGGAGAGTGTAGCATTATAAGATGGCACAGTAGGAGTAAGAAGTGAATCAAGCGAGTCTGCAGAGCTGTGTGGGCTATGGAATGACATGGTATTTGAGCGTCTCTTGACTGTTGATGAAGATGTTGATGAAGACGTATAGATTTGCTTTGGAGGTGGAGACTGTGACTTGGAAAGACTAGGTGCTGAGTAGACAGGCTGCATTGTTGAGATTGGTCGACGTGGCATAGTCTGGCTCCGACCAGGAACTAGACCATTTGAGAAGGAGAACGAGGAAGAATAAGGTGGCGGGGTAAAATGATGAGTGGTATAGGTTATACCGGGCTGTTCACGAGCTAGTTTAGCGCTATTTGTTCGATGATGATCTATAAATAATTGACTTTGCCCATTTATCGGTTTTCTTGGTTGTCTACTCACTTGCGAGACCTCTCCTGTCATTACCTGTTGCATGCCTAACCATCCTTTATCAGTACTCCAGGCATTGTTCACTGGTGCTATATCAACTTGTTGTTCTTGAATGTGTGTTCTCATACTAAACCCAGGATCAGAACCGGTCTGTGAGCTATGATTCGGAACAGTGAAGTATGACTCGTGAGCAAGATCAGATGTTGGATTATTCTCAGATGACGATGAGAAACTGTTCTCAGATTCTTCGGGCTCAAGTAATATCTGTAGTGTTTGTACCAGTGTGTCCTTTTCTCTAAGAGATGCTTCTAGTGTAGCAACCCTGAAGTGACATAGAGAAAAGGAAAAGTTTGTTATAATAGTCATATTTTGATAGACAAACCTGCTCTCAAGTCGAGAGGTCTTCTTCTCCACCTCCTGATAGAGTCCCATGTAGTGCAGTTTACTCTCACTTAGCTCCTTGATGGTGTCTTTACTCTCCTCCAGCTGTCTCTCAAGATTAGATATTTTAGTATCCCTGCATTGAGGATGGTAATGTGACCACTCCTATGAAATACAAATTTTGTTCTACCTTGGAATTACAGCAGTATCAAGAGCCATTTGTTTTTCTGCAGCTAGTTCCAGGCATCTTTGCTCCCACTGTGAGGTCAAAATAGATATGTACAAGCTTAACACTTGTGTACAGTACCTTAACTACATCAGCTTCCAGTGCAGTAACTGCAATCTCAAGTTGACCTACTCTCTTTTTCTCCCCTGCGGCATCATTCTTGTCTCTCTCCTCTGTTGATTGCTGTAGCTGCTGTACTCTCAGCTCCAGCTGTCCTCTCAGTCGCTGCTCGAGGTCTGCTCTTTTGGAACTAGTAGTCTGCATTGCAACAAGTACCGACCTCAGCTTGTCAATACTAGCAGAGTACATGACAGACAAGTGATCCTAAGAAAGAAACAGTGAAAAAACTCAGTGTATACAGATTCCATGACTCCAAGCTATTGACTGCACTGTCTATCTATACACATGCAATGCTTACCTCACTATTGCTACTGGTAGAGTGTGGGCTCAACTGTGGACCATCCACACCGCTGTCATCACTACCTAATCGAACTGTGCTGGACTTCTTTTTCTTCTGTTTCTCTTGCAGAGCTACTCGAGTACTGTAAAGATCCTTCTCCAGTTTCTCTCTCACATAGTTAGCATCTTTGTCTGAAGAAGTGTTAAAAATGTAAATTACCAAAATCATGTATAAGAGTAAAATTGGAAGTCGAGGCAGATATAGACTGAGGTACATAATATACTTACTTTGGTTGACTAGTCTTGTAATCATGCTATCCCTCCTAGCCAGCTCTCGCTTCATAGTCTCATCCTGTTTGAATAAATAATAATGTGAACATGCATACACGCCCAATCCCTATAATCCTAATCTTATGTATACTCTGAGAAATTACTATACATGGATATAACAATGTAACTACAGCAGTCACAATAACACAGACAACAATGAATTATTTACAACTAAAATTAAAATTCCACAAGTGTGGCACAACTTGGAGAAAGCAAATATTTATTAATATCAAGATGATAATTGTTAATATTTTTAAACTTACTGGAGGTGATGACTTGAAACTGACAGCTCTTCTGACAGTGTGCATTTCAGCTGTAGGTAACAAGAAATACATCCTTGAGTCTCTAGGCAAAGAATAAACTATTTGCTTATGTGTATTCCCTTATTGCAACCAATATCTTGCTACTAGCTGTCTTGTTAGTAGCTAGTATTGTTAGTAGCTAGTATTGTATCGTAACAAAGCATTGACTCAACAGTGAACACACAAACAAGGAAACACGTGATGTGGTGACGTTAACCATTATTATCATATTATCATAATAATATCAAGCCTAGTCCTAACACTGATATAAACAAACACAATGACCTAACCATGGTTAATAAAAATAAATAACGTTTCTGTCAGCACAGTATAGCATAATCTATGGCAGGGGTACAGCCGATCTCCACCCAGCATGAAGCAGCGCCTTCATTTCCGCTACAATAGAGGCCATTGCAGGTTCATTTGCCAGATTACTGTTCTCTTGATTGAAGAACTTGACAGGCTGTGTATGATTATACAGTTCAACCCCCCATACATCACTCCAGTCTGGTTCAGCCGTGTCTCGATTGAACTTGACCCACTCAGTATAACGATACTTATCAGCACGTACAGTGTAGCCCATCACATCCTCTCCATGACCAGCAGGATCAAACGGTGGCTTGTTCGGAATAACAGACAGCCCTGTAGACTGAGGATGAGCATACTGAGAGAATGCACCCTTTTTCCAAGCAGCTCCAGGGTTTTTCACTAATGATGAAAAGCTGCTACCTTCCACACATGCGCGGAGATTGTGGTTACCCTCTGGACACATTTTTGGTACATTGATACCAGCCAGATCAGCAAGAGAAGGAAAAATGTCAACCAATTCAACCAATGCTTGTGTTCGAAGACCACCATCAGTTACTCCTGGTACTCGTAGAATCAATGGTACATTGGTACAGTCCTCTAGATTAGTAAATTTACCCCACATGTTGTGCTCACCAAGATGCCAGCCGTGATCTGCCCACAGAATAACAATAGTATCTTCTGTGAACTGTTGGTTCTCCAGTTCACTCAATACACGACCAATCTGAGCATCAGTGTAGCTGATGCATGCATAGTATGCCCTTCGAAACTGACGAGCCATGTCATCAGGAAAGTGACAGGCACTACCAAACATTGAAGCATTGGCATCTCTAGAGCACTCGGGCAATTTATACTTGGCATTGTCAACATAGCCCCTAATTTCAGCAGAATCGCTCCAGGCAATCGGAGGCATTTTGGGATCAGCATTTGGATTAGCAGGCAGCGCAATCTCTGAGGCGGGTGGATACATGTCATAGAATTCAGAGGGTGCATAGAATGGGAGGTGGGGCTTGTGAAACCCTACTGAAAGAAAGAAGGGCCTGTCGTCACCTTGTGTTTTATTCTTGCGTAGCTCTTGCAATACACTGATTGCTCGGTTACCGATTTGAGTGTCTCGAAGCTGCTCGGCGGTGTCTCCGGTAATGGACTTCCACGATACGTGAGGCGTGATCTGGGGCATCACTGCGTGGTAATAAGGCAGTCCCTCGGGGCTCCAGGAATATTTCTCGTCGTCGTTACCACTA
Source organism: Haliclona indistincta (assembly GCA_964017065.1). Taxonomy (NCBI): domain Eukaryota; kingdom Metazoa; phylum Porifera; class Demospongiae; order Haplosclerida; family Chalinidae; genus Haliclona; species Haliclona indistincta. The sequence continues at coordinate 4,227,426 of OZ024791.1, forward strand.
GGAGGACCAGGATGGAATATCTTACCCATACCGATGCTGACGTATCCATTCTCTTTGAAATACTGTGGTATGGACGTGGCGTTCGTTGTCGTTCTCCAGTACTCGTCGTTAGCAATCTTCCACACGTGGTTAGTATCCGGGCGGCGTCCTGTCAGCAAGGAGGCTCGCGATGGAGAGCAAACGGCTACCTGACAGTAAGCACGCTCAAACACCAGCGAAGAGGAGGCCAGCTTGTCAATGTTAGGACTTTTGACCTGCGAGTGACCGTACGCTCCCAGCTCAACGCGAAGGTCGTCCACTGCAATAAATAGTATGTTTTTCCGAGCTAATGGCTGTTGCAAACGAGCACAATGCACGCTCGTCACTGCAAACAGCAGTAAAACTAGCCGGACTGTAGTTGACAGCAGTGCAGTCGCCATGATAGATCACGAGACTAATGAATAATAAGTTATTTTATTGCCACCACAACCAACTTAGCCATAATTAAAATGTTTGGGTGTTTTATTATACTAAAAATAAGTACAGTATGTCAAAAAGATTGTGGTATTTCATAGAATACCATGGAACTGTAGTACTGTGACCTTAATTAGTACCACTTCAGTAGTACCTTAAGCTGCTTCAGCAATAATTATAGTAGCGTTGCATCAAGGCCTTAATTTTCTGAGGCTACTGGTTAAGTTACAAATATACATTGCTACAACCATGAAGTGAACTGATGTGCATAAAGCTGTGTGTTGTCAATTATGCACACCTTTATGATGGCAACTGGCCTCCTTTAGCTTTCTGATCTCCTCTTCTAGTTTATGCCTCATAATTTCCTCTAGTTTTCCTTTCCTCTGTGTGGTAGCCTCAAGATGTTTATGAGCTTCTCTTAGTCTTTCTAGCTCCTGTTCCAACTATATGTACAAGAAAAGATGAGAGAGAAATGAATGAATGAAAGTGTCTGTGAGTAGAGACAAAAATGAGCTAAACCAGGATAAGAGACAGACATAATGTATGAGTACTAGACAAAAGGTCCAAACACACACATTCCAGTACAGAAGCCGCAATAATGGTGACCAGTATACACACTCATGGCTGTATCACCAGTGTCTAGTCACCAGTCCATCCTCCCACTCTCTTGTGGTAGAGTAAACTGGAACATTATACACCACATGCATGCTGCTACCAGGTACTGTCCATAGCAACTCATGATCATTATTATAAAGAAAGTATGTGTCATGTACCTTTTGAAGCTTTCTAACATGTTGATAATATGTTTCTAGTTCCTTCTTCAGTGTTGCATTGTCCTCGCGTAAAATGTCCAGGAGGTGTGATGAGGTACGAGAAGGAGAAAGTGTGTTTGATGGCTCTACCTGATCTGCCTCCTGCAGGATACATACAGTGTAAAAATGCTGCTCTGCGACAAGCTAGTACTCAATCAGACACATAGGTATGCATGTTTGGAAACATGCACACATACACGAGAATAGTTAATTAACCAAGTAACCCAGCACAGTATAGTCTAACAGATTAGGTAATAAGTTAATTACCAGAATAACCGAGGGTATTAGCATGTGTTCTAACAGGTGTACTTACGATTAACTGTCACATGAGTACATCGTTAGCATAGAAAATCATCCTTGCGTGTTAAACATTAATGATACGTAACCTCTTGACATCATTACGCAGTAAAATTATAAGGTCCACTGCAATAAGATATGTCTAGTGGATAGTTTCACCAGCTTAGTTTAGTGTATTTGGTTTTGTGAAACTGGGCGTGGATGCAGCACATACCACACAGGAATGGGTGATACACGTTCTACAGTGCCTGTTCAGTATGTATCTAAAACAACGAGTTAAGAGCTGTTATGGTCTTCAAGTAATTATTATACAAACAAAAATGCTGTGAATTTGTCTGTACAACTCACTCCCTAGTATAGTAGGCAAAATTATAAACATGTGTAATAAATTATAAACATGTGTAGCCTAATAATATCAGACCAGGATGTCACTGACAAACACACAGATCTCCTAGCACCAATTCCAAGTTATGATTCAAACGCTGAGAATGTGAATCCTAGTACACCTGTTCAGTATCATTGTAAGAAGGCATAATAATATCTACTCATGTTTACACTTGTAGCACTGTTAGAGGCAACTTGAGCGTCACTATATCAAATGTTTGTCATTTGAGATATGCCTTGATGGAATAACTAAACACCAACATCAGGTCCACTGGTATTGAATACAAGCTTGTTGTAGAACACAGCTATACACATTGCTAGCTTGGAGGTCTGCTCTAGGTCGGGTGTGGTCGTACAAATTGGCAGCAGTAAGAAATATGATATACCTTTCAGTGCATTATACTTATTATTGTAGACCTTCATTACACATGAGCATGTACCCATCCATTGTAATTAGGCAACAGCACCTACCGAAATTCCTCCATCAAAACTTCTAGAGAATAGTCTCCTTTTCTTGTGATCAGAGAGCACATGACGCTGTTCCACATCAGTCTGAGTTGGTATTGAGGAGCAGGATAGTCTTGTTCTATTGGACACAGTGTCAGTGGTGAGTGAAGGAGTCAATACACCATCAGCCATCATTACAACACTCTGCAGGATAATGAGTTGATCTGAAGGGTTTGTCATTCCAACATCCTCTGAGAAAAAAAGAATTAAGCACCATCAAAGAGAGGAGCTATCTACTAACAACCGCCTCACCTAAAGTAGAGCGACTCATCTTCTGCAGGATTCTGCCATCAATGCCTCTCTCTGCAATATGGAAAGTGAGCAGCAGCAGTGTAATTTACACTGACTAAAAGAGGCGTGTTGCTGCACAGCCGCTCTTTGCATGCACGAGCAGGCACGTCTAAACAAAGCGTTCTAGAGAAAAGCTCGTTTCAAGCACCAGCAAGTATTTACCTTTGAAACTGGAGGCATAGTCTTTGGACAGTGGGAGAGTGCTTGTCCATGTTGCCACATCGCTAACAGACCAGCTAGCCGGCGAAGAGGACGGTGCTGCTGTTGGTTGGACTATCTCCGACATGCTTCGATATTGTTTAGAAAACAGCGCCACTAGTCTACGGAAGACAATCTTGACCGAAATTCAACTTTGCATTTGTAGTAGGACTGCTGGTGCTTGCAACATGATTGTAGTTATTAGTTCTCCTGAGGGAGTTAATTAATGTTGCTAGGATACGAAATTAGCAAGCATTTCAACAAAGGAGACAGTTCAAGTGATTCATAGTGACCTGCAAGGTATTGGAATTAGTAATGAATTTCGTTCTCACAATAATTTTGCGTTAGGAAAGTGACTTGCATAACCACCACCTGCAACCATGTCAATGGAAGTTGACACACTGTTGCTAGTGGTCATTGCATTCATTCTCTGCATCGCAAAAAGTTCTTCAAAGGTGAAGTTAATCTACAGCCAATCAATTCTGCATTCCACACACTTACGTACTTCTTAATAAGCATACTTTAAATTCCTCATCTATGTTATGAATACCTACTCGCAGGAATATGAGTATCAGCAGTGCTCTTCTGTTTTATCATGGACAGTAGGTCATGATGGCAAGCTGGGTGAGGGAGAAGCACGCATTCAGTTCAATGTTCCACCAGAATATCATGTGGTTAGTTGCCTCAAAGCACAGTGAAGCTACAATAATTACTACTATGCTGTGATATCACTCATTTTTGCATACCAATCCTAATCAAGTTGGTCTTTTACTATCACAGAGACACAAAGACTACACTGCTACTCTTACTTGTGATGATCTTGATGTCAAAGGAAAAGGAAAAATAAGATTCAGATCACACGTGGTGCGTTAAGACAATAAATCAGACCTAGCTAACTACAGCTGTACATGTATAAATCTGAACTTTCAGCAAGTTATTGAAAGAAAATACATAACTTATTTTCTTTTTTGTACAGCACACTTTCACACATATTCATTTCAACCTGTCGTTAGTAAAACCTACAAATTTCACCAGTTTTGTGGAAGAAGAGAAGCTACTCAATCATACCTGCCAATTCAAAGTGCATGTAAATAAACAACATATGAGTGTGCACAATAAAGAGACAAACAGAAGGATAGAGAGAAGTGAACCACCAAGACTGCTTGATATTATACCAATCAACTGTCACTTTACTCTGATATCATACATTGGAAGAATTCTACCAAGTTACAATAGACATAGAGGTAAAAAAATACCTGGCACGTGGTTCTCAATGACTAAGTGTCTCTCTCTACTGCTAGCCCATGCTCTGTTGGAGCTGGTTAAAGTTAACCATCACCTTGCACTAGTGCAACTTCACTTCAAAAACTCTCTCATTGTACGTCAAGATGATCAATGTCTTTTTACCTTTTGTCTTCCTCACAGGATGTGTTCACTTTAGATTCAAATTGTCCTCAAGGAAATGTGTTTGGTCACAACAGGTCCAAAGAGTTAAACGACAATGTGTTTCCACTCAGTCCACCAGGAATCCAACCAATCATTATCTCTGTGAACTTTCATCCTGACTGGTTAGACACACTTGATTAATGTTACGTGCAAATAGTGATAATAGTTTAGTGTATCTGTTTATTTAGTCCAACATCGTTAGCATTAACAGAATTTTTGACTACCTTTGTTAGTGTACTATAGAGTCTAAAGAATGTGTAGCTATTTGTGCATGGTGTAGCACACATCTCTCTCATTTTAGTGAAAACGACACAATAAACTACTATTTTCGAGACAAGCGATGGCGAGACTGCTATCTTGAGATATACACTCACTCTCAAGAAGGAATTAAACTTGTGGAAAGAATTGAAGCCGACTTTGCAGATGGTAATCATAAACACAGTAGAAGCTACACTCTTAGCATACAATAGATTGCATTGTAGATAAGTTGCATTCTACTCATCAAGTTTTTTATGATATAGATGCCATGTACTGCAGACCTAAAAAATCGTCCATGACAAAAACGGCAGAATCACTTGAGCTCACGTTCCATGTAGAGAGTGCTCCAGTGGCTCTACTGTTAGGAGCTATGGTCCTACAAATATCACTTTTAGTTTTCTTGACACCCATTTTGGTGAGAATAATGATTATTGAATTCACAATCATGTGCTCAACTTACTCTTTCAGATTGCTAAACTGGCTTACTTAAACTGTGTTAAATGTTGGAGAAGAATCACAGGAAAGATTCCACCTGAACAAAAACATCTGCTCACAGGACAAGATGATACTGTTATTGCTGTGAATCGAAGAGACAGTTTCAGCAGTGATGATTCAGACGATGAGTTGCTAATATTCCCCAATAATCCTCGCCCACCACCAGCAGCCTCTATCGGAGAGATGAGGAAAGAAATGAATTTACCAGAAACTTTCACACCTGGTCTTTCTGATACTAAGTCTATTCAATCTCTTCTTCCACCACCATTGCCATTCGAACCACCAACAGGAGTGCGCCCGCTCTCTCCACCACCACCAAAATCACCCTCTTTATCACCACGAAGACCTCCACCTCCTCCACCAACACAAAGATCACGACCATCACCTCCTCAAGTACCTCCTCCTAGTCTTCCCAAGCCAAAAAGAATTCCCCCTCCAACACTACCTAAACCACCTCGTACCGTTCCCTCTCCACCACCTCCTCCATCACACAGTTTATCTCTACTTCCTCCTCCTCCTCCTCCACCACCACCACCACCACCACCACCACCACCACCTCCTCCTCCTCCTCCACCAGCACAATTTCAAGGGATACCACCACCTCCTCCTCCACCACCATTGCCGCCAAGTTGTCGTAACTAACTCCTCCTAGTATCTCATTGACTAGTATCACGATGTAATCAACAACTGATCATTCTAACATAATAAACCTTCAGTGACTATGTATGAGCAGTGGTAGATTGTTTTTGTGTCTCTCCTTTATTCTGTATGAGCCGATGTGATATTCTGTGAACCGCTCTTTCAACCTCTGATCCCTTGTATTGTGTGATAAAATTACCACCCTCCTCCACGCATTTTGTCAGTAATGGATCCAGTGGAATACGGCCTGAGTTTGATTGCATACACATTTCCATGTGCAAAGACACTACAAAGTGTTCTTACCTAGAAATGGCACATTACATTCTTCAGCTAACAGCTGTCCGCCACCTGATGAAAATACATTGCTGCACTCCTAAGGCATAAAGTGAGTAAGTGAATTTTCACCAGTAGCTACTCACAGAACAATGCGGACACACAAATCCACTCATATTCTCAACTATTCCAAGAACAGGTAACTTGGTTCGACGACAAAATGTGAGCTCACGGCGCACATCAGCTACAGCAACTGCCTAAAGAACAAGACACACAATCACAAGGGTTAAATACTCAGCTAGTCACACCTGAGGAGTAGTGACTAGTACAGCACCATCAGGATTGAGCTTGAGAAGATTTTCAACAACAGTAATATGCTCATCACTGGTACCTTGCAAGTGCATGACAAAACAGAATAAGGAGAGAGTGATTGAGGAAAGAACACTAACCAGGAGGGGTATCTATGATGAGGTAGTCTAGTTGTCCCCAAACCACATCACTAAGAAATTGTTTGATCATTGCTACATAACAATAACACCAAAAGGAAGGAAGTCTACTTCATCAAGAAAAGTTACTACCATTCTTCTTGGGTCCTCTCCAAACCACAGCATCATCTTGACTGTTGAGTAGGAACCCTATTGACATGACAGCTAATTGCTGAGATGCATCGCTGTACACTGGAACCCAACTAGTGGAAAACAATGAGACATCAACAACAAGGATGAGCTAATGTTAACAGCATGCTGATAGCATGTGTATACTATCAATGTCAACATCTGTCTATTCCCATTTGCACCATCAACATGCACTACCATCTGGCAGAGTGAAAACACAACTATTCAGAGGACAGAGTGAGTGAGTGAGTGACTTTCAGTATAAATCATTACAGTTTACTTACATGGGACTATTAGTTGTCATAGCATGCATCACATACAGCATAAACAATAACTGACCCTCCTGAACACTGATGTACTTCATTAGAGGCAACATTCAACATTCTGGGTATGCTGGGACCACACAGATCAACATCTAGCACTCCAACCTGAAATTTGTTTGTTAAAATTCAATGATGGACTTGTTACGTAAATACTCAGAATCTTTAGTTAATAGTAGAGATGTGAAGGAAATCAGTAATAATGATTTTGATGGGGCGAAGCCAATGCCACAATACTTATTGTGATAAGACATTACTTTACTATGAAAGGCAGACAACCAACCAGACCATGCACAATTTATTTTCGGGTCACATTTTCTCATGAAGGCAAATCTTGCTCTTTTGAAAGTAAAGTTAGGATTAGCCATCCTCACAAAGAGCAAAATTTTGCCTGATTTGCAATATGCAGGAAGGATAATGTCATGCAATGTCATTGGAAATAGCCAGGTACCACCAAAATCTGAGTGTAGGTATGTAACACATCTTCTGTAATTGCCTAGCATGAAGCTATATCTAGTAACGCACCCTCTTTCCAGCTTGTACAAGAGAGAGCGCAAGCTGTGTTGCTACAGTGCTCTTACCAACTCCTCCCTTACCAGACAGCACTAACAGTATGTGCTCTATTCCTGGCAACAAAACTGACTCTATTAAAACAAGGTAAGGAATAAAATTAACGTGGTGACTTGCTGCATGACCAACCGGTACCTGACATTTTCCAATACGATATTGCTTTATTTTGTATAATTACAAATAAACATACAATTTACGGTAGTGTATCCTTGGCAACGCGAACGGGAGAGCTACCTGACCGGTACCGCCTTACTTACTTGTGCATGCTTACCAGCGCGTACCACGAAGACCTCCAGCATGGCCTTCAGTCATGAGTCTGTGTCGCGCTCCTCTAAAGAGTTTGCGGAGCTATTTACAAGGTAAAACGTTGAAATATATCTTTAGTGTGCACGAGTGTGTGCGTGTGCAAGGCTTGCAAAATATGGGCGTGGCTGGTTAATACTTTGTTTGCAGGCTTTTAGAAAATTTAACGAAAGCAAGTGATAAAAATGACGCTCTTCTTGAGTCTCTCGAGACTGCCGAGGCTAGGGCACTGGTGTCTACCACTAGTGGATCATCATCAACCAGTGAGGTGACTCTACTGAGGAACATGAGAGCACGACTGGCAGCTAGCCATGCTCCTAACTCTGCTCTTAGAAGAGATCTGCCAACATTTGCAGGTGATGCATTTACAAATAATATTATGAATAAGGATGTGCATAAATGTTTTAATGTAGGCTTATTTGAGAAGCGGTTCAAGGAGCTGGACGTGACTGTTAAAAGTTATCAGGAATTGAACAGCAAGCTGTTGAAGGAGAGTAAAGAATTAGATGATGGTCTGAACAAACTGGAAGAGCAGAAAAGACAATTTGAGACTGAGAGAGAAAAATGGAGGCAAGATTTGGACCAAGCAAGAAATGAGGTAGTAGAGCAGAATGATCGTCTAACAGTGCTATCACAGCAGCTGGCTGGAACTAAGGTCAGTACAATCGGTATAATGATGTGTGTCATGTGTGCATTTCATAGCTGGAATTAGACGCCAGGAGTAATCAGTTAGCATCACAACGTATTGCATTTGAGGAGGAGAAGATGGTGAGAGAAAACATTGATACAATGGCAGCTGGCAGTGAAGCAGACAGCCTGAGGAAAAAACTTCGAGCTCAGGTATAAGGGAAAAAATATGATTTATAAAAATAATTAACTCTACACTGCTTTTATACAGGCAATAAAGAATGTAGAGCTTGAAAACACATTATTAAAGACAGAGCTTGTACTACATCAGGCTGAAGAACATGGAAGGGGTGTTGAGACCAGGAATAATAGACTAGCTGCTGAAGTTCAGCAACTTAGAGTGACGTCTTCTCGTGCCATCAAGCAATTTGAGAAGAGAACTTCTGATGGTATATAACATTAATCGTAATGGCTTCTAGTACGTTATTAATATTTTTTTTAATACTACTAGCAAACAAGAAGCTGGCAGAGATGAATGGAGAGCTAGCTAAAGCCCAGGAGCATGCAAAGAGATTTCAAGATTTGCTTGCTGCTGAGAGAAGAAAACAAAAAACTCTTCAAGTAAACAATAATAATGATAGTATAATAGTGATTTCTTATTTCTCTAGCATGCACTGGAGCAAGAAATGCAGCACAAGTCAGCAACTGGTGGAGAGGTGTTAGCTCCTACTGCACAGAAAGCATACATTGATGCTCTCTCAGAGACACTTGGTACCACTGATAAGCCCAGGAACCTCAAGAGAGTAGAAGATGTTTTGAGAAAGAGTGAAGTCAGTGTGAAGTCAATGTCTGCATGATTTGAAAATTATCATTTTGCAGGCAGTTCTTGTTGAAAATGCTCACCTAAAAGCTGAAATTCGAAAATTGAGGATTGACAATGCTGACTTATTGAGGAGAGTGAGATTTGCTGACACCAATGCTCACTATATGAGGGTAAGTGCACTTTATTAATGTGCTGTACTAATTTTACCATCTCACACAGAACCAAGTACTGACAAATTTATATGACAGAGCTGATCTAATGAAAAAAGTAGACAAGGCTGAGCAACAAGTATGAAGAGTTTGTGCTGCATATAGCTACATGATCATTATTCTATTCTAAAGCATCGCGACCTTCAGCAATCTCTGACAAAACAGGCAAGTGACTGGGTGTCACAAAGAAGAAAAGAAAAAGATGCAGAGAAGACCACACAATGGAGTCAGGTATTTAAAATGTGTCTCCTACTGTAATATTAGAGTATCATCCGGCAATAATAGATTGAGCCTGTCCCAGTGCTAGGAGCTAGTGAGAGGACTTGGAATGTACCTTCTAGGCCTCAACCAACTGGAAGGAGTATAAAATGGTGACTTTCACAAAAACTACACTTATAGGCTTTTATAACAGTTTTCAGTTCCTAAGATACATACTGCTTGTTGTCAATGATCTATCAGATAAAATTAAATTATTTTACTCAAGTAGAAAGATGATACAACAACAAGTTATATTTATTCAACAAGCTACTACACAACTCTATATAAAGCAGTTACTGATAATCGAATCAAAGGCTCTCTTTCACTGTTGTCAAATGTGCGTATTCTTTCTGGACTGGAAACATCCTGAGCTTGTATACTGCCATTGGTTGTTTCAAGATACTTAGCCATTTTGAATGTAGTATAAAAACATTGTATACAGTGTATCCCATAAACCATCCAGTACTACACAGTAAGGGACCAATACTTGACACATGCACAAGAGCAACTACAGTTGGGGTAGAAACTGATTCAGAGTTGACGAGAGCTAACAGAAAGTTGATAGCGATGAGTAGAAGGCTATCAGTAATAATTATTGTGCAATATGGTTGGATTAGAATATGACTAGTCAGTAGAAGCATAAAGAGAGCTTGTGTTGCTGCTAGACTCACTGAAAAGTAGCTGATAGTTATTGCAACTATCCAGAAAATAAAATAAACAGCTGAATACCACCGAAATTGTCACAATAGCAAGCATGAAATTCATCAATAAAAGGTTTGATTCGAAGCAAGCTGATTGATTTGGAAAGAAGAGAAGTAGTACATGTATTAGTAACGGAGTAGCACAAGAACAAGTAGAGCAGGAATGGCTACTGGAAGGTGCAGTGGAGAAACATAACGTATATCAGGCTGCAAAGAAACAACATAACTAGTGTGATTCATTGGTGTCACACTAGTGTCTGCCAATGACCAGAAGGATAAAATCATTAGAATGCACAATGCTCTTATTAGTGATGAACTTTGCAAGGCACTTGAACATCGTCGAGCAATAAATGAGACTAAAAGAATTACTACAAGCACTGTTAGAAGACCAAGAGAATATTTGCACACTTTGTCAAGCGGCTGAAAGAAACACCACCAAGCCAATCACTTCAAGACTCAGTAATGGTATTGATGACAGTACTGAGATGAATGTACGTTAAAATGAATACTGTGGATGGTGTGCCAGTGATAGATTACTGATCACTGAGAGAAACAGGATAGGACCATAAAGGAATTCTGACCATTTACTATCATGACTACTATCTTACTAAGTGCTATCTGTTACCTTACTATCATAGAGTGCTATAACAATCTGAAACACTAAACTGATAGGTATAACAAGGTTGCAGGCAGTGTTTGAGATGCAGTTTACAGCAGTGAACTCAAAGCCTGGCCTACAGTTTGTACATACCGTAAATTTGGAAATTTTCAGTGTCAAAAAAATATTTTCGTCGTTCGTCCTTACAACGAAACTTAAATACGCGAAATTTTATGCGCATTGGTTTAATCAATGCGCACTATTTGCGCACTCAAGCTAACGACGAAAATTAGATACACAGAAAATTTGATAGAACAAAATTTGGATATGCGAAAATTTCCAGATCTACGGTAAGATCCCTCCTTGATCACCATAGCACTTGTCATCCATCAAGAAAAAAATTAGAGTTGCTGCCTAGTTGATTTGGATAAGGTTTGTAGGTATCTTTACAATCAGAAAAACTGTTGCTAGCAACAATGTAGGCTTCAGTGGTGTTTACAGCTCCACGCCAATAACCATAAGCTAGAGTCCAGAACCATAAGAAACACAAGTTTCTGGACATCTACTACCTCTACACACCCACAGGCTCTAGCTGATTTGTTATGAACTGAACTGATATTTATGTTTAAATCCTTCATTAATTTGCTCAATTGATATCAAGTTAGCACTATCCGTCAAACCATGAAGAGCAATAATTATGTTTGAATGGTAATAATTATTACGCTAACAAATTAATTTGAAAAATAGGAAAATCCATAGTGATTAATTGTTACTTGATCGCAGAGATAGTATTAGTACCACTGAATATAAACGATTAACCGGCCATTATAGCAAAAGAATAACCTATTGATTATTAGTTGATCGAGTTTTGAACAAAGTTGCTGTTGCTCATAGCTACATGCTACACGGCTGTATTTGTGTCAGCATATCTATCAAACAAGCTATAACCTCCACAGTGCTTAAATTTGCATGGTACAGTCCAGGTTCGGCAGCATTGTTTGGCAACAAAGAACCACATTCATAAAACGCCGACCCTTTCCATATCCACACAGTCTGAATGGGTTTATCACCAGTGATGGACAAAGATGAGTTTGCTGACACAAAATTATAATTATAAGGACGACGATTAATTCCAGACACAGTGACATTGACAGGTTATATTCCCTTTGACCAAAAATATACTGATTAGAAGAAATGTTCACTAAGATGTACATTGCTGTTCTTCTACCCCAGACGTAGACTATAAAGAACATAATTATTGATAATCAAGAGACTTGCAGGTCTCAAGCAGATAGAGTATATAGATCTACTATGCCATGATTTGTATTCACATTGACAACTAATTCGAAAGCAGAACAGCTAACCACGGCGATAAATACCAGAAGAAACACCGAAAAAAGTTGCATGGCTATAGATATTAACAGGAAATCTGAAGAGACTTACAGTGTACATGGTGTACTGCGTATTCAGCTCTATGCTGCTTGCAGCTTGACCCAGCCCATCCCAGCATGTATCACGTGCACTTGTGTTGACCACGATACTTGCATATAGACTAGTCAATTAGCTGCAAGACCTCTGATACCATGGCTTCTAGTAAGTGAATATAGAGCTCGTATTAGAATGCCCATTGTATGTTACCCTAGCAGTCCTCTTATAGAATTATTCCTGCCCGCTGACTAGCTCTGTCTGTTCATGCATTATGTGGTCTTCTTCTCTTTGTCTCCTGCAGCACTGTGGGCTGACATTGAAGCTGCAAATGTGAAATTTATGGATGCCTTTAAAACTGGTGATGCTACACAAGTTGCTAAATTGTACACCGAAGACTGTAAGGTTATGCCTACAGGAGCTGATGTACAGCTAGGAAGAGATGGTAAGCTTTTAGAAGGCAGGGCACGTACATGTATGCAGAGGATTTCAACAAATCAGCTTTACAATAAAAACATTCATTGGTGTATAATAAAGGTTGTGAGCTAGTAGAGTGGATATCAGAAAATAAAATGAATGTTGTGTGAAAAGTGCATAGCTTATGTTTTCATGCCCAGGTAAAACTGGCACTTATGTTACATTATGTATGTAACAAATATGTGGAACTATTTTTTCTGGACATTTGGCACTCCAAATATGTAATAAAATGTGCGACATGCCAGTTTTACCTGGGTGCTGTCGTACGGCTCAGGAAACTACCTCAATTAGGAAGTTTATCCAACCCCATGAGCGCCTGAAATATAATTAGCATTGCGTTATTTGAAGTAGTATGCTCCTTGGAATGATGAGCTCCTGTGTCTTATAAATACTAAAATTCGGCAATATTTCAAGAGAGTCCTTTTGCAAATAATTATAGATCAGTTAATGCAATAAACATAATATTTTATGATAATTATAAAACACATCTGTACATCCGGTTCAAACTTCATATCTCTAAATCCATTATCTATGGTTCTCTAGGAGTTGCTGGTGTTTTTGGTAGTCCAATGAGTGCTGGTGCTAAGTCTGTCAAGCTGACAATAGATGAAGTTGGTCCAATGGGAGCTGGTGATATGGCATATGAACGAAGCCACTATGAGTTTTTTAAAGCAGATGGAAGTTCAATGGATAAGGGAAAGTAAGTGAATAATTTATGGCACGAGATCACGGCCCGAGTGCCATAAATCACGTAAAGCACGACTCACCAATATTTATTGTTGCTTAGTGGGTGACATCAAGCTTGTGAAGCACTCACTGACTTGTATTGGCGGCGCTCGTGCTGTATCGCATCTGATGAAGCCTTTAGTCAACGTTTACAATAATTATCTGTACACACGAGTGGTGTTTCAGAGTATGGCACAAAGCAGTTTGATGCACCGCTTGCCTGTAGGTATCAGGACAAATCCATCACTAATGTCTTAAGGCTTTTTATAATGTGCTTGTTGGTTTAAAATTTTGAATATGTGCGTGAGCATGTTTTGGGGTTTAAACTAACATCAGCCATGGACAGTGACAAAAAGCAAGTTGAAGAAGATGTATCAAGTTTGACTTGATTTTGAATAACAACAATTTTCTGTAATTTATGTATTGTATTAGTTCTACAATACAGAGGAGGTATAATAGCGAAAAGATTATATACATTGCTTTGCGAGACAATACTAATGTTCATTATTAGTACTACAGCAGTAACCAGATTCTGTTTTTTCTTTAGGTATGTAGTGATTTGGAAGAAGGTTGATGGAACTTGGTATCTCTACATTGATATCTTCAACACAAACATGTCATAAACTGTGACATGATCGCATCACTTGCGTGAACAATAATTGTCTAGAACAGCTAATAGCTATGTGATCGTTGCTGTTGATATTTTTATTATTAACAGAAATAAGTTTACAGGCAATCAAAAATCACAAAAATGTCCTTACTATCGTCTCGTTCATTCTGAAAGTGAGCTCGAGCCCTAATCTCTGTGCCACTAAAGTCAAGAGTGACATCAATTGCAGGAGGAGTGGCAAATGATGAGAGTTTAGGCAGTTCAATAACTATTGATCCGGCGAAATTGACAATTCTGTCACCACTAGTGTTTCGAACATATTGGATACCGGTTTGCTTGGTCGATAAAAGCTCAAGTGTCATTGTTTTTTGCTGTCGTCGTGGTTGTGAGACTGTCTGCTTGAACACTATCCCACTTTCAATAGACTCTCCTTTCTCTATGCATACTGAAAAGACATCGTTAGTCCAAGTCTTGCCACGAGCGTCCTTATAAGAGTATGCTTCATTATGCCCCTCTTGGTATGGAATAGAAATAGCCATTCCATATGTGGCATCTGCTATGCGGCTAGAGAATAGTTGAGGATTTGTACCAAAGAGGACCGCTCCTCTAATCACAGCAAGATTGTGCTCTCGAGGCACTATAATCCTAATAGAATGCCTTGAGGTTTCCTTTAAGAATTTTTCTAATTGCCCATAGATGTATTTACAGCCGCCAAAGCCACCAACAAGGTAGATTACATCAACATTGCCTTTTTTCTCGACCATCTCAAGAGCAGTATTTGTGCATTCAAGAATGCCATCTACAGCTGGTTGAAACAACTCCTTCACCTTAGTATAGCTGATGCATAACTGCTGTTCATCATGGCTGTACTCTACATGTGGATGGGTAGCCCCTATTTTTTTGAGGTCATTTCCAAATGCCAAACAAAATTTTGGATCAAGCTTAAGTACCAAAAATTCTGAACTGAGCATCCGATCGTCAGTTGGATCCACTACATCGCCAAATCGAAGCTTCTCTTTTTCAAAACTTGAGTACAAAAATCCGTTGAGAAGTGCTCTGTTCTTTTCATCTGCTTCAACAAAGGCAGCAATATGCTCCTTGGAAATAAGGCTCGAAAGAAACTCTTCAAAGGCTCTGTTGACAGCTGTTCCACCAAACCCATTTCCTTGAGGAGGCATATCTACACCTGAAGTTATTCCTCTCTCTCCTTTTTGCACCAAGTGAGCTGCTATATCTACTGTTCCCCCTCCTATGTCAACTACCAAGTACCTCAGTGATTCAGATTGAGGAGAAGGTGTAGCTTTGCAGTAGTCAGCAGTGTGTTTCTGTGAGAGAGCTTGACAGGACAGGGCAGCTGCCTCAGGCTCTAGTGCTAGGATTACTCTGTCCGGATGTCTCTCAATAGGAGCTTTGATGTCCCATGCAGTTGATGTGAGACTGGTTATTCCCGGAGCATCAGAGCACAACCCAGCCTGGTGTAAACAAAATTTATAATAGCTAAGACAGTCTGCATAAATTAATTTAACAAAAGATTTTAAATTTTGATTAGAACAATTTTTTGTAATTTTGATGAACACATCTATCTGCGTGAATTGGTCTCTCACAAAAAGAGACCAGCTCCATGGTAATTTGGCAGTAGTAAGCAAACCTGGCAAGTACGACTACAATTTTTGGCATCATTTTTATGACAGAAAAACTGCATACTACTCTGAGTATGCTGACCAAAAAAGCGAAACCTAGAGTTTTTTCTGAACACATACCCCGTTGTAGCATGCCAGCATAGCACAGAGCAAGTGATACGTGAGCAGGCTCAAAAATGAACATGTGTTTGTCAGTGTTGATGATTACCTTGGGTACCCAAGGTTGAGTGTTTAGGTTCGTGTATGACCAAAACATGGCTCAGGTTGTGCACAGTGACATTTCTACCATTGGAAACATTCCCAGCTGACACATTGTGCTGAACTGTTGATCTCGTGTTTCTTTGAACAGGATAAATTTTCATCGTTGCATAGAGAGCAGTGATGTGTGTTTCAACGAGAGCAGTGACGTGTGTGTGTAAATTCACAGAATCGTTATTCAGCCCCCAGTGTAATAGCCAACACGATTTGATCACTTATGTGACCATGAAAATTCCATGGTTACATGCTGTTCAAAGCAACGTGAAATCAACAGTACACTAACTAGTAGGACTAAATGCCATTGCATTGCCTGAAAAGGCACCTCATTGCGAATGAAAGAATTTTGAAAACTGTCAAAAATTACTCTTCATTTTTGGTGTATTTTTGTTCAATAAAATACACCAAAAATTCAAGTTTTTAGTAAATATTATTAATATTCTGTTAGCACTGTTACTACTCTCATCCCAGACCACACCCTTGCTTGTTGGCGAGAGAGGGCCTTGGTCAATAAATTAAAAAATGTTACATGTGCATGTTGAGGAACCGAGGAACTCACTGTGCAATAATGGTATGAATGCATAATTTATGTTGGAACATTGCTTACCAAATAAGCTGCCTCTCTCATTATTTGCTTCCCTCCTATCCCCCAAATAGCAGGCACTGTGATGACCCATAGAAAACTTGATGCCTTGAGGTCACTATGCCCGCCATGATGTACTTTCTCCAATAACAAATCTTTCAGGTACTTGAGAGCAATCCCAATCACCTCAATCAAGTAGAACTCTCTACCATTAATGGCCTTGATCGTTTTCAGTCTATTTAAGTCCTGCAGCAAATTTAAAAAATTAAAAAATTATCATTTATAAGTTGCATACCGTAGCCTCCATTAAAGTGACTTTGATTCTTTCTAAATATATATGGCTGTCGTATTGCTTTTTCCTCACGGTCTGGTAGTTTCTTTGTGCAACATAGCCAAAATAGTTGACCTGGCAGCTGTATTGTTTTGTTTTCTTCCGATTCATTGGTCGGCCGGATCCGTACCTCTCAATGCACATTCTCTCGTTCTCGCACTTTGTACTTTTGCACACAATGCATCCAAGCTCTTCTTTCAAAATTTTTAACACCATCGCATTAGGAACTCGCCGATCGCTGCCATCGAGTCGAACCACAGTCTCGCTCGTGTCATATTCAGTCTTGTAGGCCAGTGAGCAATATGTGGATCCGAAATCAATCGCTGCAATATTAGCGTTTGTAGTGCTAGTTTCACAAATTCGTTGAACAGCTGGGATCCTAGCCAATGGAGGTCCAGGTGGACTGTCCACCACCGGTACAGTTACCACAGGTTTCGACGACTTGTTGCCCATCAGCGAAGCTTTGTGATAATAATAATTATTAATTTTTATTCATGGGACGTCTAATTAATTACAAAGTGGCTAAGCGTTGAAGTTTCGAGACATGTCACTGTCTTTATCTGGTAGAGTGTCAGGGGAAGAAGCATGCAGCAACAGAGGCGTAACTCAACACGAGGAGTGAGTTGAACTAGGATAGCTACATCACTCTGTTTATCATGTTATAACTTCAGACAGCAAGAAATTCGAGAAGAAATTGCTTTGCTGACTCAGAAGAAAAATGATTTACAGAGGTAATAGATTTATATGGTGTACAAACTCAAGCACCTTATCACTAACACTACCTTTTGGCTTATACTGAGAAATGGTATTATTTCTAGGATGCTAAGTCCTTCTTATGATGCAAGAAGAAAGCTAGGAGAAACTAATGAAGATGCCCGTACTTCAAATGAGATAAAGAAAGAATATTATTATTACTTTCAAAGTGTTCTTCAAAGTGCTACCATCCGTATGGCGCCTGGTGAAAAGAAAAAATTCAGGAGGCAAAGTTGCATTTTCTTTCAAGTACCACATGCAACACAGTGTTTGTATAATTGTGTTTAGCATGAACACTCTTTGTACAGGCTGTCTATGATTGCTGCAAGAAGGCAGTGCTTTCAAAAATGAGTGATGAATTGAACAAAGCAATGGATTACATGCTGAAACCAAAATCTAGTGAAATGACCGAAGAGGAGTATGACAGACAACGGGCATGCGGTCTTCTGCTATTGAGTATCAAAGAATCGATTCAGGAGCCAGTTCAGGTGGTCTATTAAAAATAAACTGCAGATCTGCTGCTGATTATTAATAATTTTTATATGAAACTGTATTTTCAGGCTACATCTAGTGCTTCTGCAAGTCAAGAGTAAGGCATAACAATAATAAGTTTGAAACCAACAATTATTATGTAGCAGCTGCTTTGTCTCAATCGACCAAATAGAGTCCTGTGAACAAAGTGATGATGGAAGCCAGCAATCTTTACAAACGTATAAAGCACACATGTATAATAAAATTATATAAAATTATGTTTGTCATAGTAAAAAAGAGAAACTGGAGCAAGAAGTGGAAAGACTAAAACGGAAGCAAGAACAACAATTGAGGTATATAAACAAGTAATAGACTAGTTTACTTGTTGTTTTGATTATTAGCAGGTGCAGTGGTGGTGCAATCCCTCCAGGTTATCTTGAGCAGTTAGAGAAAAGTATGCTCATGTGAACCTCACATAACATGCACACATGAACCTCATATTTTAACTTCAGATTGGTCGGGTTACATTGAGCAGATGATCTCTATACTTGAACGACTCATGGTGTTGCCAGATAGAATGCCTGTCATTGACGAGCAGAAATTTTACACCTATCAACAAGCTTATGGTCTCCTACTCAGCACCAATAGTTTGATCCTTAAGGATGACCATATTAAAATGGTACATGTGCTACATGTACCATTAAAAGATTATTATATGTTTTTCAGATTGCTTTAGATGCACATAGCAAGTTAGAAATGGCTGAGGATATTGATCAAACCCAGTGTGATCGTGCAGTGAAGCTAGCTTGGAGCATGTTCAAGTGTGTCCCACCACTAGTAGCTTGTCAACCTGCTAAGTTTAATATTGAATGGCATGAAACTATGCCAGCTTATTGGGCAGATCTAGATGGATCATACAGTCTCATTTACTACAAGCCAGTGCTTCTGTTTACTCCGTATGGTCCAGTTGCAGAGAAAGGCCAGGTTGGAAGAGTGAAATGTGAAGATGGTGTCAATACTACTGAAGACGAATGTACTCAAGATGAAAGCAATGTAGGCCCTACTCTCAGTCAACAGCAACTTGATACTATTATCAATCAACCCAGTAACTGTTCCTCTACTAGTGATGGATCACATGGAATACCTAGACAAACTGTTCATGATAAATCAAGCTTTGATAGTGCAGTATGCTGTATGAATTTGTAATTATAATCCCCTGTCGATTCTTGTGTGAACTCTGACTAGTAAAATAATGTGTGTGTATTGATTAAGTCATCAGGGTTACTGAGAAATATCAGTCAGTATTCTTATGTGAATAGAAAATAAGTTTTTAAAGTGGAGAGTAACCTAAAGCATGATAGTTTATTGTAAAACCAGGTGGAATTTAGTCTGTACACAACTTGGCTGCCAGCTGTACTCTACACTGGTGAATGAATGTGTGAATCATTGCAATAACAGGTATGATAGTGATAAGATGCCAGTGTAGATGGACACTCCTTCAGACAGTTCACAACTTTCAGTATCTGTGCCACAAAGGATCTAATCAAAACTATAGTTTTTACAGCTGACAATACCTTCAACAAAAGGTTGCAAACAATAATGACAATTGTAGCCATACAGAAATTAATATTTATTAGTCCTACTTTACACAAAATAATCACAGTGCACACTATGCTCTCCATTCCTTTGTTACTCACTGGGGACGTGCGTTGTCAAAAAGTCAGCTACAACTTTGACTTCTGTTCCGGTAACTAGGTATCGCGCTCGAATTTGTATCTCAGTATGACTAAAATCCATTGTTAGTTCAACTTGACGTTGCTCTCGAGGAAGATTGTCAGGATTTGGCATATCCACATTTAACTCTCCGATCTTACGAATGGCTGGGTTAGGATTACCATCTGGTGTTGTGATGTACTTGACGCCCTTCTCAAAGCTGCTGTATAGGCAGATATTCATAGTTGTAGTCAAGTTGTTAATTGGTACCAACTCTGCTGTGACTACCTCGTCACTAGACATTTGTTCTCCTTTCTCTACATATTTCATGTAGACATCTTTGACTCGAAGTGTACCAGTGCGGTCCATTCCTACATAATTTGTGTCATGAACCAGTGGATTGAATTCAGGAGCAAAGTCGGTGCCATAAGAAGCATCCATTGCACGAGAATGAATCACGTCTGGTTTCAAGCGATACTTTACAGCGCCTTGTGCTACAGCAATTTTGTGCTCATTAGGGACGATCACTCGCAGCTTTTTGGTTGCAAATTTGCTATCGACCATAGAAAAGACCTTCTCATATGTGTACTTGCATCCTCCAAACCCTCCTACTAGGTAAACTGTATCGATGCCTTCTTCAAGCTCTCCAAGAACTCCTTCAACACACTCTAAGATGCCTTGTATCGCAGGCTCATAAAAACTAGCAAATTTAGATGGCTCAATGTAAACCCCATCATCTTCTAGTTGCACTCTATCATCATCTAATGCTTCAATGCCAGCACGAATTTTATCTATGCCATAAAACTGGACAAACTGATTCGACAGCTTAATGCACAACTCATCACCGGTCAATGATTCTGTTGAACAAGAGCCACTAGAATGTTGACCGAAGGAAACTTTTTGCAGCTCAAATTCTTGATAGAGAAGTGCATTTAAAGCAGCATTCTTGTAGGCAAGCTGAGAGTTATCAGAGGTCTCTAAAAATCGACCAAAGTCGGAGTCATCTACAATGACTTGTAGAAACTTGGCAAATTCTCGATTGACCATGGTGCCTCCACAGTCGTTGCCAACAGGAGGAATGATTACCTTGACTCCCTTTTCCTGGTCGTTATGATGAACAGTTATGTCCACAGTTCCTCCTCCAATATCGATCACAACGTAGCGGTTGGATTGCAGTGGTCCATCCACACGACAGCAATTAGCAACTTTATCACTGTCCATCGTTTGACAGTAGATTGCTGCAGCCTCTGGCTCCAATGCTAGAGTGAGCTTATCAGGATTGGTTTCCTGAGGTCTAGGAACTCCCTTCCCTACCTCCAAGAAGGAGGATATTCCTGGATCAGCTGATGTAAGTCCAGCCTGCAGTAACATTTTATTATTAAACTGTGCTATCACAATAATGTTCTTTAAGTACCATGTATGCTGCTTCTCTCATCATCCTCTTTCCTCGTGCTTTCCAAATTGCTGGAACTGTGATGACCCAGTCAAAATCTGCACTTTTAAGAGGACTAATGGTTTTCTCCAAATGATATTCCAGCTGGCATTTGAGGTACTTGAGCACAAATGCTATAACCTCCACCAAATAGAACTCTCTGCCATCTGATGACTTGGTAGTCATATTTCTGTGCACAGACTGTAAAGCATAACATTAAAATAACTGGAAAGCTGCTATATATTTTAATGCATACCTCATCCTGTTGCAGTGTCATCTTGAAACGTTCAAAGTAGAGATACTTTGACTGTTCAGTCGGCTTCAACTGGCAATGTTTCGTCACAGCATCGTAACCAAACTCAACAACTTCAAAATCACATGTCTTTGATATGGCACTGTCTCCATTGCACCTGCTTCCAGGTTTTTCTTTCAAGAGGATAG
Organism: Haliclona indistincta; assembly: GCA_964017065.1. Classification (NCBI taxonomy): domain Eukaryota; kingdom Metazoa; phylum Porifera; class Demospongiae; order Haplosclerida; family Chalinidae; genus Haliclona; species Haliclona indistincta. The sequence continues at coordinate 4,249,359 of OZ024791.1, forward strand.
CAGTTGGTACTCTTGGGTAGACCTTGTTGAGAGGCATAGTGTTGATTTCAACTGAACTCAAGTTGTCGGCTGCAGTGCTGCTGTCGACAGTAGCAAATGCAAGAGAGCAGAAAGTTGTTCCGAAATCGATTGCAGCAATGTTGCCATCTGTTTTGCTGAAGCGACAAGCTGTGGGGTACTTTTCCTCAAGCTTGGCTCGTGATATTCTGTCAGCTTTGTACCAATCACCATCTCTGCGGCTCATCAACAGACCAAGCAGCAACTGCATAGGATCGAGGCTAATCCGTATAGGTATTCCCTCTCTCTCCCCGTCAGGGCCTGCATGCCTAGGGTTTGGTTGTTCGTCGTCATCGACTATCCGCAGAGCACTTTCGCCAGCAGCCATGATCAACTTGTCGACTGTTGCAGTGATGTGACGTCATTAATAGAAATCGCAACAACAAAAAAAACTTCAAAAATTACAGAAAGTCTATAATTGTTGTAATATCTTTACTGGTATCTTCTTTCATATCATTGAAATGAGCTCTTGCTTTTAGTTCAGTGCCACTGAAGTCAAGAGTAATGCGAACATTTCGGTTAGCAGAATCAATGGCAGCAGCCCTCATAGATTCAGAGCTCTTTGGAAGATTAAGAACTAAACTACCAAGTTCAGTAACATGCTTGCTGCTCTCTTTATCACGAGAATACTCAATACCAGTTTGATTAGTCATCACTATTTTGAGTTCCATAGTGTTTTGAGAATTGAGAGGAGGAGCAATGTCAGTGGCGAACACACGATCACTTGGAATAACTTCTCCTTTTTCCACACACACGGAGAGGATGTTATTACAGTAGTATTGATTTCTAGAATCTTTGAACCGGTGAGCCTTGTCATGTATTTTCGGATCAAAGGGAACAGATGTAATAATTCCGTATGTGGCATCGGCCTTTCGACTAGCGATTACCAGAGGATTTAGACCAAAGCGAACAGCACCTCTGATTACAGCAAGATTAGATTCTTTTGGTTCAATCACGTCTATGCACCGAGTCAGTTGCTGCGCACTTTGAACAAGCTGCTGTGCACCCTGAGCTTGTTGCTGTGCACTTCGAGTTTGTTGCTGTGCACTTCGAGTTAGTCGCTGTGCAGTTTGCAATTGAGTATGCCGAGCCTTTAGTTGTGCACTTAGGTATTTATAGATGTACTTGCAACCACCAAAGCCACCAACAAGGTACACTTTATCAACCCTGTCATTAATCTGTTGTAAAGCAGCTCTAATGCATTGCATGGCCCCATTAGCTACAGGACAAAAGAATTCTTTCTCTACAATTGAATGAGGAATATGCAGAACCCGGTCATCTTCGGCAAAAAACACATCTTGATTTCCTGTATGATTGCAAGGAAATGCTGTTTTAAACAAATGGCACAGCCTAGCATCAATCTTAAGAGAAAGATGTTCATGCCCTGAGGAATTGCTGTAGGCATGACCACCAAATGCAACCTTCTCCTTCTCAAATTCCAAATACACTAATGCATTCCACGATGCACTATTTTTTCTTCCTTCTTCTTGAAATGCCTTGATCCTGTCAGCACCAATTCGCTCGGTAATAAACCTCTCAAAATTTCTATTCACATTTGTTCCGCCAAATTCATTTCCTGCTGGCACAAGAATTGAGCAGGATATTGATTGCATACCAGCACCCTTAGTGTCGTCGGTAACAGAGCACTCATGAGCAGCTACGTCAACTGTTCCACCGCCAACATCGACAACTAAAAACCTACAAGATTCCCGAAGAGTAGACACTAGTTCGATTGCTGCAGCTTCTGGCTCAAATGCGAGAAGTACTCTCTCTGGATGCTTCTCCTGTGGTACACCAATTTCCCACTTTACTGTAGTGAGACCTGCATGAGTGATGATTGGCTTCCCACGATGAATATGGATATCATCTGAGCATAGTCCAGCCTAAAGATAAGATGATAATAGTTCATACGCAAACCAGTACAATGCTTACCAAATAAGCAGCTTCACGCATCACTTGCTTGCCTCTTGGTTTCCAAATTGCTGGTACTGTAATAACCCATTGAAAATCTGAAGCTTTTTTTGCTGTACCATCTGCACGAGAGAGTTCACTCAAAAACTTGTTTTTAAGGTACTTTAGGATAACACTGATCACTTCAATAGCATAAAACTCTCGTCCATCAACAGCTTTCACCTTTACATCTCGATTAAACTGATCCTGCAGTGAGAATAACAGTAGTTGTGTAGTATGATTAGGTCTATTATGTATACGAGAGAATACATGATTAAAAACATAACGGCCAGTGATCAAATGATGCATTTATATGCAATTGTCACGCAAGAATGCATTGTCACGCAAAAATTTCTTCTCACAAAGCGTGTTATCTGAATTTTATTGCAAATTACTTGTCCTTCAAATATTTGTGGATTGCCAACAAGTGTTCATACAATACTAGCCTAGTACCTAGTTGTTAAATTAACGTCTAGTATCAAATGCACACGCATGCGCGAATAAAATGGGCGGGGACAGCTGCTTTCGCATCGTGCCAGTACAGACATCTAATCAACCGTGGATACTCGTAGCTACAGGATTGTATGTCCAACTTTGCTGCCAATTACGTCTTGTCGTTCCTTAGTATTCGAATTTCTTTGTCGGCAAAACTGAAGCACGAGGTCAGTGCACATGTCACAAACGTGAACGAAAAATATCCGGTATTCCTGGAAAAATTCGCGCATGCATATACATTTGAAACTAGGCGCTCTATTTGGCGCTGAGGTATCGGTACTAGGCTAATACAATACATGAAGTCAAGAGTACATGTGTTTAATGTACTCTTGATGAAGTATACATAATTTAAAGTATAAGTTTTGTGTGGTGGAGGTTATGTGCTTAGCAATAATCATTGCTCAAAGTTGCTTACTAAAGTTATGATGAACTCATACCCTGGGCATAGTGGTATGCACTTGCTCGTGCTCTTAAAAAGTATTGTGCACTCATGGTTATATCCAATTGACGAAATTTCTCATCAGCAGTGAAGCTATTGGAAAAGCACGGCTATATTACAGGTACGAGGCTACCATAGTACTTGACACAAGGCTCTCTTGACATGTCTTTCAAATCACAAAAACCAACCATTATAGGGAGCATTAACTCTCTGACACCCTTAAACCCAGGATAACAAGCTGGGGATTGCCATTCATGACGTACATGTACACAGTGGAACTCAATATTAATGTTACCTTCATCAGTGATAGCTTCGTTCTTTCAAATAAGATATACTTTTCGTACTGACTTCCTCTCTTTTGAAGATATTCGCGTTGAGCTTGACTGCCAAATGATTCCACTTCACACATGAGACCACTTGGAATCTCTCGAGTGCGGTTCGGATTGTGACGAATAATGTCGAAACACGAATCACATTGCTCTTTATTCTCGCAGACCCTGAAACGACAGATTGTGCATACACTATCTTCCCCAATGATCTTCAGTAGAATTGCGTTAGGAACACGTTGAATGCTATTGGATGAATCAAGACGCAGCACAGTGAGGTTCGGATCACCCGTAGTCTTGTATGCCAGCGAACAGTAGGTCGTTCCGAAATCGATCGCCGCAATATTGGAATAAAGAACAGCTTGTTTTCTCTTCTCTTCAGCTGGCATTCTGTATACGAATCCTTCTTTGGAGGAGAAACCACCCATCTTGTCTTTACAGGACAGCTTTGTAGACAGACGCTTTGGTATAATACGTTCGGATCAGTCACGCCCTCACATGCATGACGACAAAATGGAACTCGGCAGCGGTGAACAAATCCGTCCAGCTGAGTACAAGGCGAGCTTGTGGAAAAAAACAGGAGGACTCACAGCAAGCCGCAAGTCAAGAGAAGAGTTTTTGAAAGAGTTTTCCTTCGAAAGAGTAGAAGCAGCACTAGGTTCAGGCACGGTGAGTGCAACCGGTGGGAAGCCGGCACCGTCACCGAATATTGCAGCGATAGACTTTGGCACGACGTACTGCTCTTTGGCAACTGTAACTGGCGGAGAAGAATTCCCAAGTTGCATCAAACTCGATGGTTATCGTCCCCGAGTTTCAAATGCTATTCTGTTGAAAAAGGAGGAAGTCTATCCAACCTCTGTTCGCTGTATTGTCAAAGAGTTTGGACCCAGAGCACAAGATGTATATACTAAACTGAAGGCAGATACAGTCCATGAGTACCTCTTTTTTGAAAGAATAAAGATGGATCTCCAGCACGATCCTGTAAGAAACTGACAAGACATGATGCAATAACATGCTTCATGACATTTTTTAGGATGTCCACAGAGGAATGACAGTTCAAGCTCAAGATGGCAGTAATTGGTTCCTCATTGAAATCATAGCCTTTATGATCCGCAAAATTAAAGATTTCCTAGAGGATCAACTCTCCAGGAGTTCTAATCCTCTCAAGGCAACTGCATTTGATTGGGTGATAACAGTGCCTGCAATATGGCAGAGTAGGGGAAGAAGAATGATGAGAGAGGCTGGATACATGGTGAGCACAAAAACGAAATTATTTTTGCCTACCATACCATAAACACAGAAATTTCGCCACATAAGATTTTAGCAGTTTTGTCCTGATGTCTACATTTTTAATTTTTGTGCAAAAATTTGGTATTTGTATGGCAATTATAATTCAAAAGCATTTGTGAAAATTTCCCGTACATTTGCAATAATATTTTGAGATGTAAAAGAGGATTTGGTAAAAGTACCAATAATATTTTTGGCTATGCTACTGATGTACCTGTTCACTTCCATTGCATTTTATTTGTTAGGCTGGATTGTGTTCTGGACATCCTGGCATCACTTCCCTTACTTTACAAGGTCAAGAAATTGAGCAACCACTAGTGATAAATGAAGAGCGCATCACATTAGCTCCCGAACCAGATGCCGCAGCTCTCTACTGCCAACACATGACTAAGATTGGCCAAGTAGCTGAGTACTGTGAAAAAGTCAGCACTGACACATCATATCGGTATGTAGTGGTCGATATTGGTGGAGGTACTGTAGATATAACCGCTCAGAAGCTCCTCATCAATAGTAATGGTGATAAGACCATCGAGGTGATCCACGCACCAGTTGGCAATGATGGAGGTGGTACATCAGTCAATCGAGAGCTTATCAAGTTAGTGCAAGGAATAGTGGGAGAAGAAGGAGATCCGTTTAGGCTCAACACTGCCTTTCCAAGTTTCTTTCAGAGCAAAAATGTCCCTGAGTCTCAAAAAGCAGAATTGGTGGCAGCTTTTTATAAAAATTTTGAAGATAAAAAGGAAATTTTTGGTAATCGTGCAGAGCTATCTGAGCCTCAGAATGATGATAGTGATTTATCATTCGAAATGCCACACAAGTTCTTAAAGCATTATCAGGCTCAGATCGATCGCTTTGTAGCTGAGAATACTGATGAAAGAATCGCAATCGAAGATGGCACAATCTACTACTCATATTCGTTAGCTAAGAAGCTATTCCAACCAGCCTTAGAAAAAATATTGAAGTGCACTGAGTCTGTTTTGTCTAAATTAGGGGATAAAGTAGACACTATATTCTTGGTCGGTGGCTTTGGTGGGTGCAACTACGTATACCAGCACATCAATGAAATGGTGAATGCAAAGTTTAATCACCTCAAGTATCGTCTCATAGTCCCGCTGGACTGCAAGCTTGCTATAGTGCTCGGCGCAATTCTTTTCCGACAGCCATCAACTAAGTTTGTTTCTTGTGTTGCCGGTGCTACGTATGGTCTGGGCGTGTCCGTACCGTTTTGTCGTGAGATTCATCCCACAAGTCACTTACAGTATGATGAAGATGGATATGAGATCTGTACTGGTGTTTTCTTAACCTTTATCAATGAAGGAGAAATTGCACAATCAAATGAAATAGCAGTAGAGGACATAGTCCCTCTTGTTGATAACACCAAACAAGTCGCTATTCCATTGTATCAAAGCTACACACCTGGTCTTGAGTACATCTGGGAGTACAAAGACGAGAAAAAAATACAAAATGCTGTCAAGATTGGCGAGATTACAATCAAGATCCCTGATGGTGATATAACGCACAGGTCACAACGCAAGTTTCGTATCATGTTTGACTTCAGCAAACCAGAAATAAAAGTATTCGCTCGCTACATGTCAAGTGACCAACCGCTCCTATATGTGACTTTGGACTTTCTAGAGAAGCCAGCTAACTAAATTAATAGTAGCAAATTTGATTGCTAGTATTGTTTTTGTGAGTAATACCATGATGCTATCTAGTTTGTGATTATGTATTGATAAACAATAATGTGGATTATAACGTAATATTTTAGTTCTTGGAAACAATGGTATACCAACTATGTCTTTACTTCTCCTTTAACAGCAACATCCAGTTTAGCACTATAAAACAGAACTGGTCGATAGTATACTTGAACAGCATTGGCTGTTTCATCATGAGTCTTGGTTGCCCGAGCTTCAAGCCACATTTCATTAAACACACTTGGCTGGGACACAAGAGCAGGAGGGTTTAGGGTAACCATGTCCCAGCAGAGGTCCACACACTCTTGTAGAAGAGCTGGGACATCAGATAGCTCTTGTGACAGACCCTTTCCTTGGTCTTCACTTAGTATTTCAACTGCCTGTAATAATAAGTGTTAGGAAATGACTATGAGTATGTAATCCATACTTGTTTCTGAAGATGATCTGATTGAGGCACAAGTTTTCTTACATTTGCTAAACTGAGTAAAATGCCAAATGCTCCTGTTCTATTCTGCCACTCTTCGTGATCCACACCAACACAGTCTACCATATCAGCAGTCGGTTGTTTGAAGAGTTTTAACAACTCAACACGCAGCAAGCGTTTCACTTTACTCTTAGCTTTAGTCTGCATGGTAAATAATAAAGCAACAAATCCGCAACAAATTATAACTTACTGGATTGCTCATTGATGTTTGAAGTTGCTGAAACTCAGCAGTAGATTTGGCTAGCATGTTTAGAACACGCATGACATCTTGAAACTTATCGTCCATGACAAACCCTTGATCATTGAAGAAAGAGGTGAGCAATTCTGACAACAGGCACTCGATGAGTTGATCACGACAGCTGTCATAGGCAAGCTACAATAATGATTGATCAACATGATTCAATGATACTAACTTAACATTGATTGACCTGTATTAAGTAGCATGGAAGATACTGATGATGGGAGTAATTTGCATCGGTGACTAAATATGATGGGAATCGTCGTCTTGTTTTGCTAAAATACTCAACAAAACGAAGCTGCACTTTTTCATGAGTGATGTCTCCTGGTCGTATATCACCATACAGCTTCCTTGCATCAGCTGATGTACTCTGATATGTGGCACCACTGCATAACAAATTATGACACCAGGTGTATTATACACTCTATTTCTACCTTTTTTCTTCCTCTGGTCTTGCAGGCTTACCAGATAATTTATGGACCTTCTTTTCTAACATTTCGATCTTTGATTCTAATTCTTTAACTTTAGTAACAACAGATGTCTCAAGTTTGTTTTCGGCGCGATTTATCTCTTCACGGAAAACACGAAAAAACTCACGCATATCTGCGGAAGTAGCCATCTTTGTCGCATCAATGGGTGTGGCTGCTGTCTGAGCCTCGCACACGGGGTATTAATTTTCCACCGAGCTGCTGCTATTATTGCAAAATTATTTTCAGCTGGCCAACAATGAATATGTCACAATGGGCCAGCCTGATTGTAGTATGTCTGGGAACGTTATTTTTGGTCTATAAACTGGGTGTAGACAGACACTCATGTGATTGCACACAACTTTCAGTATCTCAGGACTACAAGCCAAGTGTTGTGACAGCTGAGCGTTGAATATTGTAGAACAAGGTCACAAACAGATAACACTATTATCTTATCTGCACTACAATAAACTGTGGTACAAACTTACCGGTACTTACATGTTGCAACCTGCAGCATAGATAATATATTATCTAGCCTGCAGTCTAGGCTAGCCTGAATTGAGTAAACAAGTTTACAGCAATACCCCAGTTACATGTAATACGGAATTATGCAACAAAGAATCAATAATCTGAACCATTCTTTGAACAATTTTACAATCTCTAAAATTAATATTAATTTTTGTAAAATCGCAAGTGTGACGTCATGAAACTTTAATAACATTTTAATTACGAGGGCCACCCAAAACGAGTTCACGAGGCAATCTTGGGGAACCAGATGGGTGGTATCATCCGTAAGGTTCGAGGCGAGGATGATGCTGCTGCAGTCAACGTTGATATCAGGTGATAGCTAGCTACCACAATGTATAAAATAATTAATGTATACATGTAGACCATCTGCTCAGCATCCTATCTCAGATGAGCTTGAAGAAAAAATCCAGGCAACCATGAGGGAAATTGAAGGGCCTTATCAAAATTGTTTAAATGCCTTTCGCCAGAAAGAAGAAGCATTGAACAAGTAAAATTAATAGTTCTATTATTAATTAGTATGTCTAATTTGAGATTATTAGACAAAAGCACGAATTAGAACAGAAAGAAATTGAATTGCAGAGACGAGAACAGATTTTATATCGGTATAATTTTTTATTGATTTTGCATCATAGTTCATTGCTACTGCAGTCAAGAACAGGAATTTGATCAAAGCATTGTAGATACTCTTAGAAGGTAACAGGAATACTTGTTTATTTAAAATTAGTATTGTGTTCGTATTACAGCGAGAATTCACACTTGCGACAGGAACTGCAAAAAATGAATAAGTAATCATTCTTGCAAAGATAACCAGCTGGGGTCAAGTGTATTCTTATAATTAGGATCATCAGTGCTTCTCACAATTCTTGGAAGATGCACCGAGATATTCGTCCTGGAGATGTCACACACGAACATCTGTTGGAGAAATATCCAAGATACTACGAAGCACATCGGAAGATACTGTATGATCTCGACTACACTACCAAGGAACAAAGATGTGTATTTTTGACAAGAATACTGAAGGTGAAGTGCTCATTTGTTAAAAATGCATTGTTTATGCTCACTAGGTGGCTTACAAGCACAGCAATGAACATGTTCAGAAAGCAGTCATACAAGAATTAGAATCATTATTCCAACTACCAGATCATCCTATAGAATATGACCAACAGTGCTCCACTGATAAGGAGAAGTGGATGGATCGCAGTGGTGCTTTTGGACTGTTGCTTTCTGCAGCTAAAATTGAACCTAAAGAATGTCCTGAATTGCTCAAACAAAAGGTTTAGATAAAGAGACTTGCATAATACTATGTACTGACATCACTGTAGGTTTTCCTAGAGTTGAGAAGGAGTTGTGAATCATTTAAAACTGCTTATGAAGCCAACCAAGAAGGAGTGCAAAACATAGTAGATTCTGCCGTTAATATCGCATGGGTGATGAATACACTTGTACCTCCAGCAAAATATCATGAACCAGAACAGTACTATCAAGAGTGGCATGAACTTGTGACTGCTGCTAATGAAACAGATGTCGATCTTGAAAGCGATAACTATAAACTCGAATACTGTCGTCCGATCTTGTTCTTTGGAGCAGAAGGAACTGTTGGAAAAGTTGGTGCTGTTAAGTGCAGGAAGGTAGCCTGGACAGAAGTCGATCACAATCCATTGTTGCAGAAAGCTTGTTCAGCTGATCAGCAACCAGCAGCCTCAATTGAACTACAAAACATTCCCAGTAAAGTACACAACTACCCCACTCAACTTCCAAATACAGTTACTGATAAACAAAGTGACAACAATTAATTTTGTATACTTGTCATGCACATTACAATTTTAGAGTTTTACTGTAGTTTTGGGTTCATACAATAGTTATTGCTCTAGGTAGATACTTGACTAGACAGAAAGTCAGCTACAACTTTCACTTCCTTTCCTGTGACCACGTATCGTGCTCGTACTTGTATCTCAGTGTGACTGAAGTCCATTGTCAGCTCAACACCACGTTCCTCTCGAGGAAGATTATCTGGGTTAGGAATATCAACGCGTAGCTCTCCGATTTTACGGACAGATGGATCTGGATTGCCATCTGGTGTTGAAATGTACTTGACACGCTTATCAAAGCTACTGTAGATGCATATTTTCATTTCTGTAGCTGAGTTGTTAATGGGAGCTAATTCACCTGTTACCACTTCATCACTAGATATTTGCTCTCCTACCTCAACGTATCGCATATAGACATCTTTGACTCGTGGTGTGCCGGTATGGTCCAATCCCGCATAACGATGGTCATGAAGCAGAGGATTGAATACTGGAGCAAAATCAGTTCCATACGAGGCATCCATTATGCGGGAACGGATCATGTCTGGCTTCAAGCGGTAGTGGACAGCACCTTGAGCAACGGCAAGTTTATGATCCTTGGGTACGAAAACATCAAGTTGTCTTTCAGGAAATTTCTTTTTCAGCATTGTAGAGATCTTTTCATAAGTGTACTTGCATCCTCCAAATCCTCCCACAAGGAAGACAGTATCTATTTTCTTCTCAAGCTTAGCGAAAACTTCTTCAATGCACTCTAAAATGCCTTTTATTGCCGGCTCAAAGAATTCAGCAAATTTTGAAGGGGCAATCTGTATAGTACTATCCTCCAATTCAATTCTCTCATCATCTTTCAAAGCTGTTATTCCTGTCTTGATCTTGTCCATGCCATAAAACTCAACAAACTCATGTGGCAGCTGGATAGGTAATGGCTCTCCCTCCAGTGATTCAGAATATTTATCACCGAATGCAACTTTCTGTTCTTCAAATGTTATATAGAGAAGCAAATTCAATACCGCCATTCGTTTTGGTCTCCTTTCATCATTTAAGAAAGAGAAATCTGACTTGTCATTAGATTCAACAATTTCTAGAAGAAATTTTGCAAATTTTCGATTGACCATTGTGCCACCACAATCATTACCAACTGGTGGGGTAACAACATTGATACCCTTTTCATCATGGCTGTGGACAGTTATGTCCACTGTACCTCCTCCAATATCAATGACAACATATTGCTTGGGCTGTTGAAGTGTTCGAATAAGCCAGTGATCATTGGAACGCTGTGCTTGGCAGTAGATAGCAGCAGCTTCTGGTTCTAAGGCGAGTGTGAGTTTATCGGGATTGGCTTCTTGAGGGCGAGGAATACCTTTGCCAATTTTTAAAAAGCAAGATATTCCTGGATCAGCCGATGTGAGTCCTGCCTGTGAAAAGGTATGAGTATAAAATGTTCTATGCTTTGAAATATTAAAATTTTATGCATGTTTGCTAAGGAAACATCCAATATACATGTAGTTTTAATCTAGCATCCACCTGGCAGGCTTTAATGTTTGGCAATGTTTTAGGAGCCAGAAAGTCACATTCTATGCACCATTAATGGATATGACAATGATTATGTTGCCATTTAGCAATTGTTATATACTGTGAACGTAGTGAAGTAGCTTAATTTTCATGAATTTCGTAAGTGCTGTTTGTTCATAATAATTACTGATTTTAGCTCAGTTTTAGCCAATCACTAACTGAAACCTCTTCAATCACATAGCATTCTAATCATACTTCAACTGTAGTGTGTGTGGAATTGTAGTGAATTTGTACCATGTATGCTGCTTCTCTCATCATCCTCTTTCCTCGTGCTTTCCAAATTGCTGGAACTGTGATCACCCAGTCAAAATCAACACTTGTCAGAAGGGAACTTGTGCTAGAAAGATTTTCATTAAGACAATCTTTGAGGTGCTTCAGGACAAATGCTATAACCTCCACCAAATAGAACTCCCGACCATCTGATGACTTGGTAGTCATATTTCTGTGCACGCCCTGGAAGGAGCACATGTGTATATAAAGTACGGTAATATAAATTAATGTGGAGATACCTCATCTTGTTGAAGTTTCATCTTGAATCTCTCAAAGTATAAATAGTTTGCGCGCTGGTTTGGTCTTATATTGTACAGCTCGGTCATGGCATCATATCCAAAAGCAACTATTTTGTAATCACACGTTCTCGATATACCACCAGGTATCGAGTCGTCGCGAGACGAGACCGTGGCAGTCGTAGATTCCGGCTTCACTCCCTTCAGTAAAATGGCAGTAGGCACTCTTGCAAAGTATTTGTTCAGTTTTATTGTACCGACAGCGTCTCCTTTATTATCGGGGGCAGTGGGGTGTCCATTAGCAGACTCACTGGCACTGGGGACCTCGATGCCTGTGACAAATGCAAGCGAGCAAAATGTTGTACCAAAATCAATAGCAGCTATGTTGCCATCTGTTTTGCAGAAGCGACTTGCATTCGGATACTTCTCCTGCAGAGCTTTTCGTGAAATGCGCTCTGCTTTGTACCATTTTTCATCTCCGGAACTAGCCATCAACGCACCGAGAAGCAATTCCATGGGGTTGATGTTGATGCGCCGAGGCTGTTGTTCCGGAGGAACAGGATCACTCTGTTCACCACCTTCCATTTTTACTTTCACTCCTTTCAGCGACAGTGTTCAGTTCACTAGTTCAGTCAGTTTAGCTTTAGTGATCGCGGTCTTGACGGCATCACTTATTGCGCAAAGATCGAATAGACCATGTACACGTGACCAAAGTAATTAAGCCAAAAATTAATTAATTGATGTGGCCAACGTTTCATCGCATATTAATATAGACCTAGTACCTAGACATACCATGGACTGGAGGCGTTAGTAGGACTCTGAACTGTAATGTGCAGCCGCTGTAATGGGTTGCGTATCAAGTTCAGCGACTGATGAGAGAGATCTCTCTCCACGGCCACAGCCTCGGTTAGTGCGATTAGCGCTCCAGCGGCAGCCGTGTGATGCGAGAGTGTAATGTTTTCGTAGGAATCTGAACTGTAAATGTGCAGCCGCTGTAATGGGTTGTTGCGGATCAAGTTCAGCGACTGAGGAGAGAGATCTCTCCGCACAGACTCGGTTAGTGCGATTTGCGCTCAAGCGGCAGCCGTGTGATGTGAGAGCATAATCTTTTCGTGCAGAAAAACAGAAGAATTTTCAGGAAATAGAGACGTTGTACAGAACACAGCCAGTAACACTAAGGTTGCTTGGTAAGAGACATTATACGAAATTGATCGTCACTACCTACGTTGCTCCCGGGGACGCGGTCATTACTACAGGCCTAGGGTGGCAGAAGAACAAGAACAGCAAGCAGCGGAACTAACTAAAAATTCTTTGGATGAGCTGCAAGCGGCCATAGAAGAACCTAGGTACAAAAATAAAAGTAGATTCCAACAACCATTTACTCATTCCTTTATAAACTGTTTATAACTGATTCTGATTATAAACTAATAATTATTTTTCCTGTCTAATGCACATACAGTCTATTCGATCTTGTGCTCCAGGCACAATAAACTTTTAACTTGTTGTGATAATCAAAATCAAAGACTGTTTATTACAGGAAACAGCAAAAGTATGAAAAAGAAAGGGAGAAGATTCAAAGAGAAAGAGAAGACTTCCAGTACGTTTGATATCTGCTTATCTACACTGTCATTAAATTTATCATTAAATTATGCATGTGTGCTTAGGCAAGAAAAGCAGTCCTTTTTGGATGAAAGAAAAAGGTGACTTATTATTATGATGTACAGACTCTAATTTTTAACAAACTGTCAACGTGAGGTACCACAAGTGTTGAAAAAATTAATTTGTGCCGGGTGATTTGAGCATTAAATTTTTTGTGGGTGCCCACAGCAGTTTTTCTTTTTTGTATGACATATTCAGTATTGCTTGATTTTGCAGGAACGAAGAAGAGGTACAAAGACAACAACAGCAGCTAGTAATAACCAGAGATGAATTGAATGCTGATAAGGATGAGTATGCATTGGTCCGGTCTTGGTTTTGAATAGTTATTTATGCAATTTTGATTCTCAGGTTTGAGGTTAAGGAACGAGAGCTACAAGCACAACAACAAAAACTGAAAGATGAAGAGAAAAGGTAGTTACCAGCTTAACAAAATTGAGAATTGGGGATGGTGATATCCAACACATTTCCAAATTATTTTCGGCAAGCGCTTTGGTTCTTCACCATAGTAAGTCAACAGCCCGACGTGAAGCTTCTTCTAGTATGACAACTATGTATGCAGCAACTTGAACAGAGGGATTTACGCTTTTTGAATTGATAAACTGGCAATAATATATGTGTCTCCAATCCCGAATCCACATACACATGATCATCCCATAGCTAGAATTAAAAAATGCATGTCACAAAAAACTCTTGTCAATCCCTTCGAAAGGCCTTTCATTATCTTGCAAACCAAGTAGCTTTAATTCACCAATTTTCTTTCCAGACGCATAGTTTTGGTTACAAAAGTGCAACACATAAAGCAATCCAAATTATTTTATTGACAGCTGATAGCACACCACCCCAGTATCCCAAGATTTGCTGCATGATAATAGTGTCAGTATATTACAGTAGCCTCAGCCCGATTGTACACATTATCCTGATATATTCAATGCATGTAATTTCACAGAAAAGAGGATGAGATTCGATCACAGCAACAGCAACTGCAACATGAGAGAGAAGAATTTGAGAATGACAAAAAATGGTACAGGTTGCCTGTGTTCCATGGCTATAATCCAAGACTTGACACCAAATGATTCACACAAGCTTATTTTATTTATATTATTGCCCTATTTGCGTCCAGATTAGTAAGCGTTCATTGTATTAATCTCTTTGTGCAAGGTGTTTGTTTTTGAAGTGTTGTGTGTTGTGTGATTTTAGGCTTGAGGCTGAGAAGCAAAAGCTACAAGAGCAGCAGAACAAGCTACAAGAGCAGCAGGACAAACTACAAGAGCAGCAGAACAAACTACAAGAGCAGCAGAACAAACTGAAAGTTGAAGAGAAAAGGTAGTGTACATTTAATTCTATTTTACTACTCTCATGAGCTACTGATGTTAGGCAACAGAGAGACCATGACACAGCAATGAAGAAACTCCAGGCAAGGTATGATACGGTGTGTAATATCTATTATTTATTCATGATAACAGATATGATGAGCAAGTGCAAGAATTCAAAAAGTAACCATAATGGATGAGTGTATTATAATTATTATTATGCTACAAAATTAACCCAGATTGACAAGTGCTTCATGGGACTCCCGGAAAAGAAACAGAGATATTCGACCAGGCGACATTACACACGAAACACTATCAACAAAATTTCAAGAATATTATGACACTAAGTTCCGAAGCAAGCTAAGGAAACTTAAATATTCATCCAAGGAAGAAAGATGTCATTTTTTGAGTACTGTACTACAGGTCATTATCAATTCTTCCACATGTACAATGCATGGCTTATTTGTCCACTGCATATAGGTTGCTTGCAAGTACTGTAATGGTCGTGTCATGGAGCACATGACAAAAGAATTGTCCACACTCTATGAGTCGCCACAGTCTCCACGATGCATGGATCCTGATCAGCTTCTCCAGGACCAGAGCCATGATGAGAAGTGGAGAGATCGTAGTGCTGCATTTGGTCTCCTGCTCTCAGTAGTTGATGTTGATCCTAAACAACAACCAGCATGGATCAAAATTGAAGAGGTTCATAAATTTGACCCTAAAATTAATGTCACAAAATTATTTGCAGGTTCAAGATATTTTGATATCGGAAAGTGAACCCTTCAAACTTGCTAGTGATTCTAATTTTGAGCTAGCTATGACGGTTCTTAACTCAGCACTCGAGATTGCATGGATAATGAGCACCCTCGTACCACCTTCTTCCGCTGATGAGCCAACTACATTCTACCAACAGTGGCACGAACTAGTCGCCATCTCTGGTCCTACAGTTGACCCTGAATGTGATCCCTACTCTCTCACATACTGTCGTCCTGTACTATTCTTCGGAGCTGAAGGCACAGTTGGGAAAGTTGGATCAGTTAAGTGCTTTCCGCTGACAAACGATGACAAAGATGAGTTAGTAGAAAAGCAAGAAGTTCAACCAGCAATCAACCAAGTAAGCTCTGGTGACACCATTCCTGACAAGGAACAGACTGAACAAGAAGAGGAAAAGTTTTACGATGCACAAGACACGAACACACCCCAAGGTTCTGTCACCCTTCACTCAGCCTCTCAGTTGGAAGAAGACAGCAAGTTAGAGACTCATGGAAATGCTAATGACGAATCGATTAATGATACTCCCACTATGGCAGTCAATGATACACAGGGGCCAGTTCAAGAAAATATTGGACCAGACATGACCAGTGGTCACTTGGCAAAAGTAAATGAATCATTAGCTGAGTTGAACAAGCGTAAAATCCCGATTCTTGATATGAATGATAAAAATGACTATGTTCCGAGTAAGCAACAATCATTAAATGGAGCAGACATTCAGATGGGAACTGAGAGAGACCCATTGAAAGAGATAGATGAAGAAGATTGACAAGACCAACAGCTACTATTAAACGTCACACAATGCATTGAGTAACATAACACTCACTAGCACTAGCTAGCACACATTCATCACATTCATGAGTGTAGTGTTTGTACCTTTTATGAGAAAGTATCAAGACAATAATGCTAATCACAATCACCACTCCTTACACTAGTAAGTTTATCTTTCACTGTTTTTATAGTATACAGCATAGGAAAAAATACTATTTTAATCACTATTGCACTAGTCAGTAGAAACATGGCTAGATAGGAAGTCAACTACAACTTTCACTTCCTCTCCTGTGACCACGTATCGAGCTCGTACTTGTATCTCAGTGTGACTGAAGTCCATTGTCAGTTCTACCCTGCGTTTTTCTCGTGGAAGATTGTCTGGGTTAGGAATATCAATACACAGCTCTCCGATCTTACGGACAGATGGATCTGAGTTGCCATCTGGTGTTGAAATATACTTGACACCTTTTTTAAAACTGCTGTAGATCGGTCTTCTCATTTTAGTGGCTGAAATCTGTATAGGAACAAATTCAGATGTCACTATTTCATCACTAGATATTTGCTCTCCCTTTTCAACATATAGACAAAAGACATCAGCTGATCGTATCGTGCCAGTACTGTCAAGTCTTCTTGACTCAGGTCTATGATGCTGACTATTGTATACCGGAGAAATTTTAGTACCATATGTAGCATCTATTCTACGAGAACGAATTACATCTGGTTTTAAGCGGTACTTGACAGCTCCTAAAGAGACGGCAAGGCTGTGCTCCTTTGGAACAAATACACGAATATTCCTCGTAGGAAATTCATCTTTCAACATCGCTGAAATCTTTCCATAAGTGTACTTGCAACCTCCAAAACCTCCCACAAGAAAGACAGTATCCACTCTCTCCTCGAGCTGAGCAAAGACTCCTTTAATGCACTCTAGAATGCCTTCTATTGCAGGCTTAAAAAATTCAGCAAACTTGGAAGGTGCGATATAAAGGATCCTATCATCTTCAAATTGAATTCTGTCATCGTTCAGTGCTGCAATGCCTGTCTTGATCTTATCGATGCCAAAAAAATTAACAAATTTTTGTGGAAGTCGCACAGCTAAAGCATCTCCTGATAGCAGCTCAGTATCACCACTAGTACTATCTCCAAATGACAACTTCTGATTCTCAAATTCTTTACATGTTCGGAGGTTATTGAGTACTACCATTTGTTCTCTTGATCTATCAGGATTCTCTTCTGATTTCGATACCTCACTGGGTTCAACAACGCCTTGTAAAAAATCAGCAAACTCACGGTTGACCATCGTACCACCACAATCATTCCCAACAGGGGAAGTAATGATTGTTATACCTCGTTCCTGATCGTGGTGATGGGCAGTTACATCAACAGTTCCGCCTCCTATATCAATTACAACGTAATGTCCAGATGGCACATAGTGGCGTCCATTTTGACGAGCATGTCTAGAATCTTCCTCCATGCAGTAGATGGCTGCAGCCTCGGGTTCCAAGGCAAGTGTGAGCTTATCTGGATTATCTACCTGAGAACGTGGAACGCCCTTTCCTACTTCCAGAAAGCATGAGATTCCTGGATCCGTTGATAAGAGTTTTGCCTGTATAAAGAAAATAATAATTGAGATAGTTTAAATTTAATTTCAACACAACGGGTACCATGTATGCTGCTTCTCTCATCAT
The DNA here is from genome assembly GCA_964017065.1 of Haliclona indistincta. NCBI lineage: Eukaryota > Metazoa > Porifera > Demospongiae > Haplosclerida > Chalinidae > Haliclona > Haliclona indistincta. The sequence continues at coordinate 4,267,406 of OZ024791.1, forward strand.
CTGTTTCCCGCGTGCTCTCCAAATGGCAGGCACAGTGATCACCCAGTCGAAATCAGCACTCTTGAGAGATGGTTGATTCCTGGAAAGATGTTCTTCAAGACAATGCTTGAGGTGCTTGAGCACAAATGCTATGACCTCCACCAGGTAGAACTCTCTGCCATCTGATGACTTAGTTCTCATATTTCGGTTCACATTCTGCATGAGTATAAGAATCAAAGTATTATATATGTACTGGTCTACATACCTCATCATGTTGAAGTGACATTTTGAACTGCTCAAAGTACAAGAAATTCGAATTTTTCCGCACTGACTGGTTGACGGCGTAGTACCCAAATTCAGCAATTTTGTATTCCGCACATGTCGTTGGCACAGCTTCCCCAGTAATAACCGTGTCACTTTCTTTTAGTTTGAGTAGAATTGCATTTGGAACTCTCGAGTATCCAATGTTCAGATGAACCGGGGTGATGTCAGCATTTTCGGTCGTGGAAAGAGCAAGTGAGCAGGATGTCGTCCCGAAATCGATAACAGCTACGTTGCCGTCTGTTTTTCGAAATTGACTTGCATCGGGATACTTCTGCTGTAGAACCGCTCGCGAGATGCGACTAGCTTTGTGCCATTTGTCTCCGAAACTCATTATAACTCGTAGTCACAATCTTCTCGTAGCGATCTTCACGACTCACAGTCAGACTAAGTCACTCTCATGACCCCGCGGCCCGCGCTCGAGCGCTCGCTCAGTCTCTGCAGCCACGCCCAACTGTTTGCAGCAAAAAGCAAGAAAAGAAAACAAGTTGTCCTGTGCGACTTATGTAAGAAAACCAAGCATCCAGCGATTAGTGCTGCCAAGTTGGGACACGAATCTTGTCTCATCACCGCCTATCGTGACTTGGGTGTTTTCAACGAGCGAGACGACTATGGTGCAACACCCACCATTATGCAGCGAGGAACGACAGAGCGGAATGCTTGGAGTGGTTGGTAAAGTATAGTGGCATCTCTCTACATTCATGAGTGTAGTGTTTGATGCTATGTACCTTTTATGAGAAAGTGTCAAGACAATAATGCTAATCAAAACATGTTCAATCACAATCACCACTCCTTACACTAGTAAGTTTATCTTTCACTGTTTTTATAGTATACAACATAGGAAGAAATATTATTTTAATCACTATTGCACTAGTCAGTGGACACATGGCTTGATAGGAAGTCAACTACAGCTTTCACTTCCTCTCCTGTGACCACGTATCGTGCTCGTACTTGTATCTCAGTGTGACTGAAGTCCATTGTCAGTTCTACCCTGCGTTCTTCTCGTGGAAGATTGTCTGGGTTAGGAATATCAATACACAGCTCTCCGATCTTACGGACGGATGGATCTGGATTGCCGTCTGGTGTTGTAGTGTACTCGATATCAATTTTTTTACTGCTGTAGATAGATATTATCATCTCAGTGACATGGTTGTAGACAGGATTTAATTCACATGTCACTATTTCATCACTTGATATTTGCTCTTCTTTTTCAACATAATAGAAGTAGACATGATCGGATCGTACCGTGCCATTAGTGTCAGTTATCATTGAACTAGGTCTATGACGCATACTGTTGTATACTGGTGCAGTTTCAGTTCCATATGAAGCATCCATTCTACGAGAACGAATTATATCTGGTTTTAAGCGGTATTTAACAGCTCCTAGAGTGACGGCAAGGCTGTGCTCCTTTGGAACAAGTACACGAATATTCTTCGTAGGAAATTCATCTTTCAACATTGTTGAAATCTTTCCATAAGTGTACTTGCAACCTCCGAACCCTCCCACAAGAAAGACAGTATCCACTCTCTCCTCGAGCTGAGCAACGACTCCTTTAATGCACTCTAGAATGCCTTCTATTGCAGGCTTAAAAAATTCAGCAAACTTGGAAGGTGCGATATAAAGGATCCCATCATCTTCAAATTCAATTCTGTCATCGTTCAGTGCTGCAATGCCTGTCTTGATATTATCGGCGCCATAAAAATTAACAAATTTTTGTGGAAGTCGCACAGCTAAAGCATCTCCTGATAGCAGCTCAGTATCACCACTAGTACTATCTCCAAATGATAACTTCTCAATTTCAAATTCTTTGCATGTTCGGAGGTTATTGAGTACTGCCATTCGTTTTCTTGATCTATCAGGATTCTCTTCTGATTTCGATACTTCACTGGGTTCAACAACACCTTGTAAAAAATCAGCAAACTCACAGTTGACCATCGTACCACCACAATCATTTCCAACAGGTGAAGTAATGATTGTTATACCTCGTTCCTGATCGTGGTGATGGGCAGTTATATCAACAGTTCCTCCTCCTATATCAATCACAACGTAATGTTCAGACGGCACATAGTGGCGTCCATTTTGACGAGCATGTCTAGAATCTTCCTCCATGCAGTAGATGGCCGCAGCCTCGGGTTCCAATGCAAGTGTGAGCTTATCCGGATTATCTACCTGAGAACGTGGAACGCCCTTTCCTACTTGCAGAAAGCCAGAGATTCCTGGATCCGTTGATAAGAGTTTTGCCTGTATAAATAAAATAATAATTGAGATAGTTTAATTTAATTCTAGCACAATGGCATTGGGTACCTTGTATGCTGCTTCTCTCATCATCTGTTTCCCGCGTGCTCTCCAAATGGCAGGCACAGTGATCACCCAGTCGAAATCAGCACTCTTGAGAGATGGTTGCTTCCTGGAAAGATGTTGTTCAAGACAATACTTGAGGTGCTTGAGCACAAATGCTATAACCTCCACCAAGTAGAACTCTCTGCCATCTGATGATTTAACTATCATATTTCGGTTCACATTCTGCATGAGTATAAAAATCAAAGTATTATACATGTACTGGTCTACATGCCTTATCATGTTGAAGCGACATTTTGAACTGCTCAAAGTACAAGAAATTCGATTCTTTCAGCTTCAGCACTGGCTGGTTGATGGCGTCATACCCAAATGCAACAATTTTGTACTGCCCAGTAATAACCGCGTCACTTTCTTTTACTTTGAGTAGAATTGCAGTTGGAACTCTCGAGTATCCGATGTTCAGATGAACCGGGGTGATGTCAGCATTTTCGGCCGTGGAAAGAGCAAGTGAGCAGGATGTCGTCCCGAAATCGATAACAGCTACGTTGCCGTCTGTTTTTCGAAATTGACTTGCATCGGGATACTTCTGGTGTAGAGCCGCTCGCGAGATGCGACTAGCTTTGTGCCAATTGTCTCCGAAACTCATTATAACTCGTAGTCACAATCTTCTCGTAACGATCTTCTTCCACTCACCACATGAGTCACTCTCATGACCCCGCGCTCGAGCGCTCGCTCAGTCTCTGCAGCCACGCCCAACTGTTTGCAGCAAAAATGGGCAAGAAAAGAAAACAAGTTGTCCTGTGCGACTTATGTAAGAAAACCAAACATCCAGCGATTAGTGCTGCCAAGTTGGGACACGAATCTTGTCTTATCACGGCCTATCGTGACTTGGGTGTTTTCAACGAGCGAGACGACTATGGTGCAACACCCATCCATTATGCAGCGAGGAACGGCAGAGTGGAATGCTTAGAGTGGTTGGTAAAGTATAGTGGCATCTCTCCTAACGCCGCGGCTCACAATGGTGCTACTGCTGCCCATGACGCTGCTGCTGTTGGTCACCTTGACTGCCTGCAGTTCCTCCTTCAGCACACACACTGTTCAGCTCGAGACAAGACTGTGGAAGGAGCTAGCGTGCTGCACATTGCTTGCCGGTTCGGAAGGAGTGAGGTGGTAAGATGGCTACTGAGTCGAGGTGACTCTTCATCTGTAGACAAGGGGGCCAATAATGTGACTCCAGTTCACCTCGCAGCAGCAAAAAGTGAGTGGGCTGTCCGAACCGCCTATTAGATTAGATTGCTATTTCTACCACCGCTCTTAGATCATTTGGAATGTCTAAAGTTGCTTACCACACACTCTGGCTATATTCCCAACATCAAGACTGTTCATGGAGCTACTCCAATCTACTTCTCTGCTCAGGAAGGAAGGTAAATACTAAGCCACAACGTCAAGCATCACAAATTACACTAGCAGCTTTAATAGTTGCGCTCAACTACATGTATTACATGATCTTTTCGCTAATGTTTAGTTTGGAGTGTCTGCAGTGGTTATTCAAAGACGGTAGAGGAGATCTGTTTATGACAGCAGAGGATGGAATGGGACCGATACACGCAGCTGCACAAGCTGGTCAGCTGAGGTGTCTAGTATGGATGGTAGAAGTAGCTGGAATATCACCAAACCATCAAGCTAAAGATGGTGCTACCCCAGCTCACTTTGCAGCTGCTAGTGGTCAGGTCAGTTAGAACTATACATAATTGTTAAACCTTTAGTTCCTGAATTTTTTTTCGAAATTTGACTTGCTCTAAACTGGTATTTTGTCTTGCAAAATGCGCTAGCTATTTCAAATTAACACCGTTTTCTCCTGGCATGTCAAATTTACGACAATGTACTAAACTCTGGTTGGCCACTCCCACTTCAGAACTGATGCTGCGATTTTGTCGTTTTTCAGCTAATTTTGGTCTTCTTTTAGCCCTAAATTCTCTCATTATCACACTTTAGGTTGGCTGCTTGGAATGGATATTGGATAATGGTGGTTCTGCAAAGGGTAGAGACAACCTTGGAGGGACTCCTGTACATGATGCTGCTGAACAGGGACAGGTACAGTGATCAGCAATAAACCAACACACATGTATTCGCCATTGCTGCAGGTTGAGGCACTCACTGTACTGATCAAGAGAGGGGTTAATGTACGCATGGAAGATTATGATGGACTAATGCCATTTGATCTAGCCAAAGACAACAAGCATCACGAGTGCATGAAACTATTGTTCAAAGCTATCAACACTAATCTACTGGTATGTACAGCACCTTAAATTAGTTCAAAAAATGTGTTGCTTGCTCACAGATATCACTCACTCCTCATCACAGTTTGAGTAGAGCCTCTCAATGCAGTGAAGATGACGACGATGACAAAGATAGAGCAGTGAGCAATCCACATGTTAAAGCATAATAATCAGAATTAGACCGTGTTTGAATTTTTTTGATGTGTTTAGTAATTTTCTCTGTGCCCTTGTGTAGGCGAATCGCTTGGAGAAGCAGAGGTTGTTTGAGGAGGCAATGTTAGCAGGTATTAGTGAGGAGAGGCAAGAGGCATTATGGGAGAGTGCTCAACAAAACCAGGTCTGTATTAGAATGAACTCACTGGTACATGTACTTTTCTTGCTAAAGTTATACATGTAGTTAAAATATATTCAAATTTAGGTGATGCGAACCCAGCCTGGACTCAGGATGTTGTTACAGGGAGAGATCCCTCCAGCAGCATCTGAAGTGTCTCTTGGTAACATACCACCAGCTGATGCTCCAATGGTGAAGCAGCGTCGTAGCTATCGATCTCATGGCAGTGTGTCTGTTCACCGATCCTCTCTCGGGTCAGACCTGTTTCGAGATCATCCTACCAAGATACGACCAGCCTTGGACCCTTCTATTTTCTTACCAGATCAAAATGCTGCTGAAGCCAGCCCTTTACAGAAGAAGAGCAAAACAAAAGCTACTGAAGTACAAGTGAAGACAAAGCCTGCTGTGTCTCCTATACCTCCATTACAGTCTCCATCACTCCAAGCACCCAATCGACTGAGCTTTCTCAAGAGATTGAAATTCAAGAGAAAATTTGTTTCACCTCGATCTGACAAGAGTAAGAATAAAGTCGAAGCTAAATCAAAGAAAGAAGAAACAAAGCACTTCAAGTTGGAGCTGGAAGACTCGCTACAAGAAATCGAGTCACTGAGTGATGAAGGGGATTTGCTGCCGGAATCTCTAGAGCTGACTAAACCTAGTCTGTATGAGCAAGTACATACGTTACCTCAAGGTATGCACTCTTTGTCAATAGAATGATGACCATTTCTTACCGTCTGTATACCTATTTTGATACTCGTAAATACTGACACTCCTTTTTATTACAGGTTCGCTGGAAGATTTGAATGCACCAACTAAAGTTATAGCAGAGGTAGTAGTTCATGAAGTGTGTGACGCACACCACCAGCAGCACCATGATGCAGGCCTAGCTGAAGAAACAATCATTTCAAGCACAAGAGGTACCGACACTAATCAATCACCATACGAGGAGGTGGCAGTTGCATTCTCGACCAGATCACCAGAAGTGAATACCTCACACAATCTTTCATCGACAAATTCAAGTGATACGGAGTTGGACGAGAGAAGGCTCGATGAAGAGAGCAGCTCTGAAGAAGAAATAGATAAAGATGTGTTTGATAAGTTTGGACAGCCTCTAAATGGAGAAGACACCCAGCATGAGCACAGAGACCAGCCTGTACACAGAGATACTGTGGAACATTCTAGAGCACTGGAGGCAGCTGAAGTGGTTAGCACTGGAAGTGATGACACTGTTGTAATTCGAGAGGATCCCGATGACCTTCCTATAATCAAGCCATCAGGGCAACACGACTTGTTGAAAGAAGCTGCTGCAGTATTGTCTGATCGCATCAAGAAAGACAACCAAGGACCTGATGAGGTTGTCATGGAGTTGAGAGGGCTTTCTGAAGCTGGCGGTGTACAGAAGCTGATCAACCAGATGAAGGGAAGTGGTAAAGACGCTGTTGAAGATACCACAGCAAACACTGCAGGATCACCACAAGACAGACAAGTTTTCAAAAGGGGAGGAGTGAATGAGAAACTAAGACTATTTGGTGAAAAACAAGACAACTCACCAGTGAAAAGCAGTGACAGTGAAGAAGAAGAAGAAGACACCATTAGTCCTTTACCAGGTATCAAGCAAGGCATTGTACATTCATATTCTCAAGAGCGATTGAGAATTGATGGTCGAAGTCCTGAATTATCACGCAAGGCAAATTCACCATCCTTAGCTAGTCCACAAGAAAAGAGAAAAGCAGTTAAATCTCTGACTAGCAATGTGCAGGCACTTCACTCCGCCTCACTAGAGTCGCCATCACGAGTGAGGAAGATGGCAGCCGTGTACAGTCCACTAATAGTATCTAATGATGTACAGACGGTTGGTGAAGCATCGAGGAATGTAGATCTAGTTGAGGACACTAGTAGTAGAGAGGAGGCTGGCTCTCACACTCTCACTCTTTATATGAACTCGGCTAACATGCCTCACATCAAGCAGGCAAGACAGCAACAGGAAATGGCAAAGAGAGAACAAGTTGAGCAACAAATCGATGCTTTATTGGAGGAACCTCAACTGACAGGAGATGCTGTTCCAGCCATATACCAGCATCTTGATCTATCAGCAGGATTGCTAACAGTCTGGAAAGTTATGGTGAGAATACAGAAATCATGTGGTTCATGTTTGGCTGTGTGTGCTATAGGACGATGGCAATGTAGAAATATTGGCAACAGAGGAAAAGCTTATAACTAGTCACTGTTACATCTGTCTGGAGGTTAGCTGACAACTGCAGTTTCTGCAGTATGCACTTCAGTGTTGTATTGTGTAGGTCAGCTATTATGGTCCGATTTTGTATCACATTTATCAATGGATCGGAAAGCAGGCTAGCATAGCTATGCACTCTTCTCTGGACACTCAGTGTAACATGCTGTTCATGAGTCTACCTGGTAGACCTGTGATATATAGACATGTAAGTATGCTTCCATAATAGTTAGCACATAAGTTAGTATCTATGAGCAATTGACAATTGACTTAATTTTCTGCAGTGGGAAGGATATGAGACTCAGCACTTTATTGATCTCTATGGAAGCTTGTTGATAAGGTAAGTAAATGTTACAGAGTTAATGTTACATATTGATCACACCTGCAGATCTGCTGTTGAACAAAGCTCAGAACATGCTTACTACAATGAATCTGTGAAGAAACCAACTTTGTATAAGTGAGCAATTGAGCACAGTGGGAACATGCGCGTACTGTGTTATTAATATTATCTTGCCTCTTGTAGATGGAGTGAGGATTGCTTAATCGCTGAGGAGATTGTGTTGGAAAGTGTGCTACAGCAATCAGATGTGTGTGTATTGGACACACCAACCAATGTGTGGGTGTGGCTATCAGGTGACTATAACAGAACTGAGCAGCCGACTCCATTTACACTAGTAAATGTAAGAAGAGATAGGAATCGTGAAAAATAAGAAATGATCGTTTTATTTTTTTACCTTTCCATAGGAATTTCTAAAGCAACAAGAGTACCCTCAATACACTCCAGTTGTAGTGCTCAGTCAGCATGCAGAGACAACAGACTTTTGTGACCAGTTCCCAGTATGGACCCACCGTGACCTCCTGACCTCCAGCAGAGCAGCTGATCTTAGACTAGAAAACAGTAGCCATGATCAGTCACCTGGTCTTCCTGTTGGTCAAACCAAGGTACATGTTAACTGTACATCCAACTTATCTACATTTCTCACACGTCAGGTCTGGTCTGTCAGCGCCACAGGCGACAAGCATCCAGTACCTCTTGATCTGTTTGGGCATTTCTTCTCAGACCAAACGTACCTTATCACATTTACTGCTAGTCAACACAAGACCACTAGTGTGTACATCTGGATTGGATCAAATGTTTGGAAGAGACAAGAAGCCATTTCATCAGCTCTGTCAAAGCGCTATATCAAGGAAGCATCAGTAAGTAACATATTAATGCTCTCTTACAGTATTATCGATTATTCCTCAGAGTGAGATCGTGATAGTGCCTGAATCAGCAGAACCTGCTGGGCTACTGAGCTTGTTCAAGGGAAAGTTTATTGTACACAAAACAACGGTAAGTAAAATTTCACTAAAGAAATTCTTGGTATTCTTGTACAGCTAATGGCTAAGCCAACTCATCTCTACTGCGTATCTGGAGAAAAGTCATTGCAAATGAAAACAACAGAAGTATGGATAGCCATGATTGCTATTGTGGGAGTGGTTGCATGTGTGTATGTCTTTTGTTCAGATTCTACCACAGTCCTCCAATCTCTCTACCTGTCATTCCTTCTTGCTCAAGACTAGCAGCAATGTGTATGCCTGGAGTGGACAGTACTCATTGTTAACTGAGCGCAGAGCAGCTCTACTGATTGCTAAAGTAGTAGCTAAAAATAGGTCAGTTAAATTTTAACGTGCATTTCCAGGTGTAGTGAAATGTGTGTACTTACCAATAGAGAGTTAACGGTGATTTGTGAGGGACTGGAACCACCAGAGTTTTGGGCTCAACTGGGAGGAAAGCAGCCTTACACTCATTATGAGGAGACAAAGGTATTATAATACAGTAAAGAGATGATTAAGATATGCAATGCACAGGTGAAGACTGAACGGTATTCTGTGTATTACTACAATGCTACTAGTGGCGTCCCAGTATGGTGCCCAGTACCAAGATTGCAGAGAATAAAAGTAAGTAATGTATACTAATACTATGCTGTCATATCGTCACCAACCATAGGATAAGGACCAATGCTATATAGCTTGCTGTGGTGATCAGCTGGTACTGAGAGTGTCTGAGAAGATACTGAACTCGCTGCAACGCACAGCTGCTGCTGTTATTGAGGTAAAGCAACTCATAGTGGTGTATGCTGTTGATCATCTTTCTTCAGGAATTCACCAGTCAGTACTACTCTCACAAGTCACTGACCAGCTTTGTCATCACACTCAGTAGTTCCGACAGCAAGAAGGAATCCAGTCAGACTTGGATGAATGCAGCACAACACGCTAAACAGCAACATGTCTACCAGATTGTGCATGCCATCAAGACAGATGAACCACCTGATCAGTCACACGATAATGACAATAAAAATGAACTTCAACAAACAAAGGAGGAGACGGTGAATGAATAAAATACGATATCTACTAGACTATGTAGTGGTAGATCAACATAGACAGTCTCATGAAGATTTTGTATTTTTAATACATTTCTATAATCTCTGGTGTAGGTGATCTTGCGTGATGTACCCACTGCACACCCCCTGCTGTTGACAATATCACAGGAGAAGGTGTTTGCTCATGTTCAGGAACTACAGGCAGCACTAGAGGAGAGCATGAACCAGCAGCAGCCAAACCACATCAACCAACAGCGAGACAGGAGCTCTAAGCTGAGAAGTGAGAAACACTACAGTATGCATGTGGACATGTACATCACAATACCAATAGTGACTTACGAATAATAATGCCCTTAACCCGAAATTCTTAATTTCACAGCTAGTGCAGCTATGGAGCAGCTACATCACGTGATAGAGGACCTGGACAGCATGAGACATACAACAACCACTAGCCAGTCTCCTGCTCCATCCAGCGCCACTAGCCAGCTAGCCACATCTGCCACACCCAAACAACAGCCTGCTACCACCACAACTACACAGCCTCCATTAGTAAATGGATCAGTAGTTACAGCAGTACAGACTAGTCCACCCATAAAACCACCACATGAAGGTGATTACAATTAACTTAAACCTGACTTTAATATATTTTTCTTTTAACAGCTAAATCATTACCTGTGAGCCCACGTAAAGTGAGTGTTAGTACAATCATATTCATTACAAGAGTCTTGACTATAACACCGGCCTCTTTACACAGGTAAAATTTAGGCAAGAAAAAGACACTGCTCAGAAATTGGTAGGCATGATATGTTCACCATTTCTAATAGTACACATAATGCATTGACTAGATAAGAGTTAGTGTGGCTGTGGAGGAGAATGATGGCAAGGTGGAGCTACAGGTCAGAGAGGATGCTCCTGCAATTACCATCATCTTCAGAGCACTTGATAAGATGGGTCTACCACCTCGTGTAGACCATGCACTGTTTGAAGTCTGTACACAACTCAATATTGGTGAGTTGATCAGCACTGTAGCTAGTCTATAATAGCATAAATTTCCATCATTGTTTAAGTTATACTAATATTTTAGCATAACATGATCCTAACATTATGTGTTATTTAGAGAGAGCATTAGAGGATCATGAGAGTGTTGCTGATGTGATGAGTTATTGGCCCAGCAAGCTCAGACCACAACTTGTCGTGAAACCATTCCCAGCAAAGTACCTAGTCTGGGACGCCAACCCTCCGGTAAGATAGTGTGAAGTACTAATATGGTACTCACTAGATATGTTTATGAATTGTGCTGTTATTATAGATCGCAAAAGAATCCATCACAAAATTTCTGAACGAGGGAGAAGTGCCCGAGATCACTACCAAACTACAATACTGTAAAAAGCCTAAAACTATGACAAAATGGGTCGAGGGCCCGTTCTGTCTAGGCACACTTGGAATGTATGCAATCAGTGAAGCTAAGGTACCTTACAACTGAGTTCTAATAACATGTTGAGCATTCTCTATTCCACAGCGAGCTAGTAGACTGGACCTGTTAGCCAGCACTGATCATCGCCTGTACACATCAGTACAGCAACCTGTCGCTACTAGTGGAAAGAACCAGCTACCACCAACTCCACATTGTTTCATTATGAAGGTTAGCGTTCTCCTGAAGATGAACGCTACACTACTTATTGTCTACAGTCAGTCGACTCATGGAAGCAGAAGGATTTGAAGTTATTCTGTGCTCCAGATGAGGCAACTCTCAACGTGTGGATCACTGCTCTTAGACTAGTCAAGGTGAGTGAATAGTCAATGAGACATTGTGTTACTGTATTGCTGTAGTATGGAAGTCAGCTGAAGAGGAACTACCTCGCCATGAGGAAGAGAATACACAAGATGATGGCGCAACATGATCCCAGGACACACTAACACACAGCTCAAATAAACAACACATGCAAAAATGATTTATTTTATTATTTCAACACAAACAACATGCCTGGTACACATGCATGACAGTGAATAAACTAACGTCAGAAGCAGGAAAGAAGCCTGGCCTGGGGTTGTCTTTTTCTAATCGAAAAAGCTGTCAAAATACCATAATAATATCAACAATAGCAAAGTAATATACAAACAACACTATCTATATACAAGTGTTTGTTTGCAGTTAGCAGTATATGAATGTATAACAGATAGTGTCCTCTAGAGCCAGTATAGCTCAGAATACTTTAACTTAGTGAAACTCAAGTCCAGCGACAGGATAAGCAACACAAAGAAACACACTCCGAGAACAATCTCTGACTTCATTGGTATAAACATCAGTTTAGCCTGCATCCAATAATTATACAATGACACAATGAAGTATCGTATGGCGAGATATTTTGGTGGACTAAAATTTGGCGAATCGTCAAGAAATCTGCTTTTTCTATTGCAGTAATACGTGAGCTGGACGCTAAAATTAAACTTGCCAAAATGCAAAATCTGGGTCAATCGCCAAAATTTGATCCTCCAAAATTTCCCGTTATATGGTAGCTTGCATATGAACCTACCCTGTAGTTAGTGGCATTGGTATAGTTGAGGAAGGAGTCCAGTACTAGTTGGGGAGTGTCTGAGTAGTAGTATGGTCGTGCTGCTATCTCCAGTCCTAGCTTCTTCATGCTGTGAAATGTTGATGTCAGACGAACAGCCTGTAGGTATGTAAACAGTTAGTGAACTGATGTCACAGGTTTGGGCATGCATACAAGCAACACCACACCCCACCACACCATACCTGTACGATAGGAACTAGCGAGGCGACAGACCACTGTAATACATTGAAAAAACCAAGAATTATATTTGCAGGTCCTCCCTCCTCCAGTCTCATTATTGTGATGTATGCTGTACATGAATACAGATAAACACCGAGGCAGCTGCTAGTGGACTAGCTCACATGTGATCATGTTTTGTAGGAACACAAACAGAATGAAGGTCATCACGTATGACAGCTGACCATTGAGTACCTTGATAATCTCACGTGTATTATAGATTTCCTGTAATAGTGAGAATACTTAGACTAACAGAATGTGTACTGTAACAATGTTATGAGCAAGTTGATTGTATTAATGTGTGACCCATAAGGAGGAGTAGCATCCAACTCAATTTTAGTGAAACTAAAGCGTGCTCTGCAAAACCCTTCTATAAGACGGCGATAGTGGTTCTGCGCTTGTTTTAGTTGGAGAGGAGGCGGACGAAGCATGGATGGTAGGAAATAGTGAGCCACAATGCGTAAAAAGCCCCAAGTTCCAAGTAGCAACAGCGCACTGCGGCGGATTTTGGTTATTACCACGTGAAATAAAAACACGATACCATTGAATGCTCCTTCCCCTAATACGCTCCTGCATCATCCTAGATCATGGTTCAATGTTTATATAACTTGCATGTGACCAGCATGTGACAGTGTCTGCAATACATACCTTGACAGCATCTCCTAGTAGATAGGCTTTGTTCTGTACTTTCTCCTTAATGCTGTTAGTAAAGTAGATAGCCAGTTGGCATTGAGTACAGTAGTTGATCACCACAGCAACATAGAGTAGGTCAAAGAACAGGAAGCCCAGCATGGCAGCAATTGCAAATCCACTAAGAGAATAGCATAAGAGGTGTATTTATACTGTGTGTTGTATAGCATACATTGTCACGTCTGGTTGAATAGTGGTTTTGCCCCAGAGTATTACAACATCTCTGTGTGTTCCATACAGACAAAGGAATCGTAGGATGCTAAGACAGGTTGAGAATAGCACCCACACTCCACCCAGCACCAGGTATGTACTGTAAGAGAGAAGATGAGTCAGTGTATTGGTGAGGAGTGGTGTTATGCATTGGTGAGGAGTGGTGCATTGGTGAGGAGTGGTGTTGTGCATGTATATTGTGTGTGAATACTAACAGTAGGATCATCACAAGTCTTCTCTGAGAGTGCTTCACCAGTCGAGTAGTATAGCTGAGAAACACCTAGCATAGGGTGAGAGGTGAGCAAGACATACTATGTGGTAGGTACCTTTTGTACAAGGGCAGAAAGATACTCAGGGTTGCCATAACGAAACACATAGAGCGCAAGAAGATAACCAATGAGAATCAAGATATCTGACAAAATCATTTTATAGAATATTCCTTCTCTACAATCCAAGGAGCTATTGTTGCTTGTTTCATTAGAGTAATTATTAGGACCAGCTGCCTATAGAGAGAAAGAATGTTCCACAAACATTATGTTACTATCTGATGCACGCAAATCCACGTATCACGCAAACACACGACACACACACGCACGCACGCACGCACACACACACACACACACACACACACACACACACGCACGCACACACACACACACACACACACACACACACACACACACACAAAGCAAAAAGTTCTTTTTTCCTCCTGCCCTGGGATTCGAACCAGTGTCCTCTTGGTCATAAACCCAGGACTCTACCAGTTGAACCACCAGGGCACCCACACACACACACACACACACACACACACACACACACACACACACACACACACCACTCACTCTAGAGCGTGAGAAACAGCAAACAGTTTGCAAGATACAAGTAGTGACAAGAATCACAAAGATGATGGTAGGATAGATCACATTACACACTCTCTTTGTCATAGGTTGAGTATCAGCTTGCTTTGATTGAAATTTACGCCAGCCAATCTAATAACACAATAATTATTATTGGATAGTTAAGTGAGTTGCACAAATGGGACAAATGTCTTACCACTTTGAGAAACATGTTGTATGGATTGATGACAAACTTAGTACATGTATCCAATGCTTTAGTAGTTGATAGGTCACTACCTCCGCCGATAGCCTGGTCAGAGATAGGATACAAAATATTGATCAACTACTATTATTCACAACTACTAGAGCATGCTTGTGCACTTAAAAAGTAACACCAAAAATATTATTTGCAAATTTTAATCCAGAATCTACGAAATTTTTTTCGTTTAGTGAAAATTTACACCACAAAATTTGGTCATCAAAAATAAGGTTTAGTAAGTGATTTTTATATACTAATTTTCTTCCTCATTCTGCCAACCATGTATATTTTGTATATGCACACAGAAATATGATAAAGGTGTTTGTGTATAAAGATAACATTGTGTATGTGTTCATGCATATAAAATATCAATCATGCATGTAAACTGATAACCAGTACATACATACTTGGGCATATGTAGTATAGCAGCATACTCATGTACATGTGTGTAAAATATACACAATGTACACATTTCATGACTACCAATTGTGATCATTTGTATTGGGATGAAGGAGAACACACCTCAATGGGCACAAATCCATCAGCGTCTGGATAAGCGTAGCTTCCACTAAATTTACCATCGATAATGTCGCCTTCACCGCCCTGATATCCCACTCCTAAGTCTGGAGTGATCATTCGGAATCCTTCTTTCTCGTATTGCTCTTGCAGCTCTCCAGCAGTCTGCTGGTACTCACTGGCTCTTGCTGTCGATTGGTAGTAGCTCTGACGTGGTTGGCCATGACGTAAAGGAATAAGATGTGGATTAGGTGCTGGAGATGGCTGGTGCTTGAGACCTGAAGAGGGATTTAAGTATACAGCATTGTGTAGGAGTTAGCTAAGCTGTAGCATAGATTAGCTAATTCAGCTTGCCTGTCCAGGTGGAGCTGGAGTTAGTTCTCTTCTTTGCGCCTCTTTGTGAACCAGTTCGCGATCTCTGGCTGTTTCGATGCTTCTGTGCGTTACCATCATCAGGAATCAACTCGTACTCATCACCACTCTCCTCCTCAAGATATCTCTGGCGCTCACGTGCCTCGCCATTTGTTACGTCTGCCAATTCTCTGGAAAGCGGTTCCTCTGGCTCGTCGGGAGTTATTATCAACGGAACGTTATCTCTATTCTCCATTGCAAGAATCGAAGCATGCAAACTGTATAGCTCGTCGATGCAGCCGTGGTTCACAATCTGCTGCACCGTCCAGTACAGTGTTGCAAAGTAGACAAAAATAGGCAGTGCAGGACACGCCTACTTGTGCCTTCCTCGTGCGCGATAATTGAAGGGTGGGGCTGGTTTTCCAGGAATTCACAACAATAATAATAACTCATGTTTTCACACAATAGACAAATTTGCTATGACACACAATAAGACTGCATGTAGTTATTATATCCAAGTTGCAAACTGGAACTGACTATGAGCTGCAGTGAGTACCACACTGAAGACCAGTAAGAACATGAAGAGGAATCCAACGACAATCTCTGAATACATTGGTATAAACATCAGCTTGACCTATTGATCAAGAGAATGCATTAATAAAATGTAAGTTGTTTAAATAATAATTATAGTAAAATTTTGCGAATATGAAGGCAACCAGAAGCAAGAGTAGTGCTGGAGTAGTGTGGATTTAAAACATGCAATGCATGATTCATGACAATCACTGCCTGCATGCTGAGGTAGAGTCACCAGAAAGAATTGAAAAGTCAACCTTCTGACGTCAACATTTCCTTTTTATTCTAGCTGCCTGCCTTCACACACGGCTACACAACAGTTGATTGCCTGACCTTATAGTTAGTGGCATTGGTATAGTTGAGGAAGGAGTCCAGTACTAGTTGGGGAGTGTCTGAGTAGTAGAATGGCCGTGCTGCTATCTCCAGTCCTAGCTTCTTCAATCCTCTACATTCTGCAGTCAATCTAGTTGCCTGCAGATGTGATATTCACAATGGATCATAGTTAAAAACACCAACTGTGCATTACCTGTATAATAGGAAGAACTGTTACGATTGACCACTGAAGAACATTCAGAAAACCCAGTGCAATCTGAAGATAGTTACCAGGTTCAAGTGCTCTCCAATCTAGAAATGCTATAGAAAGAGAACATCACAATCGTGTACATGTGAGTCTAAATACACTCACATAGAGCCACACCCTGTAAGAATATGAAGAGTGTTATTGAAGTGACAAATGCCGTCATCCCATTCAATGCCAGTAGAAACTCTCTTACATTGTATATCTCCTTTATCATGATGATCGAGGAAGAAATTTAGTTGAGAGCAAATTTTAACAACTCACTTTAACAGCATCTCCTAGCAAGTAAGCTTTGTTGACGACTTTGTCCTTGATGCTGGACACGTAGTAATGGAGTAGCTGGCATTGAGTACAGTAGTTGATCACCACGGCAACATAGAGCATGTCAAAGAACATGAAGCCCAGCATTGATAGCACAAGAAACAAGTAGTGGATGATATCATAATGATCCTTGTTACTGAGTGAAGGAAAAGGTTGATACACATACAGTATATGTGACAACTACGTAAAACCACATGTGTAGTCTGTGTGTAGTGTTAAAATTAGGACTTTGCTCAATTTCCCAAAACTGTTCGTATGAATCACCTCATTGAGAACAGAATATCTAGCGCTCACTATAACAACATATCCATAATATGTCATTAAAATTGTTCTACACTGGTTTTACTGTGCTTACGGATCACATGTGCACTCACATTGTCAGATAATCTTGCTGCTGAAATGAGGAATTGCATTCATTTTTAAAAAACCAGCCGATGATGGTGTTGTTATCATTCAGTCTAAGAGCAAATACTCTCAATATTGACACACTGGTTGAGTAGAGCACCCACAGGATCCCCATTACCAGAAATGTGCTATAAAGATAAAAACATTAAAATTTGTTGGTGTTCCTAATAAAACAACTACAGAGATACTTAGTTTTTTTGTAAACAACTTACAGCAGGGTTTACTTTAAAAAATTTAATTGTCAGGATATTATAGATTTAATTTCAGTATACATGTAGCAAATATTATTCAGAGAATGACTCACAGTAGCACAAATACCAGTCTTTTTTGTGAGCGCTTGAGAGTGATTACATTAGAATTACAGCTCAGAAACACCTGCACACAAGTACGAAAAGGAGTAGGGGTGAGTGATACAGCTACAACCACACTAAACCTTTTGTATAAGAGTTGAGAGATGTTCAGGTTCGCCCCATCTGAAGTTGTACAGGGCCCACAAGTAAGCTACCAGAAGCAGCAAGTCGGTGCTAAGCAAACTGGACACCAGTCCCTCACGACAATCCAAAACATAGAATTCACCAGTATCATTACAATTTTTTGTTGGAGAATGCGCCTGTATAATAGTATAATGTATCAGATGATAACAATGTACTAAGCAGGTTTGTGTGTACATGCAACAGTGCATCTGACACGAGTGTGTTCCTTGTCGTAAAGAAACACTATCAGTATACGTACTAAGCTTAGTGCACGGCTAGTCTGTGTACATAATACAGATATTGAGTTTATTTTTCGGGTATAGCCCTTCCTAAATTGAAACCAAAAACTCAAAGATGATTAGTAAATACTACCGTAAAGCTGTGAATAACATCAGGATCTTTCTGTGCAAAATATTTCACTTTTAGTTTAAACAGAAAATGTTTCTACATTGTATTGGACTTAAAATAGAATCGTTTTTGCAATTTACTAGAATCGTTTTTGTAATAGTAAATAATGTGCCTTTGTGAAAGATTATGTATCTCACTCACCCTGGTTCTCGAAAAGCAACTGATGGTTTGAGAGCAGCCAGTGAAAACTAACATGAGAAAGATAAAGGCTGGATAGATTACATTGAAGATTTTTTTGATGCAAGGCTGAGTGTCTCGCTGAAGAGATCGTAATGGTCTCCATCCGATCTGTAGATAATGAACATTTTAATACGGTCCAGGTTGTAAAGTTACACAATGACAAGCAACTTTTTAAAATCAGCTACATGTACTTGTTACATGTAAGTGTATGCAGCAGTAGTGTGTCAGTTTAAAATTCTACATCATAGTTGGTTGAGAATCAACAGTGTAAAAACACTCACCACTTTAAGGAAGATGTGGAAAGGATTCAGTACGTACTTAGTGCACAATTCTAAAGCTCTTGTAGTAGACATATCAACTCCCATCGCCTGCAGAACAACATTTCAAAAGTGAATCTAACAACATCAGTCAACAATACAGTACTGCAATTGCAAACACA
This sequence comes from Haliclona indistincta, assembly GCA_964017065.1. Taxonomy (NCBI): domain Eukaryota; kingdom Metazoa; phylum Porifera; class Demospongiae; order Haplosclerida; family Chalinidae; genus Haliclona; species Haliclona indistincta. The sequence continues at coordinate 4,286,234 of OZ024791.1, forward strand.
GTAATCAAGAAAATGCACTCTTTCCTTGTATACATGTACATGCATGTACACTTTGCGTTACTTTTTACCAGAGAACTCCTTCTCTAGCTTACCTCTACAGCAACATATCCCTCAGAGAAACTAGAGCTGAATCTTCCATCAATAACACCAGCAGTGCTGTCCGTACTTGCTGTCCGAGATGTGATACGGAATCCTTCCTTGTCATACTGCAGCTGTAGGTCGTTGACTTGTGCTGGCTCAAACCTGCTCTCACGTCTAGGAGAAGAAGGAGTTAACCTGATCACAGTGTGCTTCTGTCGACGTCTCTCTTGAGGCGTACCATGACCACCTGAAAATACAGCAATATGCAATCATATTATGCCACGTGCTGCTCACTATTCCATGTTGTCGGTTCCCTGCGACCTTTGTGTTCTTCAGAGTCACTTCTTTTTCGTCCAAACCATCGCCCACGACCGTTAGTCGTCTTCCAAGGACGTTTTCTCTCCTGGCGAGTGACTTTTTCCAGTTCTTCTAGATCGTCTTCTTCCTTAGGAGGAGTAACGCCCCTAATCTCCACTGCTGTACCGCCAGCACTGTCAGTAACCAGCAAGTCGTCCTCTCTGACCTCATGATCGCGAGCCCTCGCTTCGTCTCCCACTTCAGTGAGCTCTCTCGATTGAGATGCCGACCTGCTTCCTTCCTCTTCAGTCGTCTGGGAAAGCAACGGCTCGTGCAAGATGCTTCTTGTATCCGACATTTGTAATTGTAGTTGCTTCTTGAAGACAACTAGAGCTGGTCTGTGACCTACGCCAATTGACAGCAACACACAGCGATTATAAATCAGATTCATAGATTTACCAGCTTGCACAAGCAATGAATAATATTAAAGCGTTTGTTTGTTGTTGACTAATGAATGCACCTAACAGCATTACACAATAAATCACACTACATGTATAATGAAACGGACAACTCTGTTCTGATAAACATAGTCAACTAGTCATTGAGAATCAAAACCATGGCACAGATCGAATCCTTGGGATGACGACATGAGCTGAGAGCAAGATACCAAGCACGAAGATAAACCCTACTACAAAAGAAGGATACATTGGTATTTGAGCCAGACGTGCCTGTAAAGACAGAGAGAGATGTAAGGAGGATCAAAGTTAGGAGAGTATAACTTACTCGATAACTCGATGCACTAGTAAAGTTGAGGAAGATATCTAGGTCTAGATCAGGTGTCTCAGAGTAGACAAATGGTCGAGCTGCGATCTCCAATCCTAGTTTCCTTATACCTTGAGCTACAGATGTCAACCACGTAGCCTAAGAAATTCCAATGTGCAGTAAAACCAGGTAAAAGACAGTTACACTAACCATTATGATTGGAAATGCTGCTGCAATCGTCCACTGTATGATGTTCATGAAACCAAGGACTGTCGACGGGTCGTCTCCTGGAGATTCATTGGACAGCTCAATATATGCTGAGAAAGATGATCACAAATAATGTGTGAGCTATTATCCAGATAACTACTGATGTGCTGCTATGTTATACATGTAATATAGCACAGTAAAACAGAAAATTGCACCATGTGTCTGGGAGAAAAATTAACAACTTACAGAAGATCACATTCTGCATAAATATGAAGAGAATGAGTGAAGTGATGTAAGACACCTTGGAATTCAAGACGACTAGAAATTCTGACATTTTGTTCAACTCCTGTTTTATAATTATGATAGCATACTATTATAACAAAGATTAGCTAGTTCACCTTGGCAGCTTCATTCAGGGAAGTGAACTTCTTGTTGCGAATTTTGTCTCTGATGTTATTAATGTAATATATGAGCAGTTGGCACTGAGAGCAATAATTGATGACAACCGCGACGTAGACAAGATCGAAAAAGAAGAACCCAAAGATAGAGAAACTGACAAAAATATAGTGAAGGACATTGTAGGCAGAAAAGCTGTAGAGAGAAGAGAATAAACTAGTCAGATGCCAGTAGTGCTAACCTCAATTTAAGAGCATTGACTTGGTCAGGGCTAGTCAAGTTGTTAGTGAACCATCCTATGATTGTCATAGGGTCATCCAGCTGTAGAGCAAACAGCCGCAGTAGACTGACACCAAATGAGAATATCACCCAGACGATGCCGGCAAACAGGAATGAGCTGAGGAATGATAGCACACAATCTGTACTGTTCACACACAAGACATCATACATGTAACCAAACCTGACCACACAAGCCCAATGCTGAAGGTAGTGTATAAATTCTACAAACTATGTTACAACATAGATAATATATACTATGTATCTATGGTTACAACTTTGCACTTTGAGACACAATGTGTGTATAGAGTACAATCATGTATTACAATGAGTACATGTATATGTGTGCTACTCACAGCAAAACAAACACAGGAACCTTCCGAGATCGCTTCTTCTCAGCACTTGTAAAGCTCAGAAATGTCTGTGGTCTTATAAATGAGCTACATACACAGACACCATGAACAAAGACGTACGGTTTCTGTGAGAGATGAAAGATGTTCAGATTCAGCATAGCGGAATATGTAGAGAGCGAACACATAGGACAACAAGATGAGGAAATATGAGGCGATGGTGCTAGTGACCACATTCTCACTACAGTCCAGGATGTTGTAATTACCATAGCGAATAGGAGGATTAGCCTGAGGAACAGATGTTGTAAAACATATACGATAGCTCAACTGCAGCTATAGGATCAGGTCAACTACAGCTATAGCAACAGCTCAACTGCAGCTATGGCATCAGCTCAACTGCAGCTATGGCATCAGCTCAACTGCAGCTATGGCATCAGCTCAACTGCAGCTATGGCATCAGGTCAACTGCAGCTATAGCATTAGCTCAACTGCAGCTATGGCATCAGCTCAACTGCAGCTATGGCATCAGCTCAACTGCAGCTATGGCATCAGCTCAACTGCAGCTATAGCATCAGGTCAACTGCAGCTATAGCATCAGCTCAACTGCAGCTATAGCATCAGGTCAACTGCAGCTATAGCATCAGGTCAACTGCAGCTATAGCATCAGGTCAACTGCAGCTATAGCAACAGGTCAACTGTTGCTATAGCATCAGCTCAACTGTTTGTTCACATGCACATTATATCTACAATGTATGTTTATATATCTTACCCTGGTTCTAGAGAGACATGAGACAACTTGAGCAACACTGGTAATACACAGCATTAAGAATATGAATGATGGATAGACTACATTAGCAATGGTCTTGTAGACCGGCTGACGAGTAGCAAACTCAGAGCGGAATGCACGCCAACCAATCTGGAAATGAGGTACAAGTAATACACAATAGCTACAACTGTACTAATAGCAATGTGTCATTTCTTGTACTATGCAATGTAAACACATTATTTTAGTGTAGTATCTATTTGAGTAACTATCACACACGAATACTTCTTCTACCCACATTGCAGGTGACATTGACTTTCAAACAGAGAGATAACATAAACATTGACATGACAGAATCACGTATCCCCCAATCACAATGAAGCTGCTATTGTAGACTGACTAGTCTTGTAGTATCACTGACCACTTTTAGAAACACATTGTATGGACGAAGGACGTATTTCTTGCACAGATCCAAAGCTTGTGTAGTAGACAGGTCATCCCATGGAATTTCCTGGGAGAAAATTAACATGCTATTATGTCTACATGTACATTAAAGGACAAGTGTGCAATCAACCTATTGAATAGCATTTGGCACTAGTAACCGAGGTGGAACACATCCATCAATACTGCAACACAACAACTTCATTATTGGTGGATTCAAATTAGGTGTTTCATTAATCTGCCAAACGCCGATATTTCTGGCTATGATTTTTGAAATTTTCATAATTATTTTCACGCTGCCCAAATTGCTGTTTTGATGTTTATAATGTTGTGCGTACCATATCAGAATGTTAGTGCTGTATATTTAGCATGAATACCTGCACATTCTCAAATCCATCATCACAACCGGTCAGGCTATCCCTTGGATAGTTATCACTGCCAGTACTGAATGTGCGATCTTGCTCCTGGTATTCATCAGTGATATTAACATCAGTATGCAGAGCACCTAGAAATAGAGCATGTTTGAACACTCTGTTCTTCCCGGGGAAACACTGCTACACAGCTAGCCTACAACGCCCCTGTCAGTCTTCTCTTACCTGATTGAGCCTCATCAGCTTTATCTCCTCGAAAGCTAACGCTCAAGTCAGTCATGTTAATACTCCCCGGCTGGTAGTCGGCGGAAAAGTCCGTTATGGTTTGACTCATGAGCGATAACTTGACTAGCACCTTATGGCATGCAATACAAAATGTACGTTCAGCAGGCCTTATCGGGGCGCGGCGCGGCCTACAGACCACACCTACAGTAGTATCGTGATCGCGTATCGTGTACATACAGTAGGCTTGCAGCTTGGCGAGCTTGCATGCTTGTACGCAACAGTGTACATGTGTAGCATAAATATTAGCAATCTACCTATCTATGCTTGCTATCTATGGTTGCATTTTTTATTGTTTTTTATGGGACTGAAATGCGAAGAGTGAAAAAAATAAGTGATAAAGGAATTTAAAAAAATAATAGTTCACAATCTGGCCTCCACTGAAGCAAGTTCCAGGAAGTTCACCACGACCAGGACTGCAATCGTTGCGTCTGTCTTGAGTGTTAATTTAAAGTCGTGCTACCTAGCTGCATGAAATATTAATTTTGTGCTGTTTACTATCATGTGAGTACAATTCTAAGTTTCCTCAATACCAACTAAAACTCATAATTGCTTTTTGTAGCACAAATATTTAATTAGCATGCCTTTATGTGTACTTCTCAATTCTCTAATTAAATGCAAGAAGTTGACAAGACGGAAAGATTTCTTACAAAGGAAAATATGCTTTCATGCTAACAAGATTGTGGTCACTGGGAATTACCAGAAGTACTACAAATTCCCAAGCTACAACTAGTGAGTGGCTGCTTTCCTTTAGTTGTCCGCATACCAGACTACTAGTATAAAAGAGAGGCTCGAGAAACAACTTCTTACTTGGAATTCCAACAGATATCATGCTCCGATGCATGCTGCAGTTCTTCCCTGCTCCCTGTTCATCGCCATTGACAGGATTGTGCTACTTTTACAGTCAAGCAACAGCAAATCGAATGCTAGTAAATGACATCCCTGTGTTTCAGTGTGAGTTTCTACCAGTATTGAAGTTCAAATGGAGATTTTTGGCGCTGTTACTTGGAGTACCATTAGCAGTTGTAATAATGTATGCTCTTTGCTACATAAACAAGTGGAGAAAGGTACAATTCAAAAATGCACTGTTATAATATTATTTTCCTTTCTTTCATGTAGAAGGGAATCACTTTCCTCACTAATCCTGAGAAAGTCACTTGCACTCTTGCAGAGCCTCATTTGGTCAATCAACCCGTCATATTGACCGCTGATACTACCAGTGCTGGTCAGGGAAAACTGACAGCTATATGCTCAGGCAGAAAGACAGGATCTGTTCCAGTGACTACAGGCAGTAAATCTGATATTTACACAGTCAGTTTTATACCTCTGGAGCAAGACAGCTACACCCTTGCTGTTTTTTTCAATGATAAACCTGTCCTAAATTCACCCTTCAATGTCACTGTCCTTCGTAAACAAGACAAACAATTCGATGCTTCAAAGTGTGTGATTTTAGACCTCCCTCTTGGTTGTTATATACCAGTAGTGAACTCCGATATTCACTTTAGTGTAGATACTAGTCAAGCTGGAGAAGCAGAGCTGATAGTCATCGCTAATGGTCCGTCAGGAGATGTGTTGACACAATTTGTGGTCATCAAGGAAGCCCAAGAAAAAGGCAATTTCAAAATAAAGTACACACCATCAGTTCCTGGAGAACATACACTCCATTTGAAATATGGAGAAGATGAAATTCCCAGTACACCACTACGTTTCATTGTGGTCAATGAATTCAAAGCTCCACCAGCAATAGCAAGTGCTTGCTATGTTTTACCGGAAGATCTTCCACTGTCTGACAATCCCTGCAAGTTTCGTATATCTACGGCAGGTGCTGGTCATGGTATTCTTACTGTTGCTACTCGAGGACCAGGACGAGCAGCAGCTAAGATCAATGATAACGAAAATGGTATCCACTCTTGTGAGCTCATGATGTCCGTGACTGGAATCTATAGTATTGATATAATGTGGAACGGTGAACAAATACCAGACAGTCCCTATCAATTATGCTTCAAACAGGTTTGTTATGACAATGAACATTAATTGTATTACTGTCATATTAAATTTCTTACAGATTCCTACTATCATACCACGAACATGCAGTCCAGAAAAGATCGTGTGTTCATTTGTACAATCTTCTGTTGTCAACCAACCAGTCATTTTAACTGCTGATGCCACCAAGGCTGGCTCTGGTGAGCTGACAGCATCGTGCTTTGGTAAAGAGAATGGATCTGTTCCTGTATGCATTGACAAAAGCACGAGAAAATCGGACATTTACTCAATCGCTTTTACTCCACAGCAACAAGATGATTACTTTATCTCTGTCTATTTCAATGGACAACCTGTTCCAAAATCACCTTTTATGGTAACCATTCTTTGTCCAGACCTGAGCTTTCCAGCAAAACCAGAAAAGAAGTACGATGCTTCCAAATGTGTCATAACAGAACTACCGACTGGATGCTATCTACCAGTAGTGAATTCCGATATCAACTTTAGTGTTGATGCCACCCAAGCTGGGCTTGCTGAGCTTGTCATCACAACTGATAACCAGTCAGGAGAAACACCGTCGCATTCGATAATTTCTGAAGATATTCTTAAAAAAGGCTATTTTCACATCAAATATATTCCAAAAGTTCCCGGTGAACACAAGCTCTACCTCACATACGGAGGAGATACTATTCCCAATTCACCACTTCTGTTTATAGTGGCCAGTGCTAGCCTTGTGAACATGAAACCACCTGCCTCTGAGTGTTACATTATTCCAAGTGACCTTCCACTAATCGGAACTTCATGCAAGTTTCATATATCTACCAGTGGTGCTGGACATGGAGCATTGGATATCACTACCAGTGGCCCAGGAAAGGCTGAGGTAAAGATTTTTGATGAAGGAAAGGGCATATATTCATGTGAGCTTGCCACAATCGTGCCTGGAACGTACAGTGTTGACATCACTTGGGATGGTCAACAAATTCAAGGAAGCCCTTATCAGCTTGTGACAGGAGAATTTGCAGCAGGATTGATTACAGGGTTCGATCTTGAGTCTAAGCATTTTCAGATTGGCAAACTTTATCGTTTTAAGGTTCAATGCCAAAATCTTACTCAAGATGAAATTTTTAGTGTCGAGGCAAAACCACCAAGCGCTGCAAAGGTGTCTGTGTTTAGTGCAGGTAATTCAACTTATCATGTTGAAATTATTCCAGAAGAAGAAGGCCATCGTGAAATTTGGGTGCAGTATGGTGATAGTCATGTGGCTGGCAGTCCATTCAATGTAACTTTCTATCAATCTTTTAAGAGTCATGTCGTTAAGAGTGGCGTAGAAAAGAAAGAAAATGGAAAAGATGTAGCTTTTTTCGTTGTTTCAACTAAAGGAGACAAGCAAGACAATCTTACTGCAACTGTAAAGAATTGCAGTGATAGCTACACCCCACAAGTCGAAATTGAAAGCATGGATGAAGCATTAACACGAGTGTCTTTTCCAATCACAAGAAATACACAGTACTTGCTGAGCATCAAACGAGATGATGAACACATAGAAAAATCTCCTTTCAAGCTATGGTTTGATCCAGTCGCAAACCCCAATGCTTGCCGAGCTTATGGAAAAGGTCTGAAAATTTCTTTGGCAGGAAAAATGGCTTCATTTACTGTCAACTCATCGGGAGCAGGTTCAGGTGAACCAACAGTGACAGTTACAGATCAAAATAGTGCAGTTATTGCATCTAGCCTGCTCAAGAGTGGTAGAAATCGATACGAATGCTCATACACTCCAATCAAGCCGGGTAGCTACTCTATTGCGATCGAATGGGCAGGCTTACCAATTCCATGCAGTCCGTTTCCGATGATATGCTACACACCACCTCCATATCCTAGCCCTTTCAGTATTACAGAACAACCGCAAAGCAGTGTAGCTGGTGAAGATATCATATTCACTATGGCTTCTTCCAAAGAAGTCAAAGAACACAATAACTTCATTGTTTTTGCTGAGTCAAGTACGGGCATAGTTGACGGCAAAGTAACTTGTGGTGTGTTTGGAGCTTACTGCTGTACAGTAAAACCAGTACTTGCTGGTATATACACTGTCAGGGTATGCTGGAATGGAGTAGATATTGAAGGTTCGCCTTTCACAGTGAAAATTGGTCTTCCTCCTCGGCCCAATCTGGTGAAAGCATATGGCCCTGGTCTCAAAAGTGGTTTCGTTGGACAAGAGGGGAACTTTACACTGGAAACAGGAGAAGCTGGCAGTGGTACCCTAGATGTTAAAGTTCATGGACCAAAAGGAGCATTCAAGATCAAGATGCGACACCATCCAGACAACAATCGCACAATCCTGATTCGTTATGATCCCAAGTATGCAGGAGAGTATGACATTGACATCACCTGGGCAGGAGAACACATTCCCAACAGCCCATTCAAAATTAACATTCAAAGGCAGATTTAATCAACAAGGGTATAATGATTGAAACTTTACTATAATCGTGTTATCTTTACTATAATTAAATTAAATTTTATGTACTTCATCTAGTCTGATGATGGACTTTCTTGAAGCCTTGAAAGATCTACAAATATTTTACTTGTTGTTTTGTGAACAGTTGAATCATCGTTGACATCAGATTGAGTTTCTAATTGAGATCCTGTCTGTGCTGTATCTGGACTAGAGAGTGTGTCAATGGTTTGACAAGACGCTTCTTTATTTAGCACTTCATTGTCATGCTGTGTTTCCATTGCTGATGGGCTCACTGCTGTAATAAGCTCAGTCGCCTCCTCCGTGTCAGGCTGGTCAAGCGTAGTTAGTGAATGATGGAGAATTTCCACTGCTAGTTGCTGAGCTTCCGGTGACAATATCAGCGCACTATCCTCCTCCTCATGATGTGTAGGTAGAGCAGTATCATCTTCAGTGTCCGACAGCTGCTGTTCATGATGTACATTTGGTGGTTCATTGCTACATGCTGATTGTGGGCGACTGGTCGATTGCATGACTACGGGTTGTGGTGGTACAGACTGCTCCTCCTCAACCAGCACAACCACTGAGTCACATTCACTGAGATCACTAGGTTGAGCTGTACTATAATCATTAAGTAAATGTACTGATTGAAGACGAAGTGCTGAGCTGAGTTGATCATCTGTTTGCTGCACGCCTTGCAAAGAGCTCGCTCTCCCTATAAAAAACTTGCTCAGTATCCGTGTCATGAAAATTCAGTACTACTAGCATGCATGCAGGCTGCATTCAATACCGTAGATAGCATTCGATGGAGGAATGGTACCGGCTGAATTGACAAACACTCTAGAGATATTTCCGCGTGATACATACACACCAAGCCTTGATAAAGACCTTGAATCAATGTTATGAGCACTGTGTATAAAGTAAAAACTTAATCAATAAACTGCATTGGTTAACTTACCTGTTGTAGCGTGAACCAATGAGGAACTGATGGGGAGTCTGGTCATCATCAGGAATATTACTGGTCCTGCACAATGATAAAAACAGATTATTGTACAGTAAAACTCTTTCTGCTCACATTACAAGTGAAGCACTCAATGTTCGCTTTCTCTTCTCTGCAAAAGATCAATTTTGTACTTGGAGTATGCAAAAAATAATACCGTACCGAAATCTTTCTTCTGTTTAGCTACTTCATTGTAGTTGATTTCAGCAGGAGGTGTAGGGAGACGTGATCGGCGCAGCATGCTATAAGAGATTCATAAAACTAGATAACTTTGTGTGTATTAGCACAACACATCTGCATACCTTGCCTTATTGTGCCTGACACAATCCAGCGAGTTGTTGAGGTGAGATCTATCTTGGTTGTGAGCTGTTGTTTTGTGCCTCTCTGCAATACCCTCTGACAGAGCCAACCACCTCTTGTATCTCATTTCGCTCTCACTCATATGAGTGCATGGCGTACTAATCTAAAATTGGTTGCAAATCAAGAAACCACAGACAGATGCAATACTGGCAGCTAAATATTTCAAAGTTACCTTGCTCAGCGATATTCGCCCAGCAGCACTACTTATTCTCCGACGCTCGTGAGTGGATCCCATCCTGGTTGTCATTTTTACGATTCAAGATCACACCTCGACCTCCCTCGACCTCGACTAGCACAGTGCAGCCCCACCCAATGAAATCGCGAAAAACCCGCCCACAACTGATAAAATGGCGAAGCATCGACATCGGTCTAGTTCTCCTCGTCGTCACGAATCATCAGCCAAAAGAAAGAGCAGAAGAAGATCACGTTCACGGTCTCAAGAGCGAAAGTACCATAGTAGAAGGCGCTCCAGCAGTAGCAGCAGCAGTGAGAGTGGGTCACCAAGACGACACGATAGCCACAGCAGGTTCAGAGAGGTTGTGATGTGTGCAATTAAATCTTAATGCCCATTTTAGAAAGAAGGAAAAGAGAAAGTTTCGTTCCCGATCTCGTTCTAGATCTCCTAATATTGAACGAACTAGTTCTAAAAAGAGGTACACATACAAAATACGTATACCACGTACTACATCACATCATTTTGCAGTGGAGTGGAATCAGCGATACCTGGTTATGCTAAAATGGTGAGAAAATATATGTTTATATTATAATGGTGACCCGTCGTGACCAGACCATTGCATGCATACTGGTTTTATTTCTATTGCATTTCTATTTGTAGACTCCAGCTGAAAGGCTCAGGGCCAAGATGAAAGTTCTATTGGAAAATGCTTCTGACACTTTTGAAAGAACAGGTTTGTGTGTTTAGCACATACATGTGCTACTGTGCTTTCTAACAGGTGAAGGAGTTGAGGAAGAAGCTTTTGTTCCTCCTCCTAGTGAGGAGACCATAGAGAAGTTTGAGAAGGCTAGTTTCACTCCTCGTCAGTTTGTTACTACTCAGAAGACCAACGTAAGTATGTTATATGAGATGATGTGTGTATACTGTGCATCATCACAGGTAAGTAATAAGAGTGGAAGGCGTGGTGAAGCCAGCTCTATGCAGCAACACCAGGATGCAATATTTGGAGTGTGGACAGCACCGAAGGAGTCACACACACATCCACTACAGAGGAAGGTACCGGTCGCTTGTGTGACCTCTACTACTGGTCAGGAATCAGTCAATTTGGCTGATGAGGTAATGCTACACCATAGATATGGAAATTGTTTAGACTTACCAATTGCAAATAAGCCAGAAATTTAGATTGAAAAATTTTGCAAGAGAGAGCAATTGCAGGTTTTCTAAAGTAACGTCAAAAAGATCCTGCTCACTGAACTGGCATTAGTGGCATTGTTTCTTTCAAACTAAACTCTAGAAAATGCTGCAGAGCGCATAAATCTGCCAAAATGAATTTAGTACTTCTTAAAATAAATTGGTAAAAAAACAATAATTCATCAACAATAATTATTATTCCATTTCCAGGTCAAGCAGAGTCAAGACAACAAGACACAAAGATGGTTAAACAAATTGAAACAATATCGTAGTACTAGATTACCACCTTCATCATAACTTGTTCAAGTGTAATATAATTCATTATCAGAGCAGCCCCTCCCTCCCTCTATAAAAATGAATCGTGTGCTCTAGCTGCAGTGTTTGCTGCCATCCTGGTCACTCTCGATTCCTTGCGTCTGTAAGGATGGCGTTGTCAGAATGTGGTGCTATACTAGTCCTCCTACTAGTGGTCACGGTAGTGGCGAGTAATGCTGACCCTCTTGAGAACCTCGAGAGTGTGGAGTGCATTCGTTATCAGGGAGATCGTTGTGTGGCACTTTGCGGGACTGATATCTTATTGAACATCACAAATGTCTTGGACTACCTGTGAGTTACATATTCTTGAGTCTCAATGCGTCGCACTTTTTTATAATAATTTTTGCATATAGCAAAAATTATTGGTTTTGCATTTGTTGTAGAATCACAGTGAATGCCTTCAACCAAGAGTTTGAGTTTGATCCTTGCTCTGGGATAAAGTGTGGTAACGATCTTTCCATCACTGCTGTGAGTTGTGTGATGCATGCATGACTAGTGTCCTGGTATTAGTTAGTCTGTACTGATGTTAGTTTCATCAATACTACAATTGTTTCTCCATAGGTTTGTCAAAGAGATCTTCGACTTCAAAAGTTTGATATTGGTCAAGTAGACTCTTTGAGATGGACCCTATTGCAGACCAATCCATTCATTTTTAAGATACAGTATTTTAATGGAGACAGGTAATATTTAATTGCAAACTTATTATCGCAATTTCTCCCTTGATATTATAGGCAGTCACAGTTCACTTTCTATCAAAAATATGACCAGCTTGTGACTACAATAAACTGTACAAAGAGTGATCCATTTCTGCTAGAATATGTTAGTCCTACATGCTTTGATACAAATGTTCTATGTTGAAAATGCAGGAATTTGAGGTCCAGGGTATCTCTGTCGGTCAATCTCTCGGAGTACCTTGTTCAGTGAATATTAGCAATCCCTGCAAGCCAACTTGTGATGGAGAAACAATTGATCTTAGACCATTGTTTCCAAAAACGTAAGAAAGCTTGTCGTTTAATAATTATTCATTTCTGTTGTGCAGAATCTTGACAAATAGCGGTAACTACACCTATGGATTCTCTCCGTGTGTTGACATTGGATGTAAGGGTGAAAAACCTGCTGCTGTGAGTTTCCAATGGTCTATCTACTTGACCTATTATACAGTTGGTTACACATGCAGATTTGTCAAGTGTCAAAACTGAACACCACACAGACGTCTGCTGTTAATCTGGGCATACTCTCTAGTGCAGTATGGACGATGGTACGAAAGGATCCATTGATTCTCAACGTTGCCTACAGTGGAGGAGATGGTGGAAGGTGATGAAATTCACAAATTATTTGAAGCTAAGATGTGTTTCAGGAAACTTTGGTTAAGTGCCTTAGGCTAGCTATTGCATCACCAAATCACCATTGACTGGCACAAAGGGGCTAGGAAATTTTACTTTAAAAACTATTGCACCAGACGATATCCTAATTTCAGCATAGTGGTTTAATTTATTTGTCACATGGTACGATAAACTATTGCACAACACGATGACCCTGTTTCAGCTGTTTATGACTTCTGTCTCACTATTGGGCGGGTAAAGTCCGGCTTTTCAAAACTGTTGCATCAGACGATCCCACGTCTGGGCGGGTAAATTTTTATACAGCATTCACGATAAGCTACACCCTACGATTTTAATCATGTATTATCAGTCCTGTATATGGTCTAATTTGGTCATGATGTTCAACAATCAAACCATATAGTGTATCAGATTTGCATTCCAGTATCAGTGTTAGAGCTTATATCCGTATCATGGCATGATTCAGAAGTGGTCCGGATGACAAATTTATGTACAATTGTACATTTACCGATTAATTTTATCTGCATGTTCTTATGATACTACAGACTGTAAATCTGTACCAATATGTTCTAATACAGACATGTCTACATGTTATTTCAAATACATTGTTAAGTGTTTGAGGTAGGCTATTGCATCATCAATTGCACCAGAAGTCATTGTTGAGATGGTTTTCAAAACTATTGCACTAGACAAGCAATAGTTAATGTATGGCTCCTCGTGTGACATGGTACAATGTACGGGATTATTGTACAACACTATGACCCTTATTTCAGCATAGCTGTTTGTGACCTATGTCTGGCTATTGGGCGGGTAAATATTATCTTTTCAAAACTGTTGCATCAGATGATCCCACATCTGGGCAGGTAAATCATTGGCCACAATTTCAGCAGGGCACCTGTGTGGTATGATATGCTATTGGGCGGATATTGCATCACACAAACCTATGTAGTGTTAAAAAATTTACTGTGGTCACATCAAAAACAGTATGATCAACTATTCCTAGGAAGTCACAAGTGATGATTTCTGGCTCAAACAATGAAACAGAGGTGACTACATTTAATTTCATCAAAAAAGAATCGGAACTAAAATACGTGAGAGTATTGATACAACCAGCTCGTGATAAGGTCACAAGTTATTTGTTTAGATATTTGAGATTAAAGGTCACATCAAGCGATGGCCACCAGCTCCTCCTCCTCTTCCCTCCTGCACTGTTGATGACAGCAATCCTTGCATTGCTACTTGCGGTGAACACAAGTTTGACATTAGCAATACACTACCATATCCGTAAGCACTGCCATGTAGGTATAATATGGTTCAAGTTTGTTTGCTATTTTTGTAGGATGACAGTTATGGATGAGAAACTATCTTATAGCTATGTGTATTCTCCGTGCAGAGGAGTACCATGTGGTAACACGACGAGTGCTGTGAGTGTCTTTATGAACTGTAGTATAACTTGTCTCTCTACCTCACTGATTCAGGTCTGCCAGACTTCAGCAATTCTTCATGTTATCTTTGACAGTGGACAACTCAGTTCAGTATCTTGGACCTTGCTCAGTACAAACCCTTATAAATTCATGATCGTGTATGGCAATGGAAAAGATGGAAGGTAATTTCACACAGTATTTTATATTGTATATCATTATTCTAACAGGCAATCAAACGTTACATTCATTGAAGAGACTGACACGATTGATACTGTCATGAATTTTATTCAAGAGTCTCCAAGACTAACCTATGTAAGCATGAAGTAATATTTAGACCACACTAGGCGGTGCATTACGTGATATAAAGTACGAGACCGTTATTGACGACGCCCGAGTGCTTTATATCGCGCAATGCACCGCCTAGTGTGGTCTAAACGTTTTAGACCATACCGCGTGACTTTCGACCAATCTTTGTTCACTTTGTTTACCTAAAAGTGTGCATTAATAAAGTGCGCGTTAATAAAAGTGTGCATTAAGCTATTTAATGCAAACTTTTGAGCAATCTGATTGGTCGAAAGTCACATGGTATGGTCTAATGTCACTTCATTGTCACACTATCATTAATTTGAAGGAATTTGAAGTCAGAGGAAAGAACCTGGGTCAGCCAGGTGGAGTACCACCTCCTCCATACTGCACTGTTGACAGCACTAATCCATGTACTGCCACTTGCAGTGGATACAAGTTTGATACAAGCAGAGTACTCAATTATCCGTACGTGGTAGTTTATGTTAGACTTAGAATCATTTCTGCTCGTAGGGTTACAACAATAGACAATGCCAACAACAGTTATACTTTCTCACCTTGCTTTGGGACTCCATGTGGACCACTCAATGCTGTGAGATATATTTGGAGCACTGTGTTGTTAGTATCAACATCACTATCCAGGTTTGTCAAACAACACATAGAAATGTTGACTTCATGGTTGGAAATTTCATTGGTGCTACCTGGGCTCTACTGAGCGTTGATCCATTTACATACAAAGTGGTATATGGTGATGGTAAAGATGGAAGGTCAGTCTAACTCTTTGATTGTGTGTTAAGAGCTTGTTTCGTGTGTATAACATGTTGAATTGTGACTGGTGAACTTTATCTCTACAGACAATCTCGAGTTCTATTTATTGAGGACAAAGATGTTTCTGTCAGTACTTTTACTTTTATTAAAGAATCTCCACTAAAAACTTATGTGAGTACTACTTATGTAGATTGTAGTCGAGTAACGAAAGATTTTGTACTTAACATTTGCTTTATTGCAATAATAATAATTATTTTTGGTACTGTGACTAGGAATTTGAAGTTAGAGGAAGGTACATTGGACAGCCTGGTGTGGTACCACCTCCTCCTCCCACCTGTACTGTTGATGATAGTAACCCTTGCATTGCTACTTGTGGAGGAAACAAGTTTGATATCACCAGCATACTGTCCTACCCGTGAGTGACCCCTCCAGTTCTGACCAACTGCTTTCTTACATTGGGGAATTGACATAGGGCTATTGCAAAAGATGGCAGATCCACTTATTCTTTTAATTGTAAAGGAGATTTTTGTGGAAATTACAGCAATTCGGCCGTTAGTTAATAAAATAGCAATAATTCTATGTTCATTATTGATTCTCAGATATGTCAAAAGTCACGAAAAGGTCAGTACAGCCGAGGAAGTACTCGACATGTGGAGTGGAATGTGATCCAGAGTGTACCTTACTATCAGTTCACTGTTGAATATAGTGGTGGGACTGATGGAAGGTGAGGAGATGATGATGATGATGGTAGTAATGTTTGGTGATCTATCTTTGTAGAAAGTCAAAAATCTCCTTTATACAAAATCCTCACAAACGCAGAACAACTTTCAAGTATTTCTCAATAAAACAAAAGATCAATATGTAATCACTGTTATCATTCTGCTTGCTTTGTGTCATTGGTTTTTAAAAGGATTTTGTAGTCATTGGCAAAAATGTAGGACAGCCTCCAGCTGCTAGACAAAATTGTGTCATAAATTCTAACAATCGATGTGTTCTCAACTGCAATGGAGAGAAAGAGTTGGATATATCTAATGTGTTTCAATACCCGTGAGTACAATATTGTGCATTGCCCTACATATTCTGTTTTTCAAAATAGGATCATTATTGAAGCACCATATACTGAGGAGGAATTTGTGTTCAATCCATGCACTGGTAGTAGGTGTGGCTGTGGGAATATCACTAGTGACAATGCTGTAAGTATGTTTAAAATTCTCATTCATACACATTGCTACACAATGTCTTTTAAGGTTGGTAGTTTTACCTTGTTGTAGTTTGGTTTGTGCATGAATATCAATTTTTATTTTCAGTTGTCTGTCTACAGAATACTGCCTCATTATCTGATTGCTAACTGATGATGGTATTTGTTCTATAGGTGTGCCAATTTCAGAGTTCAGCTAGTTTAAGTTGTGGAAAAGTGACAGATGTTACTTGGATTGTGCAGCGAGAGTTTCCATATGTATTCACTGTTGCGTACAGTGGAGGAGATTCGTGTCACTCTAATGTTGCTCAACAAAGGTACGATCACATGCTTTTACTAACTTCTAGTAATTGTAATTTGTCATAATAGAAAATCCATATTCACATTTTATGAAGATCACTACAATCCTCTGGAAATCTCTTTCATTGATCAGTCAATGCTGAACTATGTCAGTATAATATTTAATAGTACATAAAGTTTCACTGTGATGTTTATTTCTTCATTAGAATTTTGAAGTAAGAGGTCAGTTTGTAGGTCAAGCAGACAGGAAGTCATTGTGTGTGGTTGACCGCTCTTCACCTTGTGCTGCTGTTTGTAATAACATCAGACTAGACCTCTCTAAACTATTCCCTCAACCGTGAGTCAGTATACTCTAGTAGTACATGTAGTCAGTGTGTTTATAGGGTGAGCTGATCATTTATCTATTACCTTCTTCAGAATCACTATCCGTTCTCCTGGTGGTAATTTTGTATTCAGTCCATGTGGTGACTACTCGTGTGGCTATCCAACACAAGCAAACACTTCTGTGAGTACTGAGTAATTTATAAGAGACCTGCATTTGATAATTCATAATGTTATGTATAGGTTTGTCAGGAAGGGTCTGATCAGCATTACAACTGTGGACAACGTGCTCTTGCACATTGGACACTAGTAAAGGCTAAACCATACATTGTATTCACTATAAGCTACAATGGTGGAGACTGTACCAAGTCCTACTGCAGGTACACTGTTGCTATTTCATTAATAGTCTGCACATGAACAAACAGTCAATATAGTATTTCGTTTTAATTATCATTGTCCTCTCTTTATCCAGGCATTCTGTGTTCACATTCATAGAGAACCCTGGTGTGAGCAGCACAGCAGCACTGTTTGCCGGAGCAAACAGTGGTGGTCTCTATGTGAGTTAATACAGTATAGTGTGTGTTAAGTTACAGATTTCTTTTTGTAGCTGTTTGATGTTATTGGTTCAAATATTGGTCAACAGACTAACTCACAAGCAGAGGATCTAGGAAGATCGAATCAATTGTGAACAGCACTAGAAACTGCATTGTGTTTGCATACACTAGAATAGAGCTAAATGGAGTCATTTAGCCTGAATAATAGTAAATGAATTCATCACTATTCACGACGCAACATATAGATCGTGCTTGGTTGCATGCTGCAACTTAACTTCTCACTTCCTGGGTATGAGGCTAGCTGCAATTCTCCTTATTCATTATCGCTGACAGAATTGCACAGCTTATGTAGTCAAGTAACAGCAAATGAAATGCTACAAAATGCAGTAAAATCAGGAGTCCAATATTGACCCTAAAATTAGCTGTTTGACGTGGTAGGTGGTCAGCAAAATCTACATGCTGCTTGCTCACAAGTGGTAGATTCAAGATGATGAAATAAAGAACTAACATTATGTGAATTGTTTGTTTTGCATGCATGCTCCATGCACAGATGAATAACCACGCCCATTTGAGCCCCACTGGTGTACGTGCTGAGCACATGCAAAAACCCTTTAGTTTTTACAGCCACCCAGCATCCTAAGGTTTCTGCAGTTCTCTAAAGGATGAAATTAGTAGCTCTGGTTTTTACCACAAACGAAGCTATTACGGAGACCACAAGTAAGCAGAGTGTGAAGTCTTAGGTAGAGTGTATCCATGATCAGTAGTAAATGAACGCTACACTCATTTTTTCGGGACCCTGTAAAACGCGGAATAGCGGAATAACGGAATAGCGGAATAAAAGTGGGCGTATAAGGTGGGCGTTGCTGAACAAAAATTAATGTAAACAACTGCAGTTCATGCACTGGGACACTGCAAAACATGCTGGCGCCATTATTGCGTGGTCTCACACTAGAAACTAAACCCAAGACCCTAAAAACTTCGCCTAACAGCGCCCAGTATGGACCTAACAGCGCCCAGTATTCGCCTAACGGCGCCTAGTATGGACCTAACAGCGCCCAGTATTCGCCTAACGGCGCTGTTAGGCGAACACTAGGCGCTGTTAGGTTCATACTAGGCACCGTTAGGCGAATACTGGGCGCTGTTAGGCGAAATACTGGGCGCTGTTAGGCGAAATACTGGGCGCTGTTAGGTCCATACTGGGCGCTGTTAGGCGAAGTTTTTAGGGTCTTGGGTTTAGTTTCTAGCGAGACGGCCCCCGTCCATGGTCCATGTTGTGTAGCATGAACTGACCAGTTGATTTTTGATCAGCAACGCCCACCTTACACGCCCACTTTTATTCCGCTATTCCGTTATTCCGCTATTCCGTATTCCGCGTTTTACAGGGTCCCCATTTTTTCCTATTGTGCTCTGTATCATTAATTCAAATATTAGATAATAATTTAGTTTTCATTTTCAGTTAAGGGTTTGTACTATAGGAGATAGGTTTGCAGTGAGGTCTGGTCTAAATGAAGTAGCAAGCTCCACTAGACTGGAAGTTAGACCTAGCAGCCTAAGACATAGAAAAAAGCAATTAATTAAAAAACAAATGGTATTCCCACTTTTCTTTTATCATTCCAAGGAGCGCGCAACCGTGAAACAACAGAAAATAAATGAGCCGCTTTTGTGCGCAAAATTTATACAGCCCTAGTAGTCTAGTACAGCGTACGTTCACGCATGGCTGTATGGCTAGTCCAAAAACTGCCTAATAAGGAAGTTTTTTCCAACACACCAAGCAGAGGAAATATTTCGTGTTATTGCCAATGCGCTATTTGAAGTTGTACGCTCCTTGAATGATAAGCTCTTGATAAAACTAACACAAACACCCCCTTTAGAAATAGACCATGCTAGATTACCATTGCTGTCTCTCATGTGTTAGTCGTGGAAGAGTAGTAGAGGATGAAGAGCTGGACTGTGTACAGCAACTCTTAATAGATTGGAAATTCTCCTCTATTACCTTCTTGTAGTCAGCCAGTGGAGAGCCAAGACTACTGACACATTGCTGAAATGTAGAAAATTGTCTGAAAACATAGCTACAATGTATTCATAACTTCAAACGTACTCATGAGGAAGCAAAACACACACATGGTTCGACACACACACACACACTGGTACTATACACAAACATGCATGCACAGGCACGCACACAGGCACGCACACATGCATGAGCACATACATGAAGTATAGCGAGTTGATGAGCAATATACTTATGAGATCCACTGTTGAGTATGTCATCTTGCAGCTGCTGAGCCATCGTCACCATATTATGTAGAGCTGTTAGCTGAGCAAGGTAGTCTTAAAACAAAGAAACAGTTTGTAAACATTAATTATACCATCAATCAAATTGCAGTATTTGAGGAACAATGGGTTACACAAGCAGAAGATAATAATTAAGTTCATTCTGATCAATCAATTGTACTATTATTTTTAAGAAGCAAGAGTTAATGGGTCATACCTCCCTGTGACTAGGATCAGAATAGCCTACAGGACAGGCACAAGTAAATTACATCATCACAAGATGACCTGTTAGAAGGTTAGCACTACTTGACTTTGCAGTTAAATAACTTAGATACTAGAGTAGGTGCTACTATTACGAGACAGTTGGTATTATGAGACAGCAGCAACCTTTCTTGTGAAGTTGCGTTAAAAAATCTACAATCAAGCACTCACCTGCAGATCATAAAATCTAAGTCACAACTACAACTGTTCCTCTGCAAGAATTTACTTAATTCTTCATGTTGAGTTCGAAGGTCACTCTAATAAGCGCCACTAAGAGCCCTCGTGTTTCATTGCTGTCGTGTACGTCGAGTCTAGATCTCAGTGCGTGCAAGCTCTTTTCGTACGGTCTTCTCGCTTGTTGTGCACTCAGCTGTAGATTGTCATTCAGTGTAAGTACTATATGCGGTTCGTAATTGGTATGAATTGACTTGTAATTTACATGTGGCTCCCAGAAAACATGAAAGCTGCTTGTGAGTCTGTAGGGAGTAACAAAATGGGCCTACGTGAAGCTGCAAGGAAACATAATGTACCTGTAGAAACATTGAGGAGACGTACAGCTGGTATTGTTGCTCAAGACTGCCGACCTGGTCTTTCTACAGTTCTGTCCAGGGAGGAGGAAGTTCGTTTGGCTGCGTATTGCATCACTATGGCTGATATGGGGTTTGGTCTCACACGAGAAGGAGCGATGGCAATGACATTTTCTATAGCTGAGAAGAGTGGTCGAGATCACCCCTTCAAAAGTGGTCCATGCTGGGCGGGGCTGGTATGAAGGATTTATGTCACGCCATGTAAACCTTACTCTTCGTGTACCTCAGCCTTTATCTAATTCTGTTCTTGATGAACTGCTAGTACTCCCTCAGGCTATGCCATCTAGATCCAAACGAAGAAGAGCCAACAGTGAATGTTAAAGAATTAAAAAAATCCAAGTAAAAAATAATTAAATAATATTATTCAATTTTATATAGGATGATCTTGTTGGTCAGCTAACTGCAAGGCGTCAACAGGTACTGAAAGAAATTGCAAGCAACATAAAGTTAGCACAGCAGAAGCAGAAGGCCGTGTATGACAAAAAACATGCAAATCCTTCCAAATTTCAAGTTTCTATGCCAGCATGTAACCATAATGTTGTTATTGATAGATTTAGGTTGGCGTGATGGTGTTAAAAAAGGACTTCAACCGAAAAAAGGAAAATGGATCTCTGTCTATGCAAAAGTTAAAGTATTTTTTCCTAGGAATATTCCCGCTAGGACACTTTTCGTCGATGTTTTTTGTCTTAGGACAATTTTGATTCGAGTAGGACAAAAAACGTCAATTCAATTTTGTCCTAGGACAAACTTGGTCTGACGGATTTTGTCCTAGGACAATTTCCCGGTAGGACAGATATCGCCGTGACAGCTGGTGCGGACGTCAAAAGCTTTGGTGTCACTGGTTGCACAAAGGCTATGCCGGCCCCGGTGGCACAGCTTACAGGAGCTCCACTCCTCACACCAGGGAACTGTCCGTACTAAGATGAGGGCCCAGAGGATAGTCTATCTACTGGCTGGGCATAAACAACGACATTGACAACATCATTCTCTCTTGCAAACAATGTCAGGATCACCTACCAGCAAACCACAAAGAGCCATTAGTGCAGAAGCCAAAGCCTTGCCGCCCATTCCAAGAGATCGCAGTAGACTTCTGCTCCCACACAGGACATGACTTCCTCATCACTGTCGACTGTTACACAGATTGGCTAGATATCATCCACATGGGCCACAACTCAACAAAGCACTAATTGGAGTGTTCTGTCGCACGGGAGCCCCAGACACGGTATGGTCGGATGAAGGTCCTCAATTCAAATCCAAAATGTTCAGCGACTTCTCCAAAGATTGGGGATTCCAACACCGCACATCATCGTCATACTACCCGTAGAGCAATGGAAAAGCAGAATCCACTGTAAAATTGATGAAAAAGATCATCAGGTCTGTCTGGAAGCGCAACCACCTCGACCAACAGGAACTAGCCAGGGCACTACTCCAGTACAGAAACACCCCATCGCTAGGCGATAGGCTATCACCAGCACAGAAGCTGTATGGGCATCCGATACAAGATTTACTTCCAGCTGAAGACAGATAGTGATCGCGTACTAGCCAGGAATCGGCGATTTCTACGGCGACATTTCCCAGTGATGCTCCCAACAAGTGCACCACAGCATACCGACCCAAACGAGAACAATCTCCATCTCGCACAAGATCCACCCGCACCACTACGGAGGTCGAACAGGAGCCGAAAAAAGACAAGACGCCTCATCGAACAGATGTAACTCACCATTTAAATTAGTTTATCATGTCGCACAGAATGGGAGGGGGGAGATGTATCATTATCATGATGTCATCATTACGTGTATGATGTAACCATGTGCTCAATGATATAATCAGTTTGATACAGTAATCTTGCAAGAACATCATGCAATTATTGTATTATTTTTATTTCTGCCTTACAGTCGTAGGAAGGAAATCAAACAAGTGGTCTTCAGTAACAATCAGGATAGGTAGGTAGAATTTTCAGTTATGTTATTATATCAATAGTAAATAATAATTTCGGTGTCACCAGTTGCTCAAACGCTATGCCAGCTCAAACGCTATGGTGGCACAGCTCACCATCTCTCCCAAAGCCTCTTCCATGCTGATGATCGAACTGATCCAACATACCCCACTCAACAATCGGGTGTAAGCATAATCCCCAATTGAATTACTTAAAGAGCTCCATGTTATATAAAGAGCTCCATGTTATATAAAGAGCTCCATGTTATATAAAGAGCTCCATGTTATATAAAGACCTCCATGTTATATCACTTAAATAAGTCCTTGTATCCACAAATCAAATATATCAACATCCCAACACCATATATGTAACAGTCAATACAAAGATATCCAAAGAGAGATATTAAACCAAACAAGCCAGACAAGGGGTGATACTGGGGGAAGCATGACCAATAGTGGGAGACTTGCATGTGGAAATATAGGGAGCAGGGGGCATGATAGTCATTGACAAATGCAATGCATTGAATAAGAAGTAAAAGTCGTAACAAGGTTTCCGTAGGTGAACCTGCGGAAGGATCATATTATAGAGAGAAGGAAACTTTGTCGTGTTCCTTGCCTTGTCTTGTGCACCGGATCAATGTTGGCTGTCGAAGAGAAGAAGTAGGAAAACCACTGGGACTAGGGAGCAACTAAATTAATAAGCAAAGGACACATTTCTTGTAAGCTGTTGCAGTGAGCTGTTGCCTTATTTGTATTCATCATCACTGGTATACGAGGTTAGCGCGTATAGACCTAAACCACTATGCAAGGCACCATTATTGCAATGAGGGGAGGTGAAGCCCACGTTGATAAATAAAATGGGGTCGAGAGAGTTATAGACGTTGAGAACAATACTGGTATTGTATGACTCAAGAATTGAGTGAGCACCCCCTAAATGTAAGGCATGTTTACGAAGAATACTGACTTCTTACTGTAATACAACCAGAATATTCATTTTAAGTCAATGTTTTAATCATCATGCAAAATCAAAATGCAAAAAGTACACACACAAACACACACACACACTCTCTCTCTCTCTCTCGCTAATAGTCCGCTACAGATTATATTATTAGTCACTGCTGTATTGCTTCATATTAGTCAGTTATTAACTGGATGAACTTGATTGTTGTGGCAGCAAACAAAGAATTTCTTGATGCATGTTTTTATTGCGACACGAACTGGTTTAAGCAGCACTATGGTGATGATGGGTGTGGCAATCGAAGGAATGTTAAATAACAGTCGAAGAAAGTAGTTAAGAGCAACAATGGTTGTAACATCATTTTTGGGAATGGCTGTTCTTATCGCTGAGTTAGCAGCTGGAATTATGTTATTGAAGAACGTCAAAATGGAAGCCACAAGAAGATAAGCTAGTACTTTAGCAACGGCCTTCTTTATGTCAGCGTTTTCTTCTAGAGTATTTTTCTTGACATACACAATTGTTAGTATGCTGCAGATTAGCTGAATGATCATGAAGAATACTGCATTAACCACTGTGGCACTGACATAGGCTTTAAAAAAAGTGTTCGTATCAACTGTACAGAACCCATTGGTACTGTATACTTTAAGCCCATCGAAATAAGGACCTATTCCAGCTGTAATAGACACCATCCATGATATAGTAACAGCTGGTATCACCACATACCATTTCAGCCTTTTCTCTCCATACTTAATAAATATGTAGACATTGACTGCATAAGTAGCGTAAGCCATGAATGACTGTAAAGAAGCAATGATAATTAAACTGATAAACATTTTACAAGAAACGTCATCCTGATGGAGAAGGCGAATTGGCCATCCTAGATAAAAGACAGAGTAAGATATCCATTTGCATACTTCAGCAGCAAAGATACTGACGAGAAGAACACGAATCTTTTTGTTAATCCTGTCGGTAAAGATTAATGCCAGAACACATAGTATGCAAAGCAGCAATGGAGGGAGAACCAATAGAACAAACAGAGTAATATTGACAGCTACATTACTGTCATAGTACTGATCGATATCCACACCGCTAAGATTGAATGCCATGCCTGGCCTCTGAGTATAACCAATAAGACAGAAACCAAGCTTTTATAAAAAATGGGGTTGTGATGTCACCAAGTTCATCAGCACCCTATTAACACCATCTCTTCAAAGAAGCTGAGACATCAAAGAATTTGTGATGCGTTATGACGCTATACAGCATCACAACGTGTGTACAAACATACATAGCTACCGTATAACGGGTAATTTTCACGGGCCTGAATCAAACGCTTTAGCTATTTCGCGGGTTTGCCAAAATTACCCGCTCTATACAGTAGGAACTTGCTGATAAAGTACGTTACAAAATACGTTAATGAATGGCACTTAAAAACAAAATACATTCAAGAAAGAAGAGCCAAGAACAATCCATCATATTATCATATCCTGAATATTCTAAATAATTATAAATAATTTTTATTCTGAGTATCAAAATTAATTCTATTATCCAGCTAGAGTCCTTATTCTATGTAGTCTTATTGCACAAATTTCGTTTGAGTCCACTGCCATTCAGTTCGGTATGGACCAGATGCTAGAAGCTTCCTCTGATAAACTGGTCCAGATGATGAAAGCCTGAGTGAAGGGATTAGAAAAGACAAGGAACAAAGGGAAAATGTGCGCCGGTGGAAAAAAAGAAAAGAAGCAGGGTTTCATCACGGAACTCCGGAAGATGGAAAACCAGAAAGTTAGGCGATGAGGATCATTGGGTGGCCCCATTCTGACCTGAACAAACGCAGGATGTTAAGCTCAAGACAAAGGGAGAATCGTCCAGGCTGATTAAACTGTGTGGCTCTAGCTCGACGCAGCGGCTGAAACAGTTCTTGTGAACAAAGCTAGACCTGTTATGAGTGAAAGTTACAAAGGTGAAAAGCCTGAGATTCTGAGAATGCAGCAAAGACGGAAGGCTCTGAACGTGTGTTATAGGTACGACAGAGTCAAGGTATTGAGGAAGAGTGAATGGTCGGGAGCGATCCCATAGCTGGAAAGCGGCCGGCAGAGATGGTATATGTGCCTACTGGTGGAAGGCCTTCCCACGAATGTCACACTTCCTATAGAAGCACATTCGCAGGATCGTTGAGGCCCCATCATGGCTAGTGAAGGGAATGACGGTACTCATCCCCAAGGAGGGTTGCACAGGGAAGCCTGACCAATATTGACCGATCACTGTGTTGAATACTGCGTACAAGCTGCTCACTGGGGTACAGTACGTATCGTATCGGTTATATAGTGTGGCACCACCTCAGACAAGGGAGTTAATGGGACAGAACCTGTGTATTTATGTTTGTGCATAACTGTATCTATTCAGTGAGGATTATAAGGGTCGGCCATCTGCCATTTACCAAATAATGGCCAGGTGTTAATTTGTCTAGCCAGTCAAAACTGCTGGTCAATTTTACAAGTAGGCCACACCTTAGCTCAATAGTGTGCTACATGCTGGCATGCATTGTGAACGTGTACTATTTGAGCGCAATATGGCGAGCAAGAGATATATTTTGTGTCGTTTTGCGAAGTAATTAGACAGAAAATATGCTCCCGACAATGTATGACGTAGCATGATGTCATTGAGTCTGGTAGGGTATTTAAGGTGTGGGATGGTTAATGTAGTCATTCTAGGGATTGTGCAACTTGCCACTCAACAGAATTTATATTCACTTATTATCTATCGTTATCATCAAGCCAGCTAGTCCTACTGAACTATGTCGGAGATTGAGCGTTTTATGAACAAGCTGGACGAAAGTTTGACCAGTTCAGAAAGGAGTTCTGTGACGAGCAGGAAAAGGTGGCGACATCAGCGGCCAGGAAGGCGTGGCAGGAGCCTCGTTACACATTTAAGAAAAAGCGCACGAGGAGCTAAGAACTAGGAATAGCTAGGAAGGTAGCTAAGAGCTAGGAAGGCGCACGAGGAGTTTCTCGCCAAGCTAAGCCAGCTTGGATATGATCAGACACAGTTTGAGCTTCATAGCTTGAGAGCAGGCGGGGCTACAGCAGCAGCTTCCGCAGGCGTTCCTGACAGGCTGTTCAAGCGCCATGGCAGATGGAGGTCGGAGACAGCAAAAGATGGCTATGTGAAGGACCCAGAGGAAGTACGTCTCTCAGTGTCAAAAGGTCTGAACTTGTAAGAGACCAAGACCTTCTCTCTTTGTTAGGCCTAGTGTGATTGGTATCAGACGTTTGCAGTGGCATGCACAGCAGCCCTGACACACTATGAGTGAAGTGCATGTATTGGGTGGGGTGCATGCTTAGTGACTTGTCAGGAGATATATTTTGTGTCGTTTTGCGAAGTAATTAGACAGAAAATATGCTCCCGACAATGTGTGACGTAGCATGATGTCATTGAGTCTGGTAGGGTATTTAAGGTGTGGGATGGTTAATGTAGTCATTCTAGGGATTGTGCAACTTGCCACTCAACAGACCCCGCCCACCCACCCACTCAGGGGTGCATGATTGTCATATCTCTGAATGTTATTTCCATCTTAGTTACCCTCTAAGATTGTTCCAGGACCTGGAGAGGCAGAGGACATGGATTCCGTAGTGTAGTAATTGTAGTGTTGGTGTTAACTGGAAAAGAATTCTTTTGTCTATCCAGGTTGTTCCAGCGAAGCAGTGCAGTGAGCATGAGAGAGACTTGAACTTATAGATCTAGCTAGTTCTTTACGTAGCTAGTTCTTTACGTTTAAGTGCTTGAGCTGACTCGGTTTAACGGGTTTTCCCAGAGTTTTTCTCTAAAAAGCTTTAGGCCCGCTCTGGGTTTTTCCCTTGGTTAGCGTTGGGCCGCGCTAATCATAAATTTTTTGTTGAGGTGGCCCCAGCTCTGTTATGGTCGATCGTTGTGGTCTGGTGTTTGTGTAGTGTGATTGGTATGTGTGATTGGTATCAGACGTTTGCAGTGGCATGCACAGCAGCCCTGACACACTATGAGTGAAGTGCATGTATTGGGTGGGGTGCATGCTTAGTGACTTGTCGGGAGAGCATCCAGGTTACAGCCAGCTGCAACGAAAAAGTCTAGGAGACAAGTTTCTACCAATACTTTTACAAAGTGGCAGAATCAGTTTAAGCGTGAACATAGTTCTTTGACATGACACCTGTAAGGAGAACCGTGAACTAGTGGACAAGCTCTGGTGCTCTTTGTGCAGAAAACATGAATCTACAATCCAATCATCGAAGAACTTTTCTAGAGCTTGGATAACTGGGTCTAATAACCACAAGACAAGTATTATAGTTGATCATGCCTCAAGTGACCAGCACCGTGCAGCTGTTATCCGAGAGCAGGCAGCTATAGCAAAAGCTACTAATCAACAAATAACCTCCTATCCGCCCATTGCTGCTAGCCTGATGACTATGGATGAATCCACTAAGAAAAAGATGATAAAAAGTCTGAGATATGTTATTTGCTGGCGAGAGAAGGTATAGCGTTTAAGAAGTATCCTAGATTGTATGTCTCATTTATGCAAAGTCACCGAATAAATCACATGAGCTTGCTGATATAGCTTCAGATCTGAAAGAAGCATTTGAATTTCCTAAGGGTGGAGATATGCCCGTGCGATCTCAGGGAAGTAGATGGATTTGCCACAAAAAGGCTGCTCTGCAGCGGTTCATTGATAGGTACGGCGCCTACATCAATCACCTTACTGCACTTGCTGAAGATCTGACAGTTAAAGCAGATGAACGAGCTCATATTAAGGGCTACCTCAAGAAATGGTCACAATGTAGAATGCTTGTTGGTGCAGCGCTATATATCGATGTTTTGAAACCTGCTTGTAATCTCAGTTTAACCTTGCCGGACGAGAAACTGGACATAGTTCAAGGTCTCCGGGCTATTCCAAATCTCTTAAAAGCATGTCTGAACAGGACCCTTTGCAGTTCCCTATGGTAAAGCTAGTGATCAGCAGAGTACAAGAAGAAGAAGGCAGCAAGATTATACCAAGGAGCTCCTTTGCTTTCTTACACCAGCAGTGGTGTGAAGACTTATGCTGAACAAGCACGTGATGATTTGAGATTGCTTAATGACAAAATCAAAGGAAGACTGGAATGGTCTGATACCGCATTGCTGAGAGCAATACTTGTCTTTCTTGATACTCAAAGCTGGGACTGCTCTTATAGGAGCAGTGAGAGTGATGATCTGACTGAGATGAAGGCTGCAGTGGAGCTTCTTGTCTCTAAGTTTCGGGAGCCTTTGGAAGCAAAGGGTGCTGTCTTAGCTGAAATCCAAGACGAGCTTGAAGAAGTTGTTGAATATGCGAGGAGGTATTTGAGCCTAGATCGAAATGGTTACCACAACACTTGGTATAAGCTCCACACAACATCTGATTCTAGAAAATGGACAAATGTCCTCTTGCTCTATGAG
Organism: Haliclona indistincta; assembly: GCA_964017065.1. Lineage (NCBI taxonomy): Eukaryota > Metazoa > Porifera > Demospongiae > Haplosclerida > Chalinidae > Haliclona > Haliclona indistincta. The sequence continues at coordinate 4,315,595 of OZ024791.1, forward strand.
CTGATTTTCAGCTTACCCTTCTCAAATAGTCACATTGAGCGAATGTTTTCATCTTTCAAATTGATCAAAACAAACAGGAGGACAAGTCTCTCTAACTCAACAATGAAAGATCTATTAGAACTACACATTGAGGGTCCAGAGCCAAGCAACTTCGTTGCTGATAAGTCAGTAGAGCTATGGTGGAAAGATTGCTCCACAATGCGTAGAGTAAACCAGCAGCCACGACAACCATATCGCACTTCTCAAACAGATGACAACTCTTCAGATGAAGAACAAATGCCACTAGAGGATTGGGATAGATGGTTTGGTGCATCGTCACCTGTACGTCCAGAGGTTTCAGACCTTGGGGATGACTTTGATGAACCCTTATAAGTGGCTATTGTTGTACAATTGTTCATAATTATTACATCGTAATTAATTTTAATTAAAATTAATTTTAATGAATAATAATGATGTCAGGTCATGTCCGATCAATTTTAGTGTTGATCTGACATTTTGTCAGGGCACTTTTGAAAAATTATAATCTCCACTGTCTATTCATTATAATCTCTGCTGATTCATGTGTATGTTGAATAAAGATTTGGCTATAGTAATAGCGCCAAAGTGGTGACCCAGTTAGACAACACATCCAATCTGATCTACACGATGTAGAAGCCCTTGCGCTGTTACCATAGCGCCCTCGCTATATAGCAACGGCTCTCGGGCTTCTAAATTACGTAGATCCTCGGATGCGCTGTCTAACTATTATTTATGTAACAGTCAATATTAATTTTATGATCCAGGCATTTTGTATTCTAAGGCGAGATCATGAGGAAGAATGAGGAAGAAGTGCGAGAGCGCAAGAAGCAATAGCTATAATGTGCGTTCAAATAGTTAGGCACGTGTTCAGTAGTTTGTGCATTTCATCTTGATCTTAGCTCAGTACAGTATCAGGGCTAACTTTGGCGTCTCTATCTCACCAGGAATGCCCAACATAAAGACTGGGCTCATTTGGTGTCCAATTGCTGTCATTCAAAGGATTCTGTATCACAAATAGCTGTGGATGTCAGGTGGATGTACTTGATTAGCTAAGATTGTTGGCTTTTCGATAATCTAGAAGCGATGCACTGTGTTAATTCTACTTTAGCTAAGTCACTCAAAAGCGAAATTTGTTTTTGCAAATTACATATTTGCGAAAAATTCGCAAAATAATTATGTAGGGAGCGAAAATTATTATGTAGGGTGGCTAGAGTTGAAAATAACTAACAAAAATTAATGAGCAAAAGACACATTTCTTGTCTGTATTCATTGTCACTGATATACTAAGATAGCGCGTACAGACCTAAACCACTATGCAAGGCACCATTGTTGCAATGGGGCAAAGCATGCGTCGATAAATAAAATGGGGCCGAGAGAGTTATAGACGTTGAGAACAACACTGGTAGTGTATGACTCAAGAATAGTTCAAGAGGGAGCGAGCATCCCCTAAGTGAAACCCTGCAAGGCACGTTAACGAAGAATAGTGACTTCTTACTGTAATACCATCAGAATATTCATTTTAAGTCAATGATTTAATCATCATGCAAAATCAAAATGCAAAAGTACACACACACTTTCTCTCTCTATTAGTCCGCTACTGATTATATTATTAGTCACTGCTGTATTGCTTCATATTAGTCAGTTATTAACTGGATGAACTTGATTGTTGTGGCAGCAAACAAAGAATTTCTTGATCCATGTTTTTATTGCGACACGAACTGGTTTAAGCAGCACTATGGTGATGATGGGTGTGGCAATCGAAGGAACATTAAATACCAGTCGAATGAAGTAGTTAAGAGCAACGATGGTTGTAACATCATTTTTGGGAATGGCTGCTCTTATCGCCGAGTTAGCAGCTGGAATTATGTCATTGAAGAACGTCAAAATGGAAGCCACAAGAAGGTAAGCTAGTACTTTAGCAACAGCCTTTTTTATGTCAGCGTTTTCTTCTAGAGTATTTTTCTTGACATACACAATTGTTAGTATGCTGCAGATTAGCTGAATGATCATGAAGAATACTGCATTAACCACTATGGCACTGACATAGCCTTTAAAAAAAGTGTTCGTATCAACTGTACAGAACCCATTGGTACTGTATACTTTGAGTCCATCTAAATAAGGACCTATTCCAGCTGTAATAGACACCATCCATGATATAGTAACAGCTGGTATCACCACATACCATTTCAGCCTTTTCTCTCCATACTTAATAAATATGTAGACATTGACTGCATAAGTAGCGTAAGCCATGAATGACTGTAAAGAAGCAATGATAATAAAACTGACAGACATTTTACAAGAAACGTCATCCTGATGGAGAAGGCGAATTGGCCATCCTAGATAATAGACAGAGTTAGATATCCATTTGCATACTTCAGCAGCAAAGATACTGACGAGAAGAACACGAATCTTTTTGTTAATCCTGTCGGTAAAGATTAATGCCAGAACACATAGTATGCAAAGCAGCAATGAAGGGAGAACCAATAGAACAAACAGAGTAATATTGACAGCTACATTACTGTCATAGTACTGATCGATATCCACACCGCTAAGATTGAATGCCATGCCTGGCCTCTGAGTATAACCAATAAGACAGAAACAAAGCTTTTACATGTATAAAAAATGGGGTAGTGATGTCACCAAGTTCATTAGCACCCTATTAACACCATCTCTTCAAAGAAGCTGAGACATCAAGGAATTTGTGATGCGTTATGACGCTATACAGCATCACAACGTGTGTACAAACATACATAGCTACCGTATAACGGGTAATTTTCACGGGCCTGAATCAAACGCTTTAGCTATTTTGCGGGTTTGCCAAAATTACCTGCTATACAGTAGGAACTTGCTGATAAAGTACGTTACAAAATACATTAATGACTGGCACTTAAAAACAAATACATTCAAGAAAGAAGAGCCAAGAACAATCCATCATATCCTCACGCACGCTTATGCTAACACTACATGATGAGTCATTGTGAGAAAAAATTGCTAAAGTGTTAGCAAGAGTATACAATATATACTCTTGGGCGGCGTTTACACTACGCCGATTGGCTGAAAAACGTTTCAAATAGTACTGATGCACTTTCTGTTTACACGGGAAAATCGTCACGCGGTTAAATCAAAACGATTGCATTTACTTGTGTAGGCGTGGTTATCTGGACACGTGATCACAATGGCGAGTAGTAGGCGTGGACGCTCTCGTGGTGGAGAAACAACCAAGAAAACCAAGGAAAGGACGCTAGAGGACCATCAGGACGCTAGAGAGGAACAACAGTACAGTAGCAGTATAGGGATCCATTTTGCTGCAAGCGTTGTCACATGATAAGTCACGCGACGACCCCCGTATCCAGTATTCTGGAAACGATTTTGCTGTTTACACGAGGAAAATCGAGGAAAACGCTCGATCTGAAACGCCACCGTATTTAGTTCACCTTTTTTGCAGCCGACAACATGTTTGCGGATACATGTTTGCGTTTTTCACTGGATTAGTGTAAACAGACAGCCTAAACGGAAACTAGTAGTCGGATAAGCAGCAATATCTGAAACGTTTTTCAGCCAATCGGCGTAGTGTAAACGCCGCCTTGGTGTTAGCTGATTGCTGATTTTACCAAAAGTTGACTATGTGAAGACACAATATTGGTTCGATCCTGCATTCCAATGCTAGCCAGCATCAAACCAAGATCATCATTATATTCACAGCTTAGTTACCCCTGGCAATCACAGAAACAGGTTGACAGCCATTGTTCTTTCACCTTATGACAGAAATGTATTTTATTCTTGTGGTATAATTCAATTCACGTACTATAGAAACAAGTGCACAATGCTCCAAACTGCATTACACATAGAGGTGCACTCGATAATGCATCAGAGCAAGTTTCACGTTGATACCCTTTCTTTTTGAAAATGGCAATTTTTAAGTACATGTTTGGTTGCTTTTCACTAACCACAACTGGTACTTGTCCTTGAAAACTCCACTGCTCTATGTGCTGATAATTTAGTAATATTATTATAGAAAGCACTGTTTATTACCCTATCTGCTCTACTTGCTTGTTTGGTCCATTTAATACCCTGTACCTGACAAGTAACAAGTACAAGTATACAGATTCCTATTATTTTTCTCTAGATACAGCGGTTTTTTGAGATCTTTCAAAACTGTACCGTCAAGCGTCGCGCGCATGCGTGTTCGTAACTCTGCTTGTGAGGAGGTAACAACTGTGTACACCCGCAGAGAAGTTAGAAGTAGACGTCTACTACTTCCTTCCACCGTGATTTGAGCTGACTAGCTGTCACAAGAGATCTGAGAGCTGCATCCGTTCCTCTTGAGATCAAATTGTGCATGCGTAGTCCTCGTTCACGGTCGGCCGTTGACGGTTGATTGTTGCAAGATGACTGAGCTATCCAAAGTACATCCTCAAGCTGTCTACTCTGCTCTTACTCATGGTTGGATGAGTCACTGGACCTATCTCTCAAGGACCTGTCCTGACATTGGCTCTCTGTTCCATCCCCTTGAACATACTCTTCGGTCAAAACTGTTGCCTTCTCTAACCTCACTCTGTGTTCCCGATGATGTTTTCAGAGATCTCTTTGCTTTGCCCTCTCGTCATGGTGGTTTAGGTCTTCCTAACCATGAGTCCCTGTCATCCAGTCAGTACTCCAATTCTTTATCTGCTTGTAAGCCCTTCATTGATTTGGTCGTGTCCCAGGGCTCTTGCATTCCCTATGATGCATTTGTCACCCACTCCAATACAAAAGCCTCAATTCACAAATGGAACCGCCAGATCTCTAAGAAAAGTTCTGAGTCTGTTCGATCTCGTCTCTCACCCCAACAACAACGGTTGTTTGATATTGCTAATGAAAAAGGTGTCTCATCCTGGCTGAACTGTCTCCCTATCAGTGATCATGGGTTCAATCTACACAAAAGAGCTTTTTGGGATGCTTTGTGTCTACGGTATGGTTCTCAACCCTCATGCCTACCTACGACTTGTGCTTGTGGCTCTCCTTTTTCAATTGATCACTGCCTTAATTGTCACCAAGGCGGTTTTATAATTTCTCGCCACAATGGCATCCGTGATCTCACTGCTAAACTGCTTAGCGAGGTTTGCCACCATGTGATGGTTGAACCCTCAATGCAACCACTCTCAGGGGAGTCTCTGCATCCACGGACTGCTATCACCTCTGACAATGCCAGGCTGGATATCAGGGCAGACGGATTCTGGGACTGTGCGTGGCAAAGGGTGTTTTTTGATGTAAGGATCTTCAATCCTACAGCACAATCTTGCTGTAACCAGTCCCTTCCTGCTTGTTACCGCCGACATGAGCTTGAAAAAATACGCCACTATGAGGACAGAGTCGTTCAGATCGAACATGGGTGTTTTACACCCTTAGTTTTCTCTACTTCTGGTGGAATGGGACCATCTGCTTCAGTTTTTTTCAAAAGACTCGCCTCCCTTCTGTCAATGAAGAAGAATGCTCACTATGGGTCAGTCATGGCTTGGATCCGCTGCAAGATCTCCTTTGCTCTCATCCACTCAGCAATCCTATGTCTCTGTGGCACTCGCTCTCGTCCTATCCCATTGTCACTTGACTTCGATCGTGCACTCTCAGAGTGCCACATTGCCCCAGCTGCAGCTTGACTGTCTACTTTATTTATTTATTTATTTGGTTGAACCAGCCTATGTACATGTACTTTCATTCTTACCACTATTTATTAAAAAAATTCTCTACCTAAAAAAAAAATTGTTGCAAGATCCGCTGCACAGCTGGTTACAGCAAACTTGACTCTCAGTTTTGATAAACATGCAGATTACAAGGACTGTTAATTTGTTGTCAACACCACACCTCTCCCTATACATAACTAGCGCTAGCATGTACAGGGAGAGGTGTGGTGTTGACCACAATGAGTCCTTGTAGTCTGTTGTCAGCCAGGTTTGCAGCTGTACCATCCACTTGCCTAATGACTGTCTATGATCTACCCAAGCCTCACTTACATGTAAATTTTTATTTAGTAGTTACAATATACAACCCAGCACTGATCAATGATTTAGCAACACTCACTGTCTAATAGGGGAGTGGATACAGATGTCAGCTCCTGGTCTGGTTCCTGCAAATATAACTCCACCCGTGGAAATATTAAATCTTGTCCATTATTTTTTAAGTACTCCTGTGCACATAAAATTAACAACAATAAAATTAAGCAATATTATTGTAAGGTGGCGCTTCATCAAAACCAGGAGACAAGTTACAACTATAATATTATTACAAGCATCACTAGTCTAGACTATTCAATAAGGAATTGTGCAGATCCAAATAAGAGAAGGTAATAATGTCGCTATTGAAGACCATAATTACTATCATAAAAATGCCCAACATAATGGGTATATTTCAAACCTTACCAGTATATCATCTTCTTCTGTATAGCTATCCTGGTTCAATAGCTCTCGTAACTGAGTCAGTATCGCTGCTACCTTAGCAGACTTGTTCTCAAATGATACTTTCTTCTGATATTTGTTGACTGTAGTACATTGTTCTTCCTTGTTCATCAGAATAAAGATAGAGAATAAAGAATGCAACAAAATTAAGTGCAACATTGTTCTATTTATAATGTTATATTTTGCTGATAGCAACTTGGTATACTTTAGGCACTTCTCCCATTGTTGGGAGTATATTCTTGCTGAAACTATTATGACTGCATGCACTTAACAAAATTAATGGTGTCTACGAGGGATTTTGAATACTCTCGGGCTCACTCCTACTAATGAGAAAAAATGACACAAAAATCGAGTAAGCATGTAATGTACAGTGCGTGCTAATCAGGAAAAAGCTTTCCGTAACACATTTAAAAAGCCATTTCTTGCACTAAATTTTATGTTCCAGTTACAAGCCCGGTAATTACCTATCGATCATGCTTATTACAGTAATCAGGTCATTACAAAGACAGAATAGTCATCCTTACAGATAGTGACAGAGAAGACATAGTAGTATCCAGCAAAAGACAAAGAGCAGATACTTCAGCACTAAGCTGACGGTCTGTCATGGACACCCACAATGGCTCATCTAACTGTATAGGTACTGAAATAATTTCGTTACCAAGTGAAACAAAGAAATGAATTTGTTCATAAACGTACCTCTGTAGTCATCAGTATAGATGTGTGGTGTACACAATGGTCGCTGAGCAAGCGGTTGAAACTGTGAAACAGAGGCCATGTGTTGAAGGTGTGGCATTACTTAGGTGACTCCTCCCTTCAACACGTGTCTCCTGCTCCACGTGTGTGCAAGCAGCTGGTATATCTATCTCACTGACCGGCCCGTAACAGCGTTCGACAACTCAGTGACTTACTCGCCATGTCGTCCAAAATTCTCTACTACGACCACCTGTTCGAAACTCTTAAGAATGTAAAGAAACCGGGCAGTTTTGCTGCTGGAGGATCCGCGGTTTTACCTCTTCCAGCCCTCAAGATCAATGGTTTGTCCGGTCAGATAGGTCTACCACTTACCGAGTTCCAAGCAAAGGATATTGCTAAAAAGTGCTCTCAAGCTCCTTTTGGTCGTGGTGAAAAAACCATCGTCGACACGAGTGTGAGGAAGACGTGGCAGCTAAATCCGACGCAGTTTTCCATTGAGAACAAGAAATGGCAGTCATCTCTAGCTGCCCTTGTCGAGCGAGTAGGGACTCAATTGGGCTGTGACGCTGCACAAAACATCTCTTGCGAGCTCTACAAATTGCTACTTTATGAGCCTGGTGGATTCTTCAAGGTGATCCATGGGATTATAGATTATACATAAGACAATGATACATTACCATAAATTATAGCAGTTAATTTTTGCGGGCTAAATTTTCACGAATTGAGCACTTCAGTTTTTTATTTCCACGAACAGGCTCTGACATAAAAATCAACACCACACATTTCGTCAAGATTTGTGTTTTATTTTGCTGTTCAAGCAAAAAAGGGAAATTTAGCCCCGCGGAAGTTACCATTACACAGTAGGCAGCTTGTTGTATGCAACAAGTTACCTGTTGCTAAGTAGCCTCGTCCCCTGCCATTAATTTTCGCAACGAAACGAACGAATAAGCGAAAATTAAGGCCTGGTATCTATTGCATGGGTAATTGTGCGCATGCGCTAGCTATGAAAACACGTGGCTTGGCTACTGATTGTCGATACAGGGCTGTACAAGGCCTGCTGTGCACAGCGTTGCTGTAGTTACGCTGCTGACGAATGCAGCAACGTGGTAGACGCCAGATACTGGGTTTTCGAAGAGACTCTGTGAACGATTGTATTTCAAACATGTCAGCACAGAGTCACCATACACATTAGAGACCGCGCGAACACAGACAGGACTTCGCTGCTCGTACTTGAGCACTAGATCCGCTTCTACAGGTTGCAACGCAGACAGCAGGCCTCTTAGAGCGCCATTTTCACGTGAATATACGGGCTAATATCACAAACAAATATTCAAGTGTGAACGGATTCCCCAGATTCTGGGGAATGGTCAAAGGTCACCCTTGCAATAGATACCAGGCCCTTTTTTCGCGCTTCCGTTTTCGTTCGTCCGTTTCGTAAGCGAAAAAATTTGGCCTGGGGACGAGGCTAGTTGCTAAGTCAACTTATAGTGCATTATTACAGCATTGCAATTACTTACAAATCATATGTGATATTCTGAATATGTGCTTGAATCTCAGCAGCATGAGCACCTGTGACAATCATGGAACTTACCATGTTCAAGTGGAAATAATTGTCTAGAATATTTTCTGCCTCTTATTTATTGTTGTCAGATTTACACTTTGAAGCTAATACATGAGTGTCTGCATTGTGCTGCCTCAAAACATTGCTTGTGTTAGTGAAATAACAGCTGTGGATATCAACAGAGGCATTATGATGTCTACTGGTTCTTGATTTGATTTGAACTGCCTAGCTGTCCCAAGGGTTTTAAGAGTGTACCTCTTGAGACCACATTGTGTTGGCCATTGTTGCAAATTCCCTGTAATGCATTATTCCTAATACAGCCAATTAGATGATAAAATTTTAAAAACACTAACTTACTGGTTATACCCTTTGGCCATAGCAGCTGTATTTTGTAGCAGAATACTTGTACGTGTTACTGTTTGCTTGTGACTGAGTGCCTGATAAGAATCTTTGCTGTAGTCAGTAGCGCCTGGACTATCCCTGCAACATGTGTTAATGGTTGCTATTTTCTACAGCCTCACAGAGACACTGAGAAAGCCCAGGGAATGTTTGGTACTCTTGTCGTTCAACTACCTTCCGACTATGAGGGAGGACAACTTGTTGTACAACATCACCAAAACGAGAAGACATTTGACTTCAGTGGCATTGACGGAAGCACGGGCTTCCACTATGCTGCTTTCTATGCAGACTGCCAGCACAAGATCTTGGAGGTTACTGAAGGGTATCGACTCTGTGTCATATACAACCTAATCTTAAGGGCTTCTGGCTTGCCGCTACCTGTTCCAAAGGACGAAAACCAGCTTGTTTCTCAAGTTGTGGATTCCATGAAAAAGTGGAGTGCCGACAAGAAGGGTCCCTCGATGATGGCATATATTCTAGAGCACCAGTACTGTGATGCTAGCCTCTCATTTAGTGCACTCAAGAATGGTGATCGAGCAATTGCTGATGTGCTTCAGCAAGCAAGAATACGAGCAGACTTTGATCTGTACCTTACCTCTGTGACCAAGACGGAGTGCTGGTCAAGTTATCATGAGTGTGGTGAAGATGCGTCTTGCGATGGCTCTTGTGGTGACTATGAAGAAATTGAACTCTGCGATTCAGAGCTTAGTGCTGGCGGATGGGCAACACCTGATGGAAAGCGAGACAGTGAATTTGGTGAACTTAATTTGGACGAAAGCGTTCTCATGCCACAAGGTGTCCTGGATGATGCCATGCCTGACAGTGAGGAGTTTCAAGAAGCCACTGGTAATGAGGGAGCCACTATTGACAAGACCTACCACCGAGCCTCGCTCATAGTGTGGCCTTTGAATAAGCGTCTGGCTGTATTGGGTTTAGACAGAATGGCAAAGATACTAGTTAAGTCTATTTCCAACCAGAGTGAAGATCACAAAAAGCAAAAGGAATGGCAAGAACTAGTCAAGAATCTTGTTGAGCTTGCAATGAAGAGAGATCCATCGGTATCATCGGTTGTATCTTTGCTTCGCTGTTTATGTGCCATGGAAGACCATCAACTCACTAATAAGCTTCTTTTGAATGTGTTTGCTACCTCTGACAACTACTCTTCATCTTCTTGTGTTGCTAGCTGCAATTTTGCTGACCAGCTTCTTGCAGCATGTCGTGTTCTTGGTTGGTCTGCTCTCCAGTCAAGTCTTCGTCAACTCTTTGAATCCAAAGTTGCCAAGAATACTGAAGATTGCTGCCAGCTACTTTTCAAGCTAGTTGGCAGTGGTGAATCTCAACCTGTCTTGACACCTGACCAGCAAGAAGTCTGTCAGCAACTTGCCGTCATTGTTTCTAATGCTCTTGTACAAGAACAAGACGTTGAAGCACCAAGCTCCTCGTGGAATTTCTCTTGGTTCCCGCGTATCACATCAAGAAAGACAAGTTTTGTTTCGCAGATTGTCAAAGTGCTTACCATTCTTCACTGTGAAACACAGCTAGCAGCTGTAGTTGAATCTTTCTTTCGTCAGAAGAATCGTTATCCCTTGGTTACTGTTCTAGCTTCTGTTGCACAGGAATTGCATCGTGAAGGGATGAAAGATAACCCACTTCTCTCTCACTGTATCAAGGCTCTAGAAGCTCGGTCTGCTTCAGTTGTTGCTCAACCAGCAAACTGGACCCAGAACGTTGTTCTTGGTTGCTACTGCTCTGAATGCAAAACCTTGCAAGCATTTCTTGCCCATCCTAAGCAAACGCAGATCGGATTCAAAGTGAACAAGACGAAAAGGCAGCATATTCATCGTCAGCTGGTTACACACCGATGCAATACGACTGACCAGACGATTTGCCTAGGCAGACCACTTACACTACTTGTCACAAAGGATCAGAATGAGCAGATCACTAAACAGCAACAACGTCAGACCGACTTGCAGGTTCTTGCAGAGCTGCGTCTTCTTTCTCAATCAGTCAGTCCTACTCCAAAACGCACTAAAGTTGCAGTGGCTGAGCCATGATAGCTAAAACACAACATACTAGCATGAAACATACCCGTATCCAGCAGAATTTATTCTTTTGTCATAATATCATGCATGACAACTCTGTTCGTAGTTTACGCTCGAGTTTATATACGAGTCGTAAGCCACGCCTCCATAAGGCGTTATGCAACTTTGTGTAAAGATCACACCAACAGTCACACTCTTTCGAACACTCGTTGCTGTTACGGTTGTCCTTTCTTCTTGTGTCTATCTGTTGAACAGCCGATTTTCAATGTCTGGAGGTACTATATACCGCAATTCAGTATGGTTTGTCAAGGGACTGCGAGAATTCACCAGGTAAAGATCAAAATTAAAGATGGCCTCGTCCTGCTATTGACTATTATGCAGGGGTGGATACGAGAGGGCTGCCAGGGAGTTCAACCCTGAGGATATGAAATGCGATATTACAGGGTATTTTAATGGTTTGATCTTTATCTTAATGACTAGTTTTGGTTGTATGCAGTCGTGTGTTCATGGTGACTGGTGCTAACAGTGGTCTTGGTAAAGAAACAGCTCTTAAGCTAGCTCAAAAAGGTTATAGATATACTCAATTATAAAGACTGTTATTATTGTTGTGTTCAGGTGGTACAGTGCATATGATCTGTCGAAACCAAACGAGAGGCGAGGAAGCAAAACAAGATATTATAACAAAGACTAAGAATGAGGTATTTATATCACCAGCAGCTGCTATGAGAATCTTTTGAAGATGTATTGTTAACTTTCTTGGTTTTGTAGAAAATTCATCTTCATCTACTGGATGTCTCTAAGCCTAGTGATGTTGCTGTGTTTGCTAAACAGTTTGTGGAGTCTAATCAGCAGCTGGATGTCTTGGTGTGTAAGAGCTAGTGCGTGTAATATTTTACCCTAGGCATGTGGGCGCCCACGTTTGGGTCTATGTCACAGTGAAAATGACATTCAACAACGCCATGCATGCCCACTTATCCAGCACCACAGAAAGTCACTAAAAATAAATGCTTGTAAGGTAGTGTGCCTTGCCATTATTTTAATGCAAAGGTCAAGCTTAAGCGTTTTTTCGGCAACTTTCTATGGCACTAGATAAGTGGGTGTGGCCTTGTTAAATTGTTGTTTTCACCAAGTAACCTGCAAAACCCTGTATGCATGTATTTGCGTACCAAAATGCGGCTGGGTACTGGTGGTATGACCATGTCGCTGTACCACCAATTAAACAACATTATGGTGAGACTGAGTAAAATCAGGTTCATTGTATAAAGGCTCGTCCGCACTACAGAACTGGTTCAATGCGCATTAGCTAAAGATCGGATCAAAGCGAATCGATCTGCTTACCGCATGTCCGCACTGGTCGCCATTAGTTCGACTTGCTGGTGTTGATCGCGTCATGTGACGTAAGCAACAGCTTGCTAAACAGCCAGAAAACTGGTCTTACCACGTACCATCGCTAGTCTGTGTGTTTCGCGCCCTTTCTTCGCCTGAGTGTGGACCAGAGCTTTCTTCTTTAGCGCTGTACATACTAGCCACACATCATGTGTTTGAGACCACACCCACAGCCAATCCAGTTTCAAGTCACTTCAACGCACCTCCGTAGGTGGATTGGGGCGAATGCGCATTGATTCACATAGATTCAGTTTAGTAAAATTGACGTGTAGTGCAGACGGGATTAAACTGGTTTCGAATGCGCATTGAACCGCATTAGAGCCCTAGTGCGGACGAGCCTTAAGCCTAATCAGTGAAAACACTCAAGTGTCTGTAAACGTTGTAATTAACCCTCGGCGCATGCGCGAGGGTTACGGTACTTGCCTGGTCGCATTCTGTCCATCGAGCTACAGAGAACAGCGATTACTTCTACGCGTCGACTAAGGCAAGACAGACTAAGAACGACCAGAGCTTGCAATTTGACTCGTGGATTTTGCGAAAATGCTTTCGTTCGCGAGTTACGACTGGCTCATCTTGACGGCCGTCTCGGACCTCTCTGAGGACAAAAACGCTCATGGTTGACTGTCTAGGTACTCTTACAGTCGATTTGAACTGTAGCACAGCTCTGGGATGCATAGATACTTCAAGAAAGTTTGTCAGCTTACTGCACACGTGTACGTATTCGGTTGTAGTCACGCCCACCTCACGCACTTTGCAGACTGACACAACAATGTGAATGGCATGCCCGCCGAGCAGTGGCGGATCTACAGGGGGGCCGGGGGGGCCAGGCCCCCCCAAAATTTTAGAAATATGAGCCACACAATGGAATGTAAACAAGCCTTGTACAAAGTTATAATACGAATAAATTATGGCCCCCCCAAGCACCTCAGGCTAGATCCACCACTGCCGCCGAGGGTTTGTGAAATCTGTTCATTTTCATGTTGTTAATTTTGCAAATTTGCTCTCAGATTTGCTTTATTCAGTGAATTTCGCGTTTTTAGCATTGCTCTGTATTAATAAAAGCGATAGAACAGCACTCACAAATTTACAAAAATTATACTACTGTGAAAATGTCTACTTTACAGCATTTAAGATGTTAGTACATAACATACAACTGACTCTGTGCTGGTGTGCTGCAGTGCCCAGGGTATGGATTGAGTAATGACATATTCCACGACTTTAGCTACTCAATAATGGTACTCGTGTAGCTTGCTGCTGTTGCCTTGTTAGTAACTAAACCTTCATGTGTCAAAGTAACATCACTTTATTCACAGGTGAACAATGCTGGTGCCATGATCAATCAACGAGAGACACAGGAAGATGGATTAGAGAGGAGCTTTGCTACTAACTCTCTTGGTATGTAGTGGCTAAGATGCTAGTAACACTTGTTGAAAACCGTTTCTTCTAAGGAACATACATTCTCACAACTGAATTAATTCCAGCTCTTGAGAAGAGTAGTTTTCCTCAAGTGGTTAGCTCATGAACCTTATTTGAGAATTAACAAGTTATCTGTTCTCAGGTTACTGTCTCATCAGGTGGTATGCTAGTCACCAAGCTAGACCCACGTGACCTTCAGTTAGAGAATATTCGTAACTATGACGGCACATTCGCTTACGCTCAGAACAAGGTGAGCAGTTCATTATCACATTATAACGAGGTGATATTTCTCATTAGCGCCAGCAAGTTGTAATGAGCCGCTTGTGGGCTGCCAAGTATGAGAAAATTCACTTCTCATCAATGCATCCAGGTATGACTAAAACTAAAAAAATTCAGCACTATTTTTTTTCCATGTTACGTCTTCTATTTTTAGGTTGGGCTGACACTCCGGGTAGGTTTGATATAATGTTCTACATGTATGGTGTTGTACTTGTCTGTATGTTACTAGGTGTTGAAACTGCTATGCCTAGCTTCCACTCCAAGTTTAGCAGCAGATTGAGGTCTACAGAACAGGTTGGTCATCAGCTGGTACATATGGCTCTTACTCCACCCAATAGGGAGCTGATACTATAGTGTGGCTCTGTGTTGCTGATAGAGTTAGATCCATGACAAGTGGACTATTCTTTCAAGGTTCTTTCGTGCGTCTTATTTCTTTGTTTCATTTCTTGTTCGCTATAGACCGGCAATCCGTTCCTGAACATCTTGCCTTGGCGTCATCTCGCTCTACTGATGAGGAGGAGCAGTTACTGATGACTACACTAGAGGAAATAAAGACTAGGTGATTCTTCTTCTTGCAGTTATTAGGAATAACTTTTCTCCTGTAGGTTTCTTCCCAAAGCTGAGTAATAAAGCAGACTCTGTGTATAAGGCTACTCGTAAATAGTAGGAGTGCGTTGATAAAAGAGAGTGTCATGGAACATTATTTGCACACCATTCATCAACTAATGTATACATGTGTAATAGTTTCAGAATTTATGTTCATATGCATTTTGGTACTTCTTTCAACTAAGGTTTCATGTGAAACGTATCATTTTCTTCGTGTTATAGCAATATTCATCTGCTGGATATTTCTAACCCTCGAGATGTTGCTAAACAGTTTGTGGGGTCACAATTTTTTGTATGTGCCGATAAGCCAGCTAATTTTGTATTTTGTAGTAAAGTTAATTACTAGCTCAATGTGCATTGCTTATGTTACAGGAATAGTATTCAAAATTTTACAAGTTGATCTGATAGATGTATGTATAAATGAACTTTGCCACTATTGCTTGGTATGTGGAATATGAAGCAGCTGACCCTACAGTACAAATAATGTGTTTCTCTCTTTTATTGAAAATTCATTCTCACAACTAAATTAGTTTTCCTCAATGCGGCAATTCCAGCCACATGTATAATTCATAACTACTGATGCACATTTACAGATTACTGTCTCATCACACGAAGTACTTGTCAACCCACAATCTTTAGTTTGAAAAACTATAAAAAACTATGGTGGCACACTTCAGACCTGGCCGGGTGTCAATGCTAATGTACCTGAGCTGCTCCTTAGCACAATAATAATTTTCATTAGTACCAGCAAGTAGTAATGAGGTGGAATTTGAGTTGCTAATGTATGAGATAGTCGCCTGCATTCAGCTGGTATGTCACTACTGTGCAGAGAATGTTCTATGCCTCGATTTTATTCAATGGTTTGTAGCTGATAGAGTGACAAGTGGATTCTTGATTAGAGATTGTTGGCTACATCCATTATAGGAGATAGCGGATAACAACGATAAGCTCTCCAAGTTATCTACTTTCACCTGTAAGTGGACTCTTCTTTCAAAGGTTCTTAATATGTCTCCTTCAATCTAGACCGGAAATATTTTCCTGAACATCTGGCTTTGGCATCATCTTACTCCACTGATGGAGAAGAGCAGTGACTGATGACTGGCACTGGAGGAACTGAACACTAAGTAATGTTTGTTTGTTTATTGAGAATGTCATTACAATAGCAAACAGATATCGCGATGCTAAACTTTTCGCTGTGTTATGTTCAAATTTTTGTGAAAAAATGTATAATTATGAGGATTAACAAAAAAGTACGCTCTATGAAGGCAACAAAAAATATCATGCACAAAAATACAGTACATCTAATAAATAGCTTACAAGTTCAGTTTTATGATTTTACAATTTACCTCAGTTTTACCATAGTTTTACGATTTTGGCTAAAAGTACATGAGCCAACTGACCAACTTTTTGTATTAAAACCACAATAGTATGTAGCTACATGTTGACAGCGCCAGCGCATGAAACCATGATACTACAACATGATGTAAGCATAAGCAGATCAATACAACCCGATTTGTCAGTGGAATGTCAGATAGAGAATTGGTAGAAACCAGATAGACTCGCTGACTATTATACAGCTGCTGTAGTATGTTAGGTTTCATTCAACACCATTTTACAGGATGCAGGAAAGGAAGGGTGGAGGTCACATCATATGATCTAAGTGGTATTTCCTCACACTAGGTGCTATTCCTGAAAAGGATCTGATTCTCTATTTTTGTGTGTTGGTAACACAGCAAACAATTATACTGGAATGCTAACATAACCATTGAGCACCAGCGGATAGTATATATTTTTCCTAGAATCATGCTACCTCATGTTTGAACTAGCTAATAGCAAGGGGTCATCGAACCTAGCTAAGATGCACATTCTTAAATAGGTAGTTACGCACTAGCTACATCATTCATTGCATTTTTATGTCGTTATTCATGGTTGGCTGCACTTGTATATAGTCTCTAGATGCACAAGGAATTGGTAGATTCTGCTAAAACTAATTACTTAAATAGGTTACTGTTGCTGGTTTCCACTTGTATGTATGTCCTGATATTGCTAAAACTCAATTTTAAATACCTCCCACACACTCACTACAGTTGCAGCTGAACATTACTTCACAAACAGTAAACAAGACCTCCCTCAATGCCTATCATTTGTCCAAGCAGTACATGAGCACTATAATTTGAGCAGCCCACAAATAGTATCATTTTTGATGAGCTAATGTAACAGGAACTAGTATCCTATGACATAAACAGAGACACATGTCTCTTGTACTTATATACAGTACAGAAGTTTAAGTTTCGATTATCCAGCAGATGCATGTACAAGGTTAGCATTCTGACATCATAGCAATAATCCTTGATAATAATTAAATTTTTTATTATGAATTTTTGCAGACACCCTAGACCGCAATTCATTAGCCGTTGCTATTTTCGTGGGCGTGTTGCAATTATCGGTCTATAGCTATAACAAGCTTCCCCTCGAGTCAAGCTATAGCAACGTACAAACTGTCGCAATGGCGTCAAAACCTATGAGAAATGCTCTCACAGAGGGTTCTACGGCAAGAAGCTGGCTGATAGGAAAGTCACGACAACAGCTGAGGGCTACCGCATCAGCAGAGCCCGAATCATCTGATAGTGCCAGTGGTGGAGAGGAAGACGTCTCGACACAAGGGAAAGGCGATTCATCTGCACTGTCCGACAACGAAACAAGACGGTTCAGCGTGTCTGTTGGAGACGACACGGCCAAGGTAACCAGCGCCACGAGCACAATCCCATAAAGCAGCTTTGGCACCTCCCGCCCTTTTACTGTTGCGAACTGTCAGCACTCGTCTCTGTACACTGTGGCTTTACCAAGCGTTGTGCTCTTTGTGTGTGAACTAGTGCGCTGAACGTGTTCTGTGTAGCGATGAAGAGATGTATTGAGGTGACCTTGTCGACTCCATTCAAAGCTCACTCTAGCCTCCATTAGCACAGCCAAGGCTAAATAAAGAGCACGCGTTCTTTTAGTAGAGTGTGAATTAGTGAGAATTTCTCTGTTCCTTGAGCATCCACTGCTGACCGTCCGATAACTAGTATCTTTCCAAGTTTGTATTGTCATTGCAAATGTAATGAGCCTCAAGAATCGGTTAGTGAGGTCAGCGGGACGTTCTCTATTAATTAAGTCCAGCAATCGCTGCTTCTACTGGAGGATGTTGTGTTGCTGTGTGCTGTGTCCATATATTAAAAGAAAGGCACACAAGCGCTGTCCTTGCTGCTGCTAGTTCAATCTGTACATACTTCATGCACTGTAGTATGTGACAGAATGATTCCTCTCTTGCACAGATGGAGGTATTCAAGTCCGGCTACTTGCAACAGCATACCAGAGGATTTACTGTAAGCATTCCTTTATTGCATGTTTTACAGTATGCTTGCATTTGTTTCTTTAGCGCTGGTCTAAGCGATACTGTGTAGTTCAGGGACCCAAGCTATTCATTGGAAAAAACCCAACGGTAATTTCTGGTGTAATTTTCTTCCTGTTCCTGTCTTGTCCTCTTCTTTGTGTTTGTTTATGTAATTGCGCAGACTGTATTGGCAGACAAATTGAATCATACAGTAGATCAAACTCATTAGCTTTACCACATACACATCAGGGCAGGCAGCATGCGTGCATCTATATTATTAGGTCAACACTAATTCACTACTGGCTGGAGATATCTGGGCTATAGTCAACCACACTCATTATATGCTAGACACATGGTAGTGCAGCAGTTTCATTCCTTAGCATACATCATAAAGCGTTACCTCACCTATGGTAGAACCTGACCTACGTTAGGGTCATATGTGACACCCTGTAGTTAACTTTCAGTTGTTAGTAACACACTTGTACTTGCTTCTTCAACTCATTGAATGTCACAACACAGGAAATAGTTGTGTACACATGAAAGAAAGCTAATACAGTCTAACTACTACTATAGTAATGTTCAGGGTTTGTACATAATTAGCTCCCTGGCACTGGTGCCCACAAATAAACAAACAAGCGAACTCTTACCATCTTACTCCCATCCCAGGACACTCTCAGAGAAGAAATTCTTCTCAAAGATGCGAACATTGCTGAGAACAGTACTAAGAATGTCAACCACAGCTTTACAGTAAGCTTTATTCATATCCTGTGTACCCATGTACTGTACATACCTGCTTTGTGTTCCTGTATACATGTATGGGTGTGTCAATCTGATTTATCAGTGCCCTCTATGCAATTATCTTAGTATTTGTTTATCCATACTGTTTGGTCATGCCCAAATACCTGCTAATTTTCCAGTTAAGCAGATTTAAAACAGTGTTCTGCTTCGTGTTTTCAGAGTAAATTCCTCTCGCTTTTCCTTTCCCGTTACATGACATTTGTTTTATTGAGGGAAGTGCAAGTTTCATTTTCTAGTGCGTGTTACGGACTGTCAATTGTACAACAATGATTATTTTGATACTGTGGTTCCAATCACTCTGTTCTTGGGTATGATAACTTCTTGAAAACCCTCTAATGCTGCTATACTCTTGGGATTTCTTGAATCAATATAGTGCCTACACAGTATCCTCTCTCTATTTCCAGTACAGTGAAAGTATTTTTGTGCAGAGTTTTCCTAGTGGGCGGTCAAGCACATTTCTGTTGACTAATAACAATAAATGTGTTTGCATATGAGTGGGCTGGATCGTGTGCTTGTTGCCCAATATGGGATGTGTTGCCTCCCTAGCGACTGTTCTCAGCCAATCGTTGTATTGTGATGAGTTTGTTGACACGTCTCTCTCCTTGTGTGTATACACTAGCCATATTCTGCTGTGAATAGTTGTGACTCGTTCTGTTCATCTTGTTACCAGATCATGACTCCTCAGCAGAGTGTTGTGATGGCTGGCAGTAGCAGGAAGGATATGGATGACTGGATAGTTGCTCTGAGAAGTGCCGCTGCGCATTTGGTAAGCTGCTTTCATACAAGCTGTCAACACTACTCTATCTTATTTCTTTCTACAAAGTTCAACTTCATCATGCTCTTTCTTTTATGACTACAGATAGACCAAGATGGTGGTAACCACCTCACAGGTCACCACACCTGGTTCTCGTGTTCCCATCCGAGAAAAACGTTCTGCAATGTGTGTCGTGAGCAACTTCATGGGATTTCTTGGCATGGTCTCTCGTGCGAAGGTGAGCTAGGAAAAATAAGTGTTAGCAATTAGCAAGTGATTTGTGAGAAGGTAGCTATAGTATGCATTGGTAGGTGAGTGAGTGAGTGAGTGAGTGAGTGAGTGAGTGAGTGAGTGAGTGAGTGAGTGAGTGAGTGAGTGTGAAAGAAAACTATGTCAGCAAATGAATGAAGGAAAGAGTGGGTGTAGATAGCATACTACACACTTGATAATGACAAAGAAGGGAATTTTAGTAGAGCATTCTTTGTCATCACCTAGTGTGCAAGTTGAAGACTCACAGAAGGTGTGTGTTCAAGGTGGAGCAAAGCTGCAAGTGGGCTAGTCGCAGCAACCTGCTCAAAGATGGAGCAACGATGAGTCTGGATGTGAGTTATTGTCTTATTGACGCATTAAGTGTCTAATTGTGATAATGAAGAATTGGACAAAATTGTTCATAGCTAATAATTGTGATGCTGGACAAGTGCACACTAGTACAAATTACTGTAATTCTTGGAAGTATGTCCATATGCTACAATAGTAGATAATAATTAAAACTCACACAAACATGGTCCGATTTCCTACAACTGAAAACCTTGATGTACATGTAGGCTCAGAGTGTAGTGACAGCAGCCTATGTGTTAGTATGGTATGATGTCAGCGGTTAGACTATCTTTGTAGCCCTGATGTTTGCCAATGTCATTGCTGTGGTGTGTTGTAATGATGTCTAGTACAATGTTGTGATAATGTTGTCTGTGACTGGTGTTGTTTATCCATTTGACCACATGCAGTGTGGGTTGTAATGTCTGCTAAAATGTATTAGTGTAGATCTTTGATGTATAGTGCAGGTACCCCAAGCTGTGTGTTACTGTCATTTCTTCCTGTAGTTCTCATTTCCTCATCAGTGGCTAGAGGGCAATCTGCCAGCCGGCTCTAAGTGTATGGTGTGTAGGAAGACTTGTGGTAGTGTCAAACGATTACAAGACTTTCGCTGCCTTTGGTGCAAGAGCACAGTATGTTAAAGATGACATCATTGACTCATCTTACTAACTCTCTCTCTCCCTCTCTCTCTCTCCCTCTCTCTCTCTCTCTCTCTCTCTCTCTCTCTCTCTCTCTCCTCTCTCTCTCTCTCTCTCTCTCTCTCTCTCTCTCTCTCTCTCTCTCTCTCTCTCTCTCTCTCTCTCTCTCTCTCCCTCTCTCTCTCTCTCTCTCACAGGTGCACACAGAGTGTCGTGATAGTATGTCCAAGATGTGTGATCTTGGTCCTCATTGCTTGTCTACTCTTCCACCCTCTGCTGTCCAACTCTCTGATGCAATAGAGAAAGGATGGTTTGAGGTTAGTGATTTGATTTTGAATCCACAAAAGTACTGTGTCTCCCTTTAGCCTTACAAGGTTCCAAATCATAATCCAGTGCTGGCTTTGGTCAACTCTAAAAGCGGTGATAATCAGGTACTGAACCTCACTATAGTATCTGTATAATCATGCCTGACTCTCTCTCTCTCGAGTGACATTTCTAAGAAGACTCAAGTACTGGCTAAATCCAGTGCAAGTGTTTGATCTCGCTATCTCGGGACCTGAACTAGGGTAGGTAACCTATTCCATGTCTGTTGTTGTAGAATTGTTTTTGTTTGCAGATTACGGTTGTTTCATCGTCTGGATCGATTCAGAGTGATTGTGTTTGGTGGCGATGGCAGCATTGGTTGGGTCTTGTCAACTATTGATAAACTGCACCTTCACTCTAAGGTACGAGTTGATCAACATGTTCTAAATTCATAATTTTATCAAAATTTTCCTCTCTCGCTCAGTGTATGGTGGGTGTGGTTCCACTAGGTACAGGCAATGACCTAGCCCGGGTGCTAGGCTGGGGATCACAGTGTAATGATGGCGAGAAGATACCGTCAATTTTATCGGACATGGAACACTCTACATTCAAGCTGCTCGATCGCTGGAGTGTGCAATTTTCACCTGATCAGTCATTTGATGTCTCGCATCTCCTCACACCAGATATACCGGTCAGTGACAAGAAGAGACAGACGGACTGACGGACTGACAAATAATGTTACAATGTGTACTATAGATTACACACAGCTGTAATATAATATTACCATATTTGTTCTCAGGTCGGAGGTACTCAACACCAGCGCACGCACTCCTCAGCCAGCAAGTCCTCGGCTCATGATGCTTCTTCTCGCAACACCTCTCCCTCTCCTCGCAATACTTCACCTCCTCGTATTCCCAAGAGCACCACGCCTTCTCCTGAGCCATCATCACTCGGCACGACGCCGGAAACTGATGTTGGGAAGACGGACAGCGGAAGCCAGTTACGCAAGCTGCTACAAGGACTGGACCCACATCAAGATCAGCAGTCATTCTTGGATTCAGTGATGTCTCATATTTCCTCCATATTGTTGTCTCAGGAAGAAGCTACTGTCATTTCATCAGCACAGTATGTCCCCATTAACAGCAGAAATGGTTGTGATGCTCAATAATGTTGACTCAATCTTGCTCACAGATTGTTATGTGAGGTGGTAAAGAAGTTTGTTGAGTCTCTATTGGAGCAGCAGAAGCAGACGCTATCTGAAGATGAACTACAGACTGATCCTTTGGTTCAAAAGGTGACTCTCTCTCTCTCTCTCTCTCTCTCTCTCTCTCTCTCTCTCTCTCTCTCTCTCTCTCCATTGTATGCTGTCACCACATCAAAATCATGCTTCAAACAACTCGAATCAACATTATCTTATTATCTGTAGTGTACTCTATTGGATGATAAGCTAAAGGGGCTACTAGCTACTCTCAAGTTAGAGGCTAACTCTGTCACTGATCCTCAGCAAACGTCAGGAAAGGAGAAGGTAGGTTTGTTCTCTTGTGTTGTGTGCAGCACTCACTGTGTGTAGCAGGTGTTCAGACCACGAGAAGCACTAATGGCTAGAGCTAACAGCCTCAAGAAGGCTCTGTACAGAATGTGATCGATCTCGCTGAGAAAGGTACGTAGAAGGCAAACGTGCTGTATTTTACTATTGTGCCTGATATTACTATTTTAGCTGTTGATGAACAGGAAGAGACCACAGCAGAGGTTGATGCTATCACTCGTTCAGCTCTCAGCAACATCGAGGAGACCACAGAACAGCAGCGCCCTAGGCAACCTCACTTGCTCTCACTCCCCCATCGCCAGCCCAGTGGGAGCTCCTTGGTTAGCAATGGAGGATCACCTGTTTCTACCACAAGGTATGCATGCTAGCAGCGGTGCGTGTGTGATATCATTATTGATCACAATGTAGTCACTTGCCTGAGTTGAAGGAGTTGACCTGTATGAACAACTACCTCGGAATAGGAATGGACGCAAAGATCGCCTACGAGTTCCACAATAGGAGAGAGGAGCGTCTAACCCAATACATGTACGTGTTTGTTGTGTATACCAGTTTGTTTAAAAACAAAATACGGTAATAGTTATGAAAACACAAACAGTGCTCGTCCTTTTTGAGCGATGTCCTGTTTTGAATGTGTTTTGCACACTTCAGGGCCAGAGCAAGAAACAAGATGTTGTATGGTTATTTGGGCGGAAGAGAGTTTTTCTCCAATAGTCAGCGATACTTGGAGAGACGGATCGTGGTTGAGGTGAGCAGTTCTCTTCCATCGTCACACACTCACCTTATTGTTCATACTCTAGTGTGATGGTACAGTAATCGAGCTTCCACAAAAGCTACAAGGGTTGGTCTTCCTGAACATACCAAGGTATACCTACAGCTATAGTACTTCACTCTATGTCTTGCTTACTCATAGCTACATGGCTGGAACTAACTTCTGGGGAACTGAGAAAGAAACTGGTCAATTCTCTGCACCATCATTGGATGACAAGCTATTGGAAGTAGTTGGAATCACAGGCTTCATTCATCTGGCCACCAGCAAGATACTCGGAATACAGAACCATCGTCTTGTGCAATGTCGCTGTGCAAAGATCACCATTCTGTCTCAGACAGCACTCCAGGTTGATGGAGAGGCTTGGATGCAGGAGCCCGGCAGTATAGTGATAACACACAAGAATAAAGCTCGTCTGATGTTTAAAGACAAGGTGTGTGGGTGTGTAGATACTATTGGGTTGCAGCTTTGATACATTACAAGGTGTGTACATGTAGATACTATTGGGTTCCAGCTTTAATACATTACACATACTGTTGTTTGCCTCTGAAATAGAATTTAATAATAGAAAATTCTAGAAAAAAAATTAAAGTAAAAAACCTCTTCAGTAGCTGTGCTACACTATTCATGTGCTACACTATTCATCTCTTCCCTCTCTTGTAGGCATTCACTCAGTCGCTGGAGTCCTGGCACCAAAAGCAGTCTACTGGTGCAGCGCCTTTGCCCACTCCACTGCCGCCTTTCTCTTCAACAGTCACCACTCTGCTGTCCAGTGCACTCACTGACGAGGAGGTTGAGGCTTACCAAGAACTAGCAACATTCAGCAAACTACTCGTGTCTTGGTAAGATTGCTACACTCTCACATGTTCAGTGGTACCTACCAACATAGCTTCACTGTTATTTCTTGTGCTTAGTATTCAAGCTGAGGCCCAGATTAATCCAGATGTGGTACGGGGACTCATTCCTCATGTCAACATCATGAACTCGTACCTGGACAGACTGTTCCCGGGAGATGAAGCTTCTGAGGTACATTTGCATAATGAGTTCTATATACCATTTGACTGTATCTATTAGACGGCTGATCTGGAGCATTTGCAGGATTTTGAGAGCAGTGTGAAGTCCTTGGTACAGGAGACACTGTGGTACCTCAACATGAACAAGATCAGAGAGGATGAAGCCACTATGAGAGAACTGGTCCAGGGAGTGGAGAGTTGTATGAGGAAGGTCATCTTGGCTGACCACTCCACAGCTGTGAGTGCAATAATTATAATAATGGTAGATCTACATAGGGTGAATTTATGAGATTATTTTGCTATGACTAGAGAAATGATAGGTCTATTTTCTTCCAGACACTGGCTAGGCGTGGTATGGCTAGACGTTCCTCAGACTCAGCTCTACTAACACACTCATCATCATCAAGGATCAGGCAGCTAGAGGACTCTCCTCACCGCACTAGAGCCACTCAGATGGGACACAGTGAAACCAGAACCCAGATAGCCGAGGCTGCTCAAAAAATTGGCAAAGGTACAATACTTTTATACAGTGTGGTAGTGTTAGTGTGTTTGAACACTTACACTACGGCCCAGTTCTGCACACTACTTAATCTTTTATCTTCTCCAGCTGTGTCAGAATGGAGCACAGACGATGTGTGTGAGTGGTTGAAGGAGATTGGTTTGGAAGAATACAGAGATAACGTGAGATCACATGATGTAGGCGGGGCTGAGCTCTTGACCATGAAAACATCAGATATATCGGTGAGTTTAGTTTAGTGGGTAGATGTCTGTCATTGCTGGTGTTTTGTTGTTCCTAGGCTATTGGTATCACTAAGGTCGGTGTACAAGCCAAGCTAAGACAAGCGATCCAAGTCTTGTCTTCACCTTCCTCTTCTCCTGCTATTAGCAGGTGTTGACAATCGAGCAACTGACTGTATCTGTTTCTTTTCTCTCTTATTTTCTGTCTTGCCTTCTCTTGAGACAATAATAAAAATTATAATTAATTTTTATGGTAAAAATATTATTTTTATTATAGCAATAGTAATATTGTTGTTCTTCCAATCTATAATCAAGTTTGTTACTAAGATGCAGTGGGCGGTTTGTTTAGACAACACAGCTTCTGTTTTGAATTCTAGTCATTTAAATGTGCTCTATTAGCACTATTAAAAATAAATTTTATAATCATATAAAAACAATTAGCACTTACAATTCTAAATTGAAACTCTAAAAGCGTCCATGTTATGCAATCCAATCCACAACATTTGCAGTATGGACATGCTCCTGAGTGATGCAAATGGGCTGCTTCTGCTAAGTAAAGACTATAAAATGCTGAACAGAATGATCATGTTTATACAAAACTAAAAGTTACTACCTACAGTTGTATATGTTATTGTTCAAAGAACCATAGCAATGAGTACTAGACTGTTTGATTTTTTTACAGTTTTGTTTTCTCTCATATTCCTCTGCCTGAGCAAGTTGTCTCTCGTATATCTCTTCCACTAGATACTGCTCATTCACCACCTCATCTCGCAGACGATAGCGGTACCGTCTGGACACACACAAGTACAGCATCAGAGATAAGAATATCAGAAAGGCTTTCACCTCAAGGAATACTTCCCATGTTGTGACATCAGTTATCAAATAATCTGGCAAAGCAACAGGCAGGTAGTAGACAGCCAGTAAGGCATACCAGATACCAGTGAGCAGTCCCTTCAGTCGAAGAGGAGCCTGAGCACAGATGAACTCAAGAGTGGTCATGAAAACCAACAGGAAGGCTAAGCCTTGAAGAACATTAGGAATGATCATTAACAGAAATGGAGTGTTATTGAAGATACAGTAGTGATGGTATTCAAGAAGAAAAGAGCATGTATCATTACTTGATGAAATAATATAACAAGACACTAAAGGTATAATGTCTACTGTCTTGCAGAGTTTTCCTTCAATCATTGTTGCATGAATGATGATTAGTGTAACTTCCTTGATGAAACAGCACAGTAGTCCCATTCCCAGTATTTTGAACAAGTTGGGGACATACTTTTTGCAGCAGCGAACAAACACCAGTTGGTAGAGTGGTACTCCAATGATGATAGTGATGAGTGTGACATTCATTGGATCTCCTGCAAGCATTAAAACCACAAAAGTGGGACATTGTCTCCTTGCAAACTGGTCTAATAATGAATAGCCATGTCCTGAAAGATGAAACCCAAGTAGAGACAAAAGGAGCAAGATGATGCGAAAGAATGTTTTGGTGTCCTCCACCTCTTCAGTGGTGAATGGCCCTCCATACTTCAGTTTACCAAGATCAATACGTGGTGGAATATCCTCCTCCCAGTAGGTGAAGGCACTGCGATTCTCAGGACAAGTGTGATTCCAGGCATACCTGAGCACTCGATAAATGAGTTTGAGTGGATGCTCACCAGTTCGATCAATATTGAGCTGTCTCTTATAACGGACCAGCACACACAAACCAGTGCAGGCACACACCAACTGGAGACCAACACTAAATAGAATAGTTGTGCTTGCTATATCAATCTGGTATCCCAATAAAAAAGGAATTGTATTGTTTGCTAGGCTTACTTCCAGTTTGCTTGTGCATTGATGATAGTATATTTGTACAGCATAGATAATGCACAAGATGACCAGGTTTCCCAAGTTACTGCTCCAGTAGTACCAGTGGATGAAGGTACTCAGTTTTTCAGAGGAGGCTTCCAGCATCTGGTCCATACCAAACTGAATGGCAGTGGACTCAAATAGACCTAGTGCAACAACACCAACTATAATAACTAGTCCACCAGGATAGTAAAATATCAAGAAATCTTGTGGAAACACAAGAACCAGAGCAGAAGTTACAATACCGAGGATACTACACAGTATTGTTGCGATGAAAGAGAGCAATAAAAAGCTGTATCTGGTGAAGCAGACATCAGCCATCCAGCCAAGCAGAGGATAGAGAATATAAGAAGCGGCCTTACAGCTGAAAAAAATTATAGTACCACTCTTTGCTATATCCCGATACAAAGAAACATCTGATCCTAACAAAGACATGTGGATTAGAGCACAGCAGAGAATAATAAGATACGCCATTTGTGAATCCATTGTCAGCACTGTATTGCAACTATGCTGAACACAAACAGAAAATGGAAAGTAATGTTATTATTTCTGTAACTGTACACTGGTTGACGTAGTTACAGACATGAATTGAAAGCAAAACATTAATATTAAAAACACAGATGCTAATGTCTGAAGGACTATGTCATCTTGCAGAATAAGTTATTCACTATTGAGCTACACTGAATTTTTAATTAAGGAGCACAACCATTTTGAAGTCTATATCCAAGACTTAGATCTGTTATTATAGTTTTCACGAAGATCTTGTTGTTGACTTATAAATGCTATTATCATCAATATTGATTTGCTCACCACACCCTGAGTGCCATAAATCATGGCTGAATACCAATATAATACCGTTCCTTGTTATAGCATGATAGAAAGTGACATCTGATCCTGCAAGACACATACGACTCAGAGCACAGCAGAAAACAATCAAATAAACCATCTTGTACTCCATTAGACTATTGCTGTCCGAACTAAAGTTAACAAGTTGTTTACGAAAATAATTATGAGTGTGTTATGTGTTATGTATGCTGTTTACACTGCATATGTACGTCACAGAATAACATCAGCAAGCAATCTTTGACAACAAAATCATTGTTATAAGAATATGATAATGATGACGAAGAAATAGATTAAAATTAAAATGCACACTGTATATTGAATGTGGCTAGTTCGTCTCTATGAGTAACATAATAGTAACTGCTTCTTCTAATACAAACTAAGGTTCTGTGGAGAAGTCTACACCTATAGAAACATCACGAGCTAACTCACTGATTCTGGCTACATTCACAACCTGAGGTAACAAGAAAAATGGAGCAAGTAAAGAAGAAAGTCTGCACTGAAACCAAGCAAGTCATAAAACTCACAGTTTTAGCAGCACTATTAAAATCTTCAACCGGTATCATCTTGAGACCACTTGCCTCAATCATTGCACGAGCCTTCTTCTGATTGTTACCTGTGTGTAGCAGTGAACACTGTAAGCATGTTTAGTGAGAGAGTGTTGTTACCTTGTAGTCTGACTACCAGAGGTGTTCTCAGGTTCAGCTCAGTTGCAGCTGCTATAATACCCTTAGCAATCATGTCACAGCGAATGATCCCGCCAAAAACATTGACGAAAATAGCTCTGACCTATACACAAGCAAGTAGTTGTTTGGAAATAATGCAAGTATTATATTCCTTACATTTTTGTCACCATCAAGAATATGGAATCCATCCATCACTTCCTTCGCACTTGCTCCGCCACCAATGTCAAGAAAGTTGGCAGGTGAACCACCATGGAGCTTGATAACATCCATAGTAGCCATTGCTAGGCCTGCTCCATTGACTAGAGAGAAAGAGACAGTAAAACTGACAACCAGATGAGTAAATCACTGACCCATACAACCAATAGACCCATCCAATCCAATGTAGTTGATGCCGGCCTTTGCAGCTGCTACATCTCGAGGATCCTCTTGGTTCCAATCCTTGAGCTTGAATATCTCCTTCTGTCTGTACTCAGAATTATCATCAAAATTGATCTTGGCATCCATGCACACCACTAAAGACGACACAAATTACACACGTCAATAGCACACTAGATTGCTTGAATTAAGTTATTTTTGAGTGATGTCTGACCTCTATCATCGCCAGTAATCACGAGTGGATTAACCTCCATCATAGTGGCGTCATTATCAATGAACAGCTCATATAACTTCAGCATCTGCTCAGCAGCCTAGGGACAGAGAAACTGTGAATACTCTGAAATTAAGATTGTCATACTGTCTGAGTGAGCGAAGGAGGGAATCCAATCTTTTCAGCCATTGCTATCGCTTGTTGTAAAGACAAACCTTTGGAAAGAGAGAGAAATAGAACACTCTGATGTCAGGCTCTCCTATATACCATCGATAATGTCAACAGCATCTTTCACAATGGCGTCAGGAGATGTCTTAGCCACATCTTCAATATTGACTCCACCTTGTGAACTACCAACCATCACGGGACCCTGTGAGTGAATGAGCTGTCACTGACAACACTATTGATACAACATCAGCACACCAGTGTTCAGCCTAGCTCACAATGAGTCACAAAGCTGAGTGACGCGACGCGGCAAATCGTTCACAATACTTCGCAACGTGTATGCGGCGCAGTGAAACACATGTTTTTGAACCCGCTGTGTGACGTGACGCGAGGATAGAAACGAGTTCTATTCTTGCGGCGAGACACGGCACTGTCAATGCTTGATGACTTGCAGAGATGACTTAGATGATTTGCAGAGTGTATGAATATTGATAAAGTGCCCCTTGTGTGGTTGTGTTGACGCTAAATCATCTATTAGCTCACATTTAGCATCCCCATTGCATTATGCTCTTGTTGACAGATCAATACAGAATGTTATGCAGCACTATCATTGTGCACGTGGCTGTAACTCTTTGTATTCAATAATTATGCTGTTTGAGTACACTGATATCCCATTGGGAGTTTTTGATTACTTTAGTGCATATGTTGTGTGCAAACTATGGATCGGGACAATCCATGGATTGCGCTGCCCAAAGTATGGATCCGTGCTTTGCGCAACAATCCATGGATTGTCAGCTCAATCCATGGATCGCGCAAACGAGGGACTCGAAGTATGGATCTCGGCCAAACCATTGATGCATGGACGCTCGTGAGAAGCGGTGGACTCTGGCAACGAAACCACTGACGTTCGCCACTGAAGCACCTCCGACAGCAATGCTGTTCAACTTGATTGCCTATAGTATTCTAGCTAGTAAAAATGTATACTGAGGCAGCAAGGTTGAGGTATACATGAGATGAATATGGCTGTATGCATGTGTCTTGAGTTCAGACTGTAATAGCTGGGCAGAGCATGCAGTGATCACACTAGCAATAGAAGGCCTCAGTAGCATCTTCTATAATAGCTGTAGAAGACTGCCTGATTCTTCCAGCTCCCGATACCGTTTTCTTGAGTGGTAAACTTCCTCAGTCTAAGAGCTGCACTGACAAAATGGGTAGATCTAATCTAATAAGCGAAATCCACGAGACTTCATCCAGAACTGGCTCGCCAACGATTTCCTTTCTCTCGCGACTGATTACCTTGGTCCCTTTCTTCTTCTTTTGCACTAATGGTTGACACGTGTGTGTGGGTTGCACAATCCATGGATCGCGCAAGTGCTGTGCAATCCATGGATTGCCCGCGCAAAGTATGGATCCATACTTTGAGCAGCGCAATCCATGGATTGTCCCGATCTATTGTTTGCGCATAACACATACACAAGGAATAGGTATAGCTAATACAGAACAAGCTATAGTAGGATAATACAAGCATAATACACGTAATAGCCATAAAGAGACAAACAAGCGTGACAAGGTTAGCCTCATCTTCAGGCTCTCAAATTAAGTACTAAAGATAAATTTCTCATTTCTTTGCTCGAGCCAGCTCTCTCTCATATATCTCTTCCACTAGAAACTGTTCATTCACCACCTCATCTCGCAGACGATAGCGGTACCGTCTGGACACACACAAGTACAGCATCAGAGATAAGAATATCAGAAAGGCTTTCACCTCATGGAATACTTCCCATGTTGTGACATTAGTTGTGAAATAATCCGGCAAAGCAACAGGCAGGTAGTAGACAGCCAGTAAGGCATACCAGATACCAATGAGCAGTCCCTTCAGTCGAAGAGGAGCCTGAGCACAGATGAACTCAAGAGTGGTCATGAACACCAACAGGAAGGCTAAGCCTTGAAGAACATTAGGAATGATCATTAACAGAAATGGAGTGTTGTTGAGTTCACAGTAATCTTGATATTCAGAGAGTAAAGAGCAAGTACCGTTGATGAAAATCCTTAAATTAATCAAATAACAGGATACCAGACAATTTTCATCAGCCAGATTGCACACTTTTCCTTTAGACATTGTTGCATGGATGATGATTTCAGCAACTTCCTTGAGTAAACAGCACAGTAATCCCAGTCCCATTCGTTTGAGCATGTTAGGAATATACTTATTACAGCAGCGAACAAACACCAGTTGGTAGAGTGGTACTCCAATGATGATAGTGATGAGTGTAATGGTCATCGGATCACCAGCTAACATCCAAACAAGAAGAGTAGGACACTGTCTCCTTGCAAGCTGGTCAGTTAAAGGATAGCCATGTCCTGAAAGATGAAACCCAAGTAGAGACAAAAGGAGCAGGATGATGCGAAAGAATGTCTTTGTATCCTCCACCTCCTCAGTGGTGAATGGTCCTCCATACTTCAGTTTACCAAGATCAATACGTGGTGGAATATCCTCCTCCCAGTAGGTGAAGGCACTGCGATTCTCAGGACAAGTGTGATTCCAGGCATACCTGAGCACTCGATAAATGAGTTTGAGTGGATGCTCACCAGTTCGATCAATATTGAGCTGTCTCTTATAACGGACCAGCACACACAAACCAGTGCAGGCACACACCAACTGAAGACCAACACTAAATAGCACACCTGTGCTTGCCATTTTGATCTTAATTCCTAACAAGTAGTTCTCTATTGTTTGTCCATTATCTATTGTCATAGTGCACAAGTGAAAGTAACCCATCGTAGCATAGCTGATGTACAAGATGACCAGGTTTCCCAAGCTACTGCTCCAGTAGTACCAGTGGATGAAGGTGCTCAGTTTGTCAGAGGAAGCTTCCAGCATCTGGTCCATACCAAACTGAATGGCAGTGGACTCAAACAAACCAATAGATATAATACTAATGATGATAGATATAGCACTGAGGAAATAGAATATTGCATGATGAAGAGGAAATCTAAGAATAAGACCAGTTTCTATAGCAACGGGAATGCTACCCAGTATCATAGCAATAAAGGAGAACAACACAAACTTGTATCTGGTAAAGCAGACATCAGCCATCCAGCCAAGCAGAGGATAGAGAAAGTAAGATACAGCTTTACTCCCAAAGATGATTGTAGTACCATACAGTCCAAAAACATGATACAGTGAAAGATCTGATCCTGCCATAGACATGTGGATCAGAGTACAGCAAAGAATGACGAGATAAGCCATTTTGTGCTCCATTGAAACTGTATCAATCAAACAGTTTACTGATTCTAGAGACATTACTGTCTTATGAATGACTGTTTGCAATACAAGTCTAAAGTACAAAACGGTCTCTACTAAGTTAGTAAGAACAAATTTTGATAACTATTCTCTCGTCACAAAGGAGGCAGGATATCACCGTACATTTTTGCACAATGAATTATTTAATTTTTATTGAAACGACTGGTTCAGCTATTATAGAGTATCGATCTGAATCACAGCATCATTCAACAATGCAGATCATTACAGTCTTAGTTTAGAAAGGTCAGTTCTCCATTTTGAGATCTGGAATAAACCGATGACTGACAGAACCAAGTTGATGAAACTTATTGAACAGCAATAGCCTACAGAATTGCTGCAGGGTACGAAGTTTTGTTTGACTTCCAGTGTAGTGCGAGTCACCTCTTGACGTACAGAACAATTTTATAGTTTAACAAACAGGTACAAACAGGTGTAGCATTGCTACACAAAGTGTGATATAAACTACACTGGAAATAGGAACTACATAACAACGGACAGTGACTATAGCTAACAGGCGGATCATATCATCGCACAACATGATCGGTCACCTTCCTCTGTTAATAACTAAGGAACCATAGTTAGAAGATGTGATGTCCTGGTAGTTTTGGTCTCTCTCATATTCCTCTGCCCGAGTTAGCTCTCTCTCGTATATCTCTTCTACTAGATACTGCTCATTCACCACCTCATCTCGCAGACGGTAGCGGTACCGTCTGGACACACACAAGTACAGCATCAGAGATAAGAATATCAGAAAGGCTTTCACCTCATGGAATACTTCCCATGTTGTGACATCAGTAATGAAAATATCTGACACAGCAACAGGCAGGTAGTAGACAGCCAGTAAGGCATACCAGATACCAATGAGCAGTCCCTTCAGTCGGAGAGGAGCCTGAGCACAGATGAACTCAAGAGTGGTCATGAAAACCAACAGGAAGGCTAAGCCTTGAAGAACATTAGGAATGATCATTAACAGAAATGGAGTGTTGTTGAGTTCACAGTAATCTTGATATTCAGAGAGTAAAGAGCAAGTGCCGTTGTTGTTTATTTCTAATGAAATGTAATAGCAAGACACCACATGATCGTTGTCAACAAGTTTGCAAAGTTTTTTAGTCGATGTTACATAGACAATAATTATCTGTGTAATTTCTTTGATCAAACAGCACAATAATCCCAGTCCCATTCGTTTGAGCATGTTAGGAATATATTTGTACTTTCTGCAGCAGCGAACAAACACCAGTTGGTAGAGTGGTACTCCAATGATGATAGTGATGAGTGTGACATTCATTGGATCTGCTACCAATATTAGAGTCACAAAAGCAGGACACTGTCTTTTCGCAAGCTGATCAGTTAATGAATAGCCATGTCCTGAAAGATGAAACCCAAGTAGAGACAAAAGGAGCAGGATGATGCGAAAGAATGTCTTGGTGTCCTCCACCTCCTCAGTGGTGAATGGTCCTCCATACTTCAGTTTACCAAGATCAATACGTGGTGGAATATCCTCCTCCCAGTAGGTGAAGGCACTGCGATTCTCAGGACAAGTGTGATTCCAGGCATACCTGAGCACTCGATAAATGAGTTTGAGTGGATGCTCACCAGTTCGATCAATATTGAGCTGTCTCTTATAACGGACCAGCGCACACAAACCAGTGCAGGCACACACCAACTGGAGACCAACACTAAATAGTACTATAAAGTTTGCAATATCAATCTGATTTTCAAATAAAAGCTGTGCTGTGTCATTGAATATACTAAATACCAAAGTGCATTGATGATAGTATATTGGTACACCAAGGCTAATGTACAAGATGACCAGGCTTCCCAAGCTACTGCTCCAGTAGTACCAGTGGATGAAGGTGCTCAGTTTGTCAGAGGAAGCTTCCAGCATTTGATCCATACCAAACTGAATGGCAGTGGACTCAAACAGACCTAGTGCAATTAGCCCAATGACAATGGCTAATCCAGCAAGATAATACAAGCTTAACCGGTGTTCAGGAAATTTGAGAACAAGAGTGGCTGTTAAGATGCCAATAATGCTACCTAGTATTGAAGCAATGAAGGAAAACAGCACAAACTTGTATCTGGTGAAGCAGACATCAGCCATCCAACCAAGCAAAGGATAGAGAAGATATGATACAGCTTGACAACTGAAATAAATGATAGTGCCATTCTTTGCTACAGTGTGTGAAAGGTAGATATCTGATCCTGACAAAGACACATGGATCAAAGCACAACAGAGAGTAACCAGATAAGCCATCTTATGCTCCATCGTAAACTAGTGCTTTGTGAGCAGTTGAACAGTTTATGTTTGTTGTCATGCATGTGATGACTATAACACAATCTATGCAATGTTGTTATGAGCAAGAATTCACAACAGAAAAGCTTATGTAGAATCACCTTGACTCATGCCAATGATACGCAGCCAGTATAGTTTCATATATCAATTTCAGCTTGTGGTATTGTAAGAGGTGAGTGACAGAGTTGAACAGCTGTTCATAAACATGTAAATATTTCAAATTTTGACTAAAGGTTCAAAATTCGTGTTTTGGTATATTTAAAATTTGGCGCCTAGCGTCTGGTTCACGTATTAGATAACAGCGAAAGGAAAATTTGACGGAAGTTTGACGATTTGTACAATAGTGTTGACTAAAAGTCAATACTGCATTGCTACATAGCTACAGCGGCACTGGCACATGCCACATATTATACTAGTTACATCATGTTATAGTTAACTGCATGTCTATGATGTGGGACATTCTAAACTGTTATTGTTGATCAGTTGTTGTCAGGACACTGCAAACTGGGCAACATCATATTTGAAACAAGTCTTCATATACAACTAGAACTTGCCCGGAAAGCCAGCGCAGACGAACCTTGACGTTACCAGGAAGATAAGAACCAAAAGTATCAGATCGTAGTGACTTATTACTGGCATAGCATGATGTATCTATTGAAACAACATTTTGCTTGATCGACCTTGTGCGAGCTCACGTGAGTGGGTTGAACAGGAAATAAATTCGTTATTACACCCCGCTCGTGCAACATCAGATTTATACGACCACGCCCTCGGGCTTGGTTGTATAAATCGGATATTCCACTCACATTAGGCAAATTTGGTGCCTTCATCAAAACACTGTCACTACTAATAATTGAACCCAAAATAACATTGCCTAGACTGTTAATGAGTGTAGATATAAGTTTGAAGTAACCGCATTATTTGGTACATGATGACGATGATGATTTTGAAAACTGTACATGACTGACAATGGCAATTTTGTAGCTACCATCATAATTATTGCTTTACGTTAAAATTTAGAGAGTAAGGTGTTTGATAAGTAAACAAAAAAGGCCAGTGCGAGATAGGCACATGTAATAACACTGGAATCACACTGAATCAACTAATGACACGTTGTATGATAACATTTGTTGTTTAGTTAGTGCGCTACAGTATGTAGTTATGTAGCTATGTTGTTTCAATAGATACATCACGCTGTGTCAGTAATAAGTCACTACGATCCGATACTTTCATCTAGTACAGACACTGCAGTGCACAGGGCATGTGTTCATAAGAACTCTAGTCTACACAAATGATGCATAAGATACATTACCATGAATGCCCTGTCCATCACAATAGCAAAGTAGTACTCGTCTTTGATGGCAAGCTTTTCAGTTACCAGTACCTGCACAAAACATGAGGCTAGCTAGAGGTACAGTATGTTGCTAGAGGGTTCACACCTTATTACAGGTCACTCCTTCAGCTGTTGTTTGCTTTGTAACTAGTCTATGATTGATCATGTGGCTAGCAAGATTCATAGCATCCTGGGGTCTGTGAACAGAGGAAGTAAGTAAAGAAGGAACAATGAGAGAGAGATTACGTTTCAGCAACTTTTACTCCTCCTTTTAGTCCACTCAAAAAATGACCTTTCCCTCTTCCACCTGCTAAGATTTGTGCCTTAACAACAACATCACCACCTGAAGAAGAGCACACAGCATTACCCTGCCTCAGTAGCTAGCTCATAGACATATTAGACTATGTAACCGGGACTAGAAACGAACGTCATGTTAAATTCCCTAGATGGTCATAGCTACTACCATAAGTTGGCTCAAACTCTTGCACTGATATCTACACAACTGTACAGGCAACTAATCGTTTGTTGTTGCTTGTGTGGGACGTTGTTCTACACCCTATTTCGATGTAAAACGTTTTTCAGGTCTTGATAACTTTCAGCAATGAGCGATGAAGACGAAGGTAACTGTTTTAGTTTGTTAAAAGTTGAACTCATGGTGCTATTTGTGTGGGGAAATGTTCATCACAACAAAGTCTTCGTTGGTGAGTTTGCCAGTGGTGAGCTTCAACGGTGGAAAGTTTTGTCACCTCGTAGTTGTTCTATCTTTGTGTAAAGCACCGATTACTATTTAACAGTTCAATATAGATAGCTGTTTTTTTGCATGCTAGATGTTTTTAAATGTCTGGACGCTTTAACACCTGCAAAACAGGTGTGAATTTATTGGAACGATCGCCTATTTCATCCTTTATTCTCGTTGTACAGGCAATAAGCTAATTAAAAAGGCTGTGTAAGTATTAGTTATTGCCCTCACGCGAGGGCATTAACCGACATTAATGACCGCGGGAAAGTCGGTTGCCCGAGTTACGGTCGAGGGCGCAGCCCGAGACTGTACGAGGGCAACCGACTTTCCCGAGGTCACTAATGTCGGTTATTGCCCGAGTTGTGTAGGGCAATAAATGATTTATTACATAGTTCATCACTGTGAGCGCAATAACATCGCGAATTTTTCAAACTCGCAAAGACGCAACGGTCTGTTGCTATAGAAGACACTACGCGCGGTCAATAACCGACATTAATGCCCTCGAATAGAGTAATCTGATTGGTGAAAGATGACGTACTATGTAATAATTATGCCTTTGACATTACTCGAATCAGCTAATAGTTTCAGCAAGCTACCATTCCTATAAACTGCTTATCAGCTTGATTAGTACTAGGCTAAACTTTCTGATGCTCAGTGTAGTCGCCATTGCTGTTCGTGGACAATTCGTTACCCATAGCAACGCCAACGCGGAGTGTTTCACGCACGAGCTTCGTTTCCAGTCCGATTACGTAGTCTAATATTTATATATAAATCTATATGGCTAGCTAATCTAGCTACCACATCAGCACATGAACAAATATAGTTTCCATATCTTACCCAGTCTGGCAGCAATGTCTTTAGCTGCCATAGCATATGTAGCTACCTCTCCCCTCGGTACGTTGATTCCTTTCTCTCTCATCAGCTGCACACTAATATATTCGTGCACTGACAGGTAGCGACAGAGAACCAGTCCGGGACCGACGGCCTGCTGTGAGGATTAGATCATAGATCATACCGCTGAGTTTATGAACTTACTTCAGTGTTGTTGAATAGTCGCCCAGGATGGTTTGTTCGTCCTGGTACCAGCAGGCGACCCAGCTGCCGCACCCATACTGAGCCAGCCGCCATTATTGTTTAGATTCTAATTATACCTCACCTCGACACACCCACTAAACTAGTCTATAATGGTCCGTGCAGTCATCAGCGGTCCAGGCCTCAAGCTAGGACTGCGGCTAGGTCCTCGGTTCAGTCATATTCGTCGAGTGCAATGTTGTACACAACAGGCACCCACTGGATTGGACTTGGATCAAATCGCCCATCCTGAAGCTTGCATGCACATTGCATGATATTGCCGATAAAAATAAATTATTATAATCACCAAAGATACGATTGAAACGCGAATCCTCTCAGCAGTGAACTTTTTACAGCAATGGAATGAAAAAGTCTAACATGATTTATAGTATAGATTACAGGAAGAGTTTTTTTAGCCTTTTCACTTGCCGATGGAAGTTAATAGTTCAATCGAAGACTGTCTAGCAGTTACCAGATTGCTAAAAATAATCTGTATCACATAACATATCATTTTTTGAAGAAACTCATTAACGAGGACTGTTTAATTGCTTTGGTAGGTGATGGTTTGTGTGTAGGTTTTGCCGGTCTTTTACTGTTAGCAGCAGTACTGGGCATAGCAGTATCCTCCTCACTGCTAGCATCAGTAGATACCTCCTCATAGTGTTTCTCTGTTACTAGAAGAGGAGTAACAAAAGAAAGGTTATAATGTGACCATTCATAGTCATACCAAGTTCTCCATCCTTGTTGGTGTATAGTTTGGAGACTAATTTTCGAATTCTCTTCCTTCTCTTAGTTCTATTAGAAGACTCATTCACTTGATCAGTGCTGACAGTAGTAGATTCAGGTTCTCTGTTGTCTAGATACACAGAAGATAAATATGTGTCATAATATTACAGTGGAACCACTCTTAGAGGACATCCCTCATTCCTCTATAATGGACACTTAGTGAATCCCAAATATAACCCACATAATGTATAATAAACCCCTGACCAGAGGACACCCTCTCTATAATGGACAATTTTTGTTATATTTATTTTTGTACAAAAGTATCTAGCTGAAGTGTACTATGTCTGTATCATCACCTGGTTCACTGTCATCATCACTTGACATAGCCTGCACTCTTCTTCTCTTGCGCTGTGTAGTTGTGTGTGGTGCTGCTGTATGACAGTAATGCAAGAATGACTAAAAACTTCAGAAACTGACCATTGGTTTTTGACGTAGACTTAGTTTCCTGTTTCTTCTTCCTTTGCTTCGGTTTGTTTTCCTTCATAGTTCTAATGTGCAACATTGTGACATGAGAACAAAAACACCTTTTTATACACTCACTGTTTTTGTTTTTGAACAGATATGTCCTTTTCCTCTTCGTCTCCTGAAGCTACAAAACCGTAAATCATGCAATGGAATATAACTACCGTAAATTTTGGAAATTTTCAGTGTCAAAATATTTTTGTCATTCGTCCTTACGCCGAAAATTAAATACGCGAAATTTTACGCCCATTGGTTTAATCAATGTGCACTATTTGCGCACTCAAGCTAACGACGAAAATTAGATACACCGAAAATTTGATACAACAAAATTTGGATACGCGAAAATTTCCAGATCTACGGTATACTTTATATTACGCAGTATAATATTATTATGCTCACCTTCGTAGTCTGAGTCATTTAAAAATCTTGACCCAACAGAGCTGGGATTGGTAGTCTGTTGAACAAGATATAAACATTAATTTTTAGTACATTGTCAAAAAGAGCTAATAGTGTTGTGTGATTGGTTGCTCTTGTTTTATAACTCACAGAACTCTTGGGTTTAGTATGTGGTTGCTTGCTAGTAATCAGTTAGATAAAATCAAGCAGACAGTCAATGTATCCAATACCTTGGTGAAGATGTGGGTGCATGTTGCTGTTCCTTAGATTCTGCTGATGGTGTTTCAACTGTTTCTAGTTTAATTTTAGGCGCTAATGAAGAAGAGATGTTGCTGCACTAGACGCATGGTGTCACAAGTTGCACTACCTGGTGAAGAGGACGGCGGCTTGTGTTTACCAAAGAAATCAGCCACTGACCCTTTTCCGCCAGCTTTCTGTGTCTACACAAATTAACTCTTATTACTGCTGTATTTGAAAAGTGTCTACTACAATAACAGCGTCCTACTGTACCTTTTTGGTTGACTTAGTGGAGGTTGAAGTACAAGTGGAAGGAAATGAAATGGTTGGTGGCTTCTTGGTTGTACTCCTCTCCTTGTCAATTCTGTTTACATCCTGAGCATCAGCAGTTCTTTGCACTATAGTGTGACTAGGTATAATATTTGTACAAAGCACTTCTCTTACAATCTGGAAGCTCATCAACAGGTCTGTCATCAGGAGGAGTTGTATCGTCAGTAGTAACGATACCAGTAGTCTCAATGGTGCTCCAGTGATAGTAATCATGCTTTCTAGTGATATCGTAATCTGCTATGAAGAGGATCCCCGAATGCTGAAGGAAGAAATAATCATTTGAAATTCACAAAGCTCATTTTAAATCTTTAAGATAGTAAGTTGGTGCTAAGAGTACAAGACCTGGTCTGGTGTTACACACCTTGTGTAAGTTACTACTGTTGAACTTACCTTTGGTTTTGATTTCTGTACACTGTAAATGTGAACACTGCTGATGGTATCAAATTCTTGCTTAGTGGCTGTATAGAACATGGTTGTGCATGATAATTATTGTAATGTGAGAAAGCTAACCATCTAGCTCATCTTCTGTTACCAAGGCAACCACATGTTCCTAACAAATTCAAAAATTCAGAATCAACCTAGCAGTATTATTGATGCACACACGTACTTGCTGTCCCTCCTTGGTCTTTTTACCACTAACAGTGTACACTACAGACAATGGCGTCTCCCCAGCAGCACACTTCTTAACATAAGCAAACAACATCCTGTGTATGTATACACAGTATTATTGACAATAATTATGATATTGTAATCAACTTTCACTTTTTTGCCGCATCAACAGGTACCTCCAGTGTTCTGCTCAGCCATTTGTATGTTGCCTGGGTCACAGGGTGGGATGGGCGGAAAGAAAAATTAATGAGTACCAAATAAAGTTAAAATAACATTGAAAACTAAGTGTGTACACATAAAACGAACAATTCCATTGTCGTCTTGTACGTGCTCTTCAATATTGTCCAAATACAACGTGTCCTCCAGTACCGCCGCCATTTTCGCTTTGAAAGAGCCCGCCAGCCCCGCCCATTGTTAGCTTAACCCTTATTGGAGGGAATTATTGCGTAATTATTTGTAAACGAAATGGCGGAACTAGACGAGTGGATCGATCAGGCCAAAAAGTGCCAGTACCTACCAGAGAATGACCTAAAGGTGTGTTACAAAGTATTATTTATTTAATCGCGCTGTTTAGTATTGTTTCAACAATTTCTGCCATTTTTAGAAACTGTGTGAGACTGTTTGTGATTTGTTACTAGAAGAATCGAACGTACAGCCAGTATCCACACCTGTGACAATATGTGGAGACATTCATGGGCAGGTATGTGTAGGGTAGGATTTAATTGAGCAGACATCATGGGAAGAGAAAAGGAAAATGTGTAGATTATAGACATATTTTTCTTTTACAGTTTTACGATCTTGAGGAGTTGTTTAGAACGGGTGGCTATATTCCTGACACCTCCTATGTGTTCTTGGTTAGTAGCCTTCATTCTCTCCCACATTCTCTTGACTTCATATTCTCCATCTCCTCTAGGGTGACTTTGTAGACAGAGGTTACTATAGTTTAGAGACATTCACACGCCTACTCTCATTAAAAGCAAAGTGAGTTACTACTCTCTTCTTCACTTTTGATCCTGTGGTTGAATCATGTGCAGGTACCCTCACAAAATCACTCTTCTTCGCGGCAATCATGAGAGTAGACAGATCACTCAAGTGTATGGTTTTTATGGTGAGTTTTGAAATGATGTTGTGGATAAATCACTGTTTTATCCTCTCTATAGATGAGTGTATGAACAAGTATGGTAATGCTAATGCCTGGCGGTATTGCACACGGGTCTTCGATATGTTGACCATTGCTGCTGTTAGTTGCTTTTTGTCATGTGATGGTTATAATGATGTGTTGATTGGTAGCTATTTGACACATTTATTTGTGTTTTCAAACTGCATTAATAGTTTGTGTACATCGCAGATCATTGATGAGCATGTGTTGTGTGTACACGGTGGACTATCTCCTGAAGTGAAGACATTAGACCAGGTCAGTGTGCATCATGATCTGCTCTATACCGTCTGTTCATAATGTGCATCTACAGATTCGTACTATCGATCGAGGGGTTGAGATTCCTCACGAGGGAGCATTCTGTGGTATGTAATCATACGATAGTGATTTTGTGCTATTTTTCCTGCGATATTGTGATCAAGATACTCTCTTCTCTCAGATTTGGTGTGGTCTGATCCAGAGGATATTGCAGGTTGGGCTATCAGCCCTCGAGGAGCAGGATACCTGTTTGGAGCTAGTGTTGCACAAGAGGTCCTCTTTCTATAGCACACACTTCACACACTCTCTTCTTGCATAATCCTTTGTACATTCATGCAATTTTTTTCTACAGTTCATGCATCTCAACGGTCTCAAGCTGATATGTCGAGCTCACCAACTTGTCCATGAGGGTATAAAGTACATGTTCGACAATCGACTGGTCACTGTCTGGTCGGCTCCTAACTACTGCTATCGCTGCGGTAACATTGCCTCCATCCTGTCCCTCACTAATGAGAATCTTGAGAGCAAAGAGGCTAAACTGTTCTCAGCTGTACCAGATTCAGAGCGTGTTATTCCTCAACGAGTCACCACTCCATATTTCTTATAACGCTGCATCACCATACTTAATGGTTATTAACCTAACACCGTAGCTGTCAAATATGTTATGCAATAATTATCTTGTGCTCAAATAATATTAT
Organism: Haliclona indistincta; assembly: GCA_964017065.1. Taxonomy (NCBI): domain Eukaryota; kingdom Metazoa; phylum Porifera; class Demospongiae; order Haplosclerida; family Chalinidae; genus Haliclona; species Haliclona indistincta. The sequence continues at coordinate 4,358,752 of OZ024791.1, forward strand.
TATTGATGTTTTTTTATTTTTTATCTTGACAATAGTGTTGCTATTATCAAGAATTGTGAGCGAAGAAAAATAAAACAGAATTTATGTAATTATTATGAAAAGTGACCTTCTCAATTTTGTGAATCCTACATTCACTAGTTTACAAATACTACTGAAACTCACTTGAAGGCTGACCTTTTAATAAGTACTTGTCTACAATTGTACATTCGGCTTAAATTTAGCACCGCAAACCCATCTGGTGGCTGGTTTTGGTTGACATTTTCTACACCCAGTACTGGAAAATGCAAACAATGTGTCATGTCATAATCTGGCTGTGCCTGGATTCTTGTGAAATAATAATTATAACCAAACTCAAGTAGTAGCACACAGATACAGACACACTACAAGTACAACAACAACAATGTATGTCTATTGTTTCATAATAATAGTATATAGTAGATATTTTTGTATAGTTATTCAGCCATGAGACAGGGAGTGAGTGGGTGCATTCTAGCGGTTCTTGTTCTGGTTGTCTTCAAAGAACATAAAGTCCTGAGAGAGAAACATTTTCCATAGATAAAGCATTAGTATTATTATACTTACAATGAGGAAACAGGCACCAAGAACAACGGCCTTCATCTTGACATCAAGATCCATGGGGACTAGAGACAATTACCGTGAAGATCAGTCAAGATTGATGCTGTATAATGCTTACATGTGATCCCAAAGTTGTCTGCATCAGTGAAATACTCTTTAGTGAGACCAGACCATTTCTTGCTAATCTTTCCAACTTCTTGTGTTCCATCTTGGGAGAGGACCTAGATGCAATACGTCATTGACTAGGTCAAAGGTGGTTTCGTTGGTAAATTTACCTGGAACTCTACGTCATAACAGCACTTGCAGGTACAAAATGGTCCTTTGATTTTCAAGACAGTGTCACCTTCAGCGTTGGTCAGAGAGAACCAAGGATAAATGAAAGAGCAATCCTGAAAGAGAGTAACATAGATATTACTTAGTTACATGCACACTGAATCTAAGGATTCATCAGTATGCGATTGAGCCATCTGTATTTATATTTATTCTACCGTACTTTCATTTCACCCGTTATAACTTTCACTTAATCGATCTCACCTGCTTGATGTAGCCAACTACAGTGCCAGGAGGGGACTGGACTTCAACCTCCTGAAGACAGCAGAAACAGCACCAGGCAGAACAACGAAGGGGACGCTCAAGATGGATCACCTGTGATACGGAGAGAGATAAAGCTAGCCAGCGGTGACAGCGTAAAGCCTACCTCTCTCTCGTTGTTGTCAGTGATGGACATAGCAAATGGTCTGCTGGGACCACAGTACTGCCTCAGACAACAGTTGGAGTCTACAGAGAACACACAGCAGTGTAACATGTGCTCATGTCTATAATCCACATGACATGGCATGGTGTTTAGACGTCATATTGGGTTACCACATCCTGCTCAAAACATTCATTGGCATTTTTATGCATGATAATTGGATCCTGGTACAATGATGCCTCAGGGCTGTATAGTGTAGAGTGCACTGGGCTTCAATAAACACATCCCTTCCTAGGATGTTTAAAATATTTTGGTTTGTGTTACAGCAGGACAGAGCGGTCTCTGCAGCAATGGCTACAATCTGAACAATGTGCACTCAGTAATATGCAGCTATGCCTGACAAATGTATGAGCTGGTATTTCCACACAATATCACCACATGCAGTATAGAGGAAGTGTCTGTAGCACAACATAGTTCTAACATACTAGTCTAGCCAATTCATATGACACGATCACCAGAAATACTGACAATAGGGCTGTCAGCTCTGCAATGATAATACTACTATAGTAACTATACCTACATCCTGTGTGTGTGCACATCTTTTGTGTAGGGGTGAGTGAAATAAATCAATTCATAGCTATAGTCAGAAATAGTATCACATTATAAATAGCCACAAGAGGTTATTCATTGGCAATTAGTAACCTTTCTCAAGCCCTGCCCAGAACTAACCTTCTTTAGCAAAGTAGACTTGTTGTCCAAGAGAGTTGCGAATCTTGTATTTATTTTGTGATTCCCAGCCAGTGACAACTGTTAACAGTAGAGGGGAGAGTGAGGAGGAAAGAGCATGTGTGATAGTTAATGAGGCATGGATACTTATGATAAACTGACACGCGCACAAACTCACTTTCCAGAAGCTCGATCTGTTGGTTGACAATGAGTTGGTCGACTTGCGTCATGTACTCGAGTCCTGGAGGGCAGCCGGCAATCGCTTGAGGCGGCGGCTGCATCCATTGGGTTGCCTGCTGGGGAGGAGGAGCTGAGAATCGGTCACACACGCATTTCGTGTTGAAAAATAGGTATATTCTTACCGGCCATTCTTTCAGCTTTATCCAAAGTTGCAAGACCTAAGAGCGCAAAGCGAGTGGCACAAAGTGTCTATGGTATCTCTACAGTAGCGAACACGTATACGCACCACCGTTCAACACGTCACGTAAGTTTATTACTGTACCGATAATTTTAATACCGAATAATAATAACATCATTATTCTCGATTATTAGAGAATGATGGTAAGTGATTGTGGATAATGATAAAATTTAGTCCATAAGTTGTACAAATACTGTTTGTCTTGGACAAAGACCAGCCTGCTTGAATGTATGAGAGCGAGGAAGTGAAGATAATGACCGGCGTGGAAAAGTTGTTACTACTTCATGATCTTTCATAGATACGCCTTCCTCTGTTAAATACTGAAGTAATACCTATAAAACAAAGGCAGAAATATAACACTTGATATGCACATTTGAAGCAGTATCAATGTTATATATCAGTGATGTTTTTACTCATGATATCAGATCTACAAACTAATGAACACATACCCGTGCACTGAGCTAAGATCTACATAGTTAGTACACGACTACTTCAGCATTACTGCAACAGCTAGTCCATAGACAGCTCCAGATAAATTGATGATAGCATAGCTACCATACATGCACTAACAGACTAACAGTTGATTGGCACATCACAGAAGGTCTCAAGTAAGACGGATACCTATGATCAAAGGCCTCAAGAAGTTTAACCATGCATTATGGCTTTGACGTACGGTACATGTGAGACTGAGTACAGGCCAAGACGTCGATATGGATAGGAGGTTGGGTGACACATCCACAATGCCGTAAATTGCTCTTACAAGGACACGTAGCTTTAGAAAGCCATGGATTAGCCGCTCAAGCAAGGCTTTCCAGAACAGAAAACGTCTTCATAGGACTATAAATTCAGTGAAGAAACTGCAAAGTGCGTTTTTGTGGCGAATTCTGAGCGGTGAGACGTAAACAAGCATGTTTTTGACATATAAACGTATGCATATATAGACGGACAAAAACGCATAACCCTTGCGCATGGGTAATGAATGCTACTAACAGTGTGATAGTGGTACCTGTAGAGTATGGTCGGCTGGAAATGATTTTTCTACTCTTTTTCCATTGGGAAATCTAATCAGTAAATGTACTAGCTCCTCATCTCCACTGCTCTCAGACAGTGTTTTGCTGTCGACACCTTCTAGCTTCACTATCTTAGCAGCTGCCCTACCATCACTGGAACTGCTTGGTCTCTTTCTACCACTTCTAGATCCATCACTGGGATCTGCTAACAATACACTTGATTTAGGTCTGTGAACATTGTCAGCCATTCCTTGACTCTCTCCATCTTCACTCTCATCATCCGATGGCAGTGATATAGTGTCTTCATTGTCAGTATCAGTGAGATCACAGACAGATTGGGATGGTTGGCTCTGCTGGTGTTCAAGTGAAGCGCGTATTGCAGCTTCTAACTGGGCATCCTCACTCTGGTCATACAATGTAGACTGTGGAGAAGAAGATGTAGTGAGAATCGAGAAAGAGTGTACTAACTTGTCGTTTTGTATCATGGTTGTTAGTAAAAGAAGTATCCAGTTGATAAACTGTAAGGAACTTCCCAACTGATGATAAAAACACACCCAGTAAACATGAATAAAAATTATGTGTTTTCGTGTGCAGTGCAAGACATCATGTAAGCATAGTGAGTACCTTTATCAAGGAATTCTGATACTGTTAGAAAGCCCCACTCAGACATCTTCTCACCTGAAAACAAATGATCGGAATGCTGCTATATAATGCTGCTTTTAGTGTCCTGCTTTATGCGAAATTATTATAAAAAAAAAATAGGCATGGTACCTCAACAATAGTATTACTATAGGCATGTTAACCCGTTTTCAAAAGAGGTCATCTCTTAGACTAGTGACTGCATATACATACAAATACCTGTTCTAGGGTCAATAATAACTATTGCAGGATAAGTGTCACACTCGTACAGCTGTCGGAACTTGACAGCCTCATCAGCTATTCTCTGAATCTGAGAAACATTAGCAAGCTGTTATAACCCACACGGTATATGTACCTGAAGGAAGATGAAATTCTCCTGCATCATGGTACTAACATTGATATCACTCCACAAGTCACGATTGAGAGTACAGCATTGGAAAACAGACGAGTCCTGGAGATTAACCATCACCCATTTCTTCTTTATCTGACCCACCCTGCGAGCCTAACAAAAGAAGTAAAATGCACACAATACCAGTGAAGTCTAAATAAGAAAAAGCTTTTATGTAGAAGCCTAAATATGCAAACGAACTACTATCATACACTATGCACCACTAACCTCTTGAAATGTTCCGTGAAACATGAGGTCAGTTGGTGGTTTGAAAAGCTGAGCTAGTGATCTCTTCTTGTCGGGATCTCCTGGACCATCATGTGAGCTACCTACTACAATAAGTATTCACTCAGTGCAAACATAAATTAAGCAAGTGCAACTATTGCAGATAGCTGTACGTATGTAAGACAGAAACCAACCTAATGAGAAATCTTGAAATGGATCGAACACCGACCTAGGAAGATGACGTCGATGAAACGTTGGTCCTTTGGGATTTATAGAGAGCAGTCACACACAGTATAAAGAGTAACTTGCTTGCTTGTAATTCTTGTTCAATGAGTACACCTTGAGTCTGCGGTATTGGAGCTCTCACGCCATGACTAAACAACAAAAGTAATATTTTATTTCTTGCTTTCTTTAACCCACATTTCCTCATAGCTTCTGTTGTCTTGCATACTTGAGGAATCATGAGAAGAAAGACCAGCTGTTGACACGCCTTGTTCCACACCGGAAGTACGGGCCGTAGCTCCTCCTACACTCGCACTGGTTTCGCCCCCGCCACACTCAAGATGCATGTTGATCGCCATATCAAGATTTCCATCACACGCTTCAAGCATATTTCTTGCCACTTGTGAAGTGCTACCAGTCACTGCTATAAATTGCTGTATTTTGTGGTCCATTGTCAGACGTCAGATATACGGATATAGACCACACGGACAACTACGGTAGTTTTCATCCGCGTGTGTTACCGTAAACTCTAATAAATCGTGTCTCCAAAAAATCAACTTGAACTGTGCAGAAATTGAGAATGGCCTCTGGTCTGTTGCTGCGGATTCCGCAGCTGGCACGTTTGTCAGGGCGGCAGAGGACTTTTCTAGAGACTCTACGCATCTCGAACTACAGCACTCAGCCAAAGGTAACTGCATTTTAGCTGTTTTAGAGGCTGTATGATCGTTCATCAGAGGGAGGAAGTCAGTGCTTGTAAATGTACACGATAGTGTGGCCTGTTGACTTCCTACCATTTCATGTGTATTGTACCGCAGCAGTTAGTATTGAATTTGCTAATGTTGCTGTTTCTGATATTAGAAAATTGATAAGATCCTGATAGCCAACAGAGGAGAGATTGCTTGCAGAGTAAGAATCAATGCTCCATAAAGCAACAGCTGAATAATTTACATTAGGTGATGCGGACATGTCGTGAGATGGGCATCAAGACAGTAGCTGTTTATAGCGATGCTGATGCACAAGCAGTGAGCGGTGATTATGATGGTCACTTTAACTCTTTCTCCTGAGTTTAGTTGCATGTTCGTATGGCTGATGAAGCAGTGAGAGTGGGTCCACCAGCTGCCACTCGCAGCTACCTCAATGTAGACGCTATTTTCAATGCCATTGAAGAAACAGGAGCCCAAGCAGTATGTCACAGTAGACTAGTAGTCTTATAGTGCTGTTCACTTTAGTATTACAAACCTGTACACACCTTTCTATTGTGCTCTGTATAGGTGCATCCAGGATATGGGTTTCTCTCTGAGAATAGGGATTTTGCAAAAGAATTGGATAAGAGAGGAGTGGTTTTTATTGGTCCTGATACCCATGCTATATGGGTGATGGGAGACAAGCTAGAGAGCAAGAGAACAGCCACAGCTGCTAAAGTGAACATCATCCCTGGCTTTGATGGTATTGTAAAGGTGAGGACAACTATCAGTATCAGATACTGAATTATGTTCTCTCTCATTAGGATGCTGAAGAAGCAGTTGTACTTGCTAAAGAACTAGGTACTGTCCTAATCCTTACAATGACCAGGAGCATAGAATTATAATGTCAAGCTTTGCATAATTTTTGCTTTGCGGCATTAAAGCCAGTCTTTTAGCTGCTACAATACTGTGTTTTATTCTCTCCTCTTCTGCTCTATAGGCTATCCCGTGATGTTGAAGGCATCTGCTGGTGGAGGTGGGAAGGGGATGAGAATAGCTTGGAATGAGAAAGAGGTCATTGACGGTTTCAAGATGGCTACTGAAGAGGCACAGAATGCTGTTAATGATGATCGGCTGCTCATTGAGAAATTTATTGATCAACCTCGTCACATTGAAATACAAGTGAGTCTTAAAGTGTGTGCGTGCAAAATAGTACAATTGATCCTGAAAATAATAATGGTTTGAAAATTGACACCTTCAAATTGATACTGAGTAATTATAGACTACAATTGTTCCAATAATTATACATTATGTGATAAAAGTTGTTTTTAAAACTTAAAAAACATCCGGTGATATTGTTGTGTAGTTTTAGGCAGACTAAAAGCATTGGATAATGTTCGAAGGGCATTCTAACCGTCATTGGGAGGACACATCTTTGTAGTAAGCATGAGGATGGGTAGTGAATATAAACATGCAAGTATAATTTTGCTGGAAGCTACATGTGTACATATGACTTCTTGGTAACAAAGTGACTAGATTACATGCACCTTGGTGACGCTGTATACCCCTATTCCTTCCTCAGGTGTTAGGAGACAAGCATGGCAATGTGGTGAGTAGACTCTGCAATCCATAATTATGCTCTCTATACTATTGGTTCATGAAAGGTTTACCTGAACGAACGAGAGTGCTCCATTCAGCGAAGAAACCAGAAAGTGATCGAAGAGGCTCCAAGGTAGAATGAATCAGCTGGTTGTAGCATGAGCTGTATGCAATCTATTTTCTGTTTTAACTTTTTAGTACATTCTTGGATCCAGCCACCCGTCAAGCCATGGGGAAACAAGCTGTTGAGCTAGCTAAAGCTGTCCAGTACTCATCTGCTGGTGTGTAGACCGTCATCAATATGTCGCATGTTTGACTCGTTTCATTGCTAGGTACTGTGGAGTTTCTTGTTGATTCTCAAAAAAATTTCTATTTTCTTGAGATGAACACCAGATTACAAGTGGAGCACCCAATAACAGAGTGTACTACAGGAGTGGATCTTGTCAAAGAGATGATCAATGTGGCTGCTGGTATGTGACATGTAATGCATTTCGTGCTCTCATTCTATGATGCTCCAGGTCATCCTCTGCCATTCAAGCAGGAGGATATTGGTATCAAGGGCTGGGCAGTGGAAGCACGTGTCTATGCCGAAGATCCTGTCCGATTCCTGCCTTCTATTGGCTACTTGTCTACTTATATTGAACCCTTGAACAGACCTGGTCTTGAAAACGTATGGATACAATCACCGTGGACCTACTGAAATGTGTTTGTTTATTCTATTATTGTGGACTAGTATTTTTTTGTGATCAACATAACATTGTACCTGTCGATTTGCTTCCCTGTGTCTCTATAGGTACGAGTGGATACAGGTATCATTGAAGGCAGCACAATCAGCATGTACTATGATCCAATGATATCAAAGGTATGGATGGAATGATCCACTCTCAAAACCAATTTTAACATCATGATCTTTTAACTTCAGTTAGTGACTTATGGACCAGATCGTACTGCAGCATTAGATACTATGGCACGAGCTTTAGACAACTACTGTATCAAAGGTTAGATTTGATGGGTCAAAAATTAGCTCTAACATTGTGTTTTGTTTGTGAATCAAGGAGTTAATCACAACATTCCCATTCTAAGAGATATAATTGGTCAACCTCGCTTTGTGTCAGGTGACATCACCACTAACTTTATAAGTGAAGTATATCCACAAGGATTCAAAGGTCAGATATATACTGTACAAGCTACAAAGCTAAGCACAGTTAGACCATCACTATTATTATTAGAAAACGTGTTTGAAACATGCTATGTTGTATAGGGAGAGTTTTGAGTGATGAAGAGAGGGAGGAGCTAGTTACTGCAGCCTGTGTCATGCACATAAGAAGAACTGAACTGGAAGCTAGCTATGTTAACCAGGACAGGTATAGAGTGCTTTCTTGGTTTCAATTTGTGTTTACTTCTTCACTAGACAAATCACTTCTGAATTACCTGAAATGCAAACTGAGCTCACAGTGGTGGTGGAGGATAAGGAGTATCCTGTGATTGTGGATATGGGCGGAGACAGCTGCTGTGTGACAATAGATGGGAAAGAGAAAGTGCTTGAATCTGATTGGTGTGTAGGGGAGCCCATGATGTTTGGCACAGTGGATGATGAAAAGACCATAACTGTACATGTGAGCCACTAATACTTGTAGCTTCTCATTGCATGATATTTGTTTTTTGCAGTTTGAAGGACGGAATGGTCAATTATTACATCTACGTCACTATGGCAATAAGGTATTATCTAGTTACCATCCAGTGCTGTAACCTTGAGCTGTCCTTTTAGTATTCTGTGTTAGTGTTGGACAGGAGACAAGCTGAGCTATCAGCACATGCACCAAAGAGAACTAGTGTGAGCAAGAGTACATAGATTAAACTTCATGTCAGCATCTCTCTCATGTGGTTTTAATGAGAGATAGTTGTGTGAAATGTGTTTGCAAATCTACTCATATGTCAGTCGAACACTGTTTTCTTGCTCTCTGAACAGGAAGTGCAAGCTAATATTTTGAAAGCTCCCATGCATGGCATCGTCAAGGCCATTGCATGTTGTGAAGGAGATGAGGTCAGTTGTTGCTAGTAACATGATCACCGTGATCACTCCTCCACAGGTTGAGGAGGGTGCCATTGTAGTGACATTAGAAGCTATGAAGATGCAGAATCCATTGTTCGCACCAATGACTGGAAAGGTGAGTACCATCAAACATCAACTAGATTACTTTTTATGGCAACAATTTTTAATGTTATTTTCAGGTGAAGAAGGTGCACGTGAAGGAGGGTGAGGGAGTGGGAGAGGACGATGTGCTTTTGGAATTTGAAAAATAAAAAACCACCGATAATACATTATTTTGTGTATACCATAGTATCAAGCCGCCCATTCTCAGTTACATGTACAGCAAATTAAGATATGTTTTTGGCCGTTCTGATAATACGTATACGATTTTGACGTAGCTTCAGTTGTCAATTTTCAAAACAGAATGATCTAAAAAGATTTATATTACACTTGGATTGCAACAAAATTTAGCAACACAGTAATAACTATTATATTAGATGATGAAAGACTCTTCGCTGTCTATGACTGCTATACTCCAGTTGTGTTCTACACTAAAATGGTGAATTCTTGCTCAGTACAAAAAAAAACACGAAATGTTTGTAGTGAAGTTTGTTTAATAAGAGTTGTTCTGACATGATGATAGGTTGTACATTAAGTTGATCACACAGTGTAACATGATTCGATCAATGTGATCATCACCTGAGGTCAGCCGGGTTCTGGTAGAGTTCACGATGAGGTATATCTCGGTTTTCTTCACTTTCGTTGAAGAAATTGTAAAGCTGTCGGAATGTAGGTCTGGGTTGTGCCTCCAGCGACCAGCAGTCCAACATGAGTTGATAGATGGAACGAGGGCAGTCTTGTGGTCGCTCAAGACGACCATGTTGGTTCTCTATGAAATCCAGCACCTATGATATACAATCAGTATTTGTGCATTGATCGACAGACACATTTTGTCATTATGATTGACTGACCTCAGCGCCTGTTCTGTCACCATACGGAGAATCTCCGTATGAGAACATCTCCCAGAGAGTGACTCCATAGCTCCAAACATCACTAGCGTGAGAGAATGTACCGTAGTTGATGGACTCGGGAGCATACCTGGACAATAGAAAGATAGATTCAATGATGAAAGTAAAACAGTGAAGGTGATAATGAACAGGACAAGGCACTTACCATTTCACAGGCCATCTTCCACCTTGCGATGCCTTGTAGTAATCACTGTTGGCACCAACTGCTCTGGAGAGACCAAAATCACTGATCTTAACCTGTGAATAGAGAGAGAGAGAGAGATTCAACAACTAAGACACTCAGTATTTGACTAGCACAGTACCTGTGTTGGTGATGCTACTAGAATATTTCGAGCAGCAAGATCACGATGGACAAACTTTTTAGCCTCAAGGTACATCATTCCTGATGCGATCTCTGCTGCCCAGAGTTTGAGGGTAGGTATATTGGGGCGTGGGTAACGCTCTTCATAGAGGTAGTCAACAAGTGCTCCATATCGTACCAGCTCTTGAATCAGCATGAGTGGTTTAGTGCGAGTGACTCCAATCAGTCTCACGATACAGCGATGATTGAGTGATACCATGATACGAGCTTCACGCAAGAACTCCTAAGAAACACATGATAGCAACCAAGCTATGAGCTATGTACATACCTTTTCACCATGTCCCATTGCATCAACTCTGAGTGTCTTCACTGCTACATCAATCTGAATAAAATAAGTAAATTCAGAGTCGATAATAGTTCATTGGGTGCAGTGTATGACCACTCAAATTTCAACATAATATGAACTTCAGCCACAAGTACTGTAGTATTACTTACACTTCCTCCCTCGGGCAAACGATAGGTTCCCATGAGCACTGAACCAAACTCTCCTTGACCTAACTCTTGTCCCAACTCCAATAACTCTTTCTGTACATACACCATTGTGTCAGTTTTTGGAGTGGGTGTGGCTATAGGAGGTGGGGCCTGGAGTGGAGGAGGGCCGCCATTGAAGACTGATGTGGGAATAGGCATAGCAGGACGGGCAGAGGATGGGACAGGAGGAGGTCGAGATGAAGGAGGAGGGGCGGAGGGAGGGGTAGGAAGAGGTGGTCGATATGACTGCTGGGGATGAGAGAACAGCAGATGACCAGGCGGAGGCTGAAAGGAGAGAACAAGAAGAAAGTTTATACACCACTACACATACACCACTACTGATTGCAATATCATTGTTTCAATGCACATAATTCATGGAATAAAGTTGTTACAATAATTATAGCAGTATGATTAGTCAACAAAAAGTATCTCTACCATCTACTACTCCTAATAGTCTTTGATGCACAGTATGCTCACCGCTCTGTTAGGTGGTCTAGCCTTTATACCAGGTGGAGGTACAGGATAGCGGAGTAGAGTAGGCAGACCATCAGCAAACATCATGTAGTGATCAACACAGAGTGAAATAGAATCAAACAAAGGTCCATCATCAATATAGTACCATCTGTCAGACTATGAGGGGGGGAGGGAGGGAGGGAGGGAGGGAGGGAGGGGAGGGAGGGGAGGGAGGGGGAGAGAGGGAGGGAGGTAGGTAGGGAGGGAGAGGGGGGAGGGAGGGAGGGAGGGAGAGGGAGGGAGAGGGGGGAGGGAGAGAGAGAGAGAGAGAGAGAGAGAGAGAGAGAGAGAGAGAGAGAGAGAGAGAGAGAGAGAGAGAGAGAGAGAGAGAGAGAGAGAGAGAGAGAGAGAGAGAGAGAGAGAGACAGAGAGAGAGACAGAGAGAGAGAGAGAGAGAGAGAGAGAGAGAGAGAGAGAGAGAGAGAGAGAGAGAGAGAGAAAGAAAGAGAGAGGGAGAGAGAGAGAGAGAGAGAGAGAAAAAGTTGATATAGATACATGCAAGTTTATGCAACTGAGTAATAATTATGAGTATAGAGTAGACTCGATCAAGTTGTGTAATGTGAGGAGCTAATAGTAGTACCTCACAGATGATCTCATAGTGAAATGGCATCTGATTGTGGACCAGAGTAAGTGCATAGTGAGCTGGTTTCCTGGAGTTAGGTCGAACCAAGAAACTACCATCAACTTGACCTTTCTTGCGCAACAGCTCTACAGCACTCTGCAAAAAGAGTAAATTGAAAGAGAGAAGGAATTGAAGGAATGGAGAGAAAAGATGAAAGAAAATTGTTTACAACAACACAAGTGTATATACAGCACTGATACAGCATAATAACAAATGCCGCATACATGTAAACAAAAGAACCCCTTTCAGTTGTTGACCATATCTGTACAAGAGGGTCCTGAACAGTGATACACTGCTTGTGTATTTTGCTAGCAGAGATATACTCACTTTTTAGGAATATTGTTTATTTTGCTGTGTACACATTCCACAATGCTAACTATTATGATTGACACAGTGCTGACACAGTGCGTACAATAATACTCTAACCCACTCACACACATGACAATTCAAATCCACCACAACCATATCCAAATGGTAAATGCATTTTTTGTCATGGGAGAGAACACAACAGCAGGGAGTCTGGGGGCGTGCCCCCCAGACGCTGACAGGTATATATTAGACAACTTTCGTTGCCATTTTTTGATAGTTAGATACATTTATGAATGAGTTATAAATAGGTGCTATCATTCACAATAATTTGGTGAAATTCTAAGCGGGAAATTGGTTCCAGGTGGGGGGACCCCACTGTATGAAACCTGATGCCTAGAGGGAAAATGAAGAGCCCACAGCTGTTTCTCATTATGATAAGCTTTATGGTTCATCAGCCAAGTGAGGTCTATAGTGAGTCACATGACATGTGTGCCAGCTGTTACTTCCCTCCAAAAAAGACCACAATTCAAAAACACAATTCTGTTCTCTTTCAAAACAGCAAGTGTGCTAACACAAATACTACACAACTGATTCCATTAGTAATGGTTAGCAGATCATGAGAGAGAGACATACACACGTGACTTCTGCACACACTGAACTAGCAACCTCACATTCTACAAAACATACATTTCTGTCAAAATTCTTATGAAGCCACTCAGCAGTAGTAGTCCGAGGTTTAGGATAGTTTTGAGCTGCCCAGTCTGACAAGAGAGATGTGATAAAATGAGTGATGAAGCAAGTTTACAATCTCTTACCAAGCAGATCAACAATCTCTTACCAAGCAGATCAACAACAGCTGGCTGCTTGTATCGCACAGCTAGCTCACGAGGTGTGTTCTCGTCAGGAGCAGGAGTGCGTGGTCTGAGAGGAGCATTGAGCTGTAGGAGACACTTCACTGATTCGATATTCCCTCTGAACGATGCCTCATGCAATGCTACCCAGCCTGTAGTCGAGTTACGCTCCTGTACATCAGCACTACCAGTCTCGGCAAGTAACCTGATAACCTCGGCATGGTTGTACCGTGCAGCCAGCTTTAGTGAGATGCAAAAGAGAGAGAAGATAAGGGAAAGGAGAATAGTAGTGTGGGAGTATGAGTACAAGCTGAGCTATGATAGCTAGAACAAACAAAACGGCACAAATTCCTGTCATACAGCAAGTTACGATAATTAATGGGGCAAACAAATGATTACACATTCACACACATGCACATTAATGAGATATTCTCTCGTTCTCTCTCTCTCAAGCTGCTCACATGAAGTGCAGTCGCTCCTTTAGAGTCTCTCAAAGACACATCTGGTTTCTGTTCCAGCAGTAGTTTCAACACCTCCACATATCCTTTTTTGGCTGCTTCGTGAACTGGTGTTTGACCCTCAGTGTTCGGAGAGTCTACCGTGCCTTGTGAGAACGATTGTGGGAAAGACAGAAGACTGCGTACTTCACTCAGGTGGTTGTTGGCTACTGCTTTGTGCAGAGATGTTATCATGCGTTTTCTAGCTGAGAGAGGAGGAGGGTACCCTGTAACAAACGTTGCTAGCTTCTCTGGAAGTCCGTCGCTCTTCTCCTGGTAATGGCGGATAAGCTCGTCTAGGCCTTGAAAGAGCGGGCCATTGTCTACAGAGAACCATCCGTCACCATGACCGACTATTTGAAAATGGTGGACTGTGTTTTCCGCCCACATAGTCAACACAAAGCTGCCGGGCATTCTCAAGCTTTCTCTTACGAGAAAAAAGCCGCTAGGCTTGCCAGGCCCTGTCACGAGGTGAGCCGCGTTCTCCCTAGTGATCCTCCCATGGAACCAACAGTCCTTCTCTGGAGTGTTCATGTCCAGAATGAAATACTCACGACTTGATAGCCCAGAGGCTGAGCTTGTGTGAGACACAAGCAGAGCTGTTCTTTGATAGAAGACGACGGTGGAATGAGAAGAAAACGGGATGTTGGTCGTTCCGCTTGGAAAGAAGTTCTGTGGGTGCGGCTGAGAGGGAGTGGTCAGCAGGTGTGGTGCATGTAGTGGGTGGAGCTGAAAGCAGAATTCACTACTCGATTCATTGTCCTGTCATCATGAGCTATTCGCGTACTGTTCCTCCTCGAGCACCCACAAAATACCAGAGAAGAACTCGAGACGATTCATCTGACCATAGTGACGAGTCTCCTGCTGCTACTCCTCCTGTACGACGAGGTGCAGCTCAACAATCAACATCTTACAGCAGGTCAGTGTCACAAATCATGATCGTAGACTGTTGCTACTGTACTATACCACTGTAGCAGTGGATTCCATGTTATATCCCCTGATCCATCAAAACATGCTAAATTGAGAGAAGGTATGTGTAAGGATAACTTTCTGAATTGAGGTATATTTACTTCATCATTCTTCACTATAATAGTGGATAGACAAGAGACAGACGGATTCAAAGAATATGCTGAAGTCAAAAGAAGAACAAGAAATTCTCAAATAGCATCCCAAGCAACCAGTCAACCACTTGGTAATATAGGTCTTGCTGTTTGCATTGTTTATACTCAGTATAATCAGGTGGCAAGCATTTATCCCCTGGTCAAGTAGACCGACTGAGAGAAGTTCAAGAGAGAAAGGCACAAGCAGACACTAAACTTGTAAAATACAGAAAAATGGTGAGTGGAGAGTTGTTTGACATGATGGCACCTTGTTTGTAGAGAGAAAGAGATGAGAGACAAGCTAAACAGAGAGAGATTGAGGATGGCAAGCTAGCATTGTATAAACAGCAACAGAGGGCAAAGGTATTTACTGTTATCATTAATCATGATGCAACCTATAGTCAGCAAGTGTGTTCTATTCTTTTACTTAGGCTGAGAGATTGGAAGAGAAGAAGAGAGTGCAAACAGAACAAGACAGAGAGGATATAAGAAGGTGAGGAATAAATTACGTTGGACTTTTGAACTCTGACTATGTAGCATGAAAATTGTACACACTGATTTTATTGCTGTTTTTCTTTAGCAAGAGACTGGCACATTTCACCAAGAACAGTGCAAGTTAATCTACCAAAAAACGCTTATTGTGACAGATCTTAACATTGTGCATGCAAACCAACAGAAAGAACTGTTTTGAATGAGCAGTATAAAGTTAACAAAAATTGACATTGTTCATTTTCTAGGCAACATGTCATCGCGGTCGGCTAGTACATAGGCAAACACAGTCCACACGGCGGAGCACAGGTTCATCTGCTCTGGACTCAAGACGTCCATCGTGTCACCATTACTGTGGTGAAAGTAGAAATAGTGCTCATTGTGGTTCAGTAAGGAACCAAGAGGCACGCCTTTCTTGCTCCACCACCCAGTGTCAGTCTCCCCGCCATTAGGGTCTATCAGTGAGGCATTGATCGACACTAGTAACTGTCCAATTTCGTCCATTACTGCCTTAGCAGCTGGCGATCCAGTAAACGAGATACCGTACGGAGTGAATACTCCTATGTCTGACTCAAACAAGATGTTAAAGTTAGCGGAATCGTTCTGGTGTCGATTATAGTAGGCATCAGATCCTGCCCCACCAGACTCCTCACCAGTCCACATAACAAGACGAAGGGTTCGTTTAGGACGAGGTAACTTCATATCTTTGATGATGCTCAAAGCTTGCCATGAGATAAATGCACCGCCACCATCATCCATTGCTCCCTGACCAACATCCCAGCTGTCCAAATGACCACTCACTACCACAACCTGTTCAGGATAGACAGAGCCTACTATCTCAGCTACTGTGTTGCGAGAGACTGCATCAGGCAGTGTCTGGGCTCCCATATAAAGCATAATCTTTAGTTCTTGTCCCCTTCGCTGCATTCTGTCAAACATGTCAGCATCTTCAATTGTGATGCAAGCTGTTGGAATCTTAGGTACACCGTCTCCATAGTCTTGCCATCCTGTGTGAGGGCTGTAGATAGAGAATGGAGCAATAGTTCTAATGAGAGTAGCAACAGCACCATACTTAGCAGCTCGAGTAGCGCCAAGTGCTCGATACTCAACGGATATTCCATAGCCTTTGTAGACTTGATTGTAAATAACAATTTTTCCATTCACTTTCTCACCAATAGCATCTAACTCATCGAAGGAATTCACTACTACAGCATCAGCAGTAATACCATCTGGTGGAGTCCCTACACTACTCCCCAGCCCTAGGATAGCAAACGAGTAGTTTCTCGGTGATAGAAGTCGAGCATACTCATTGTTTCTTACCCAATGAGTGACGTTAGCTTCTTCTCCGTGTACATTTTCGAGACCATCTACATCAAGCACTTTCAACATGTAGTCAATTGCTCTCTCAAGGTTCTCGGACCCAGCTATTCTTGCTCCATATGTGTCAACAAATGTTGCCAGACGGTTGTAAGACTGGTTAGCACCAGCACCATTGAGTGAATACTGGATTATCTCATTAGCAATGGATTGGTAGCTACGTATTTCCTTCTTCTGTTCAGTTGTAATGAGCGATCCTTGAGGATGACAATGCATCATAGGGCAGCCCAGGAGAACAGTGATAACAAGAAAATGAAGCTTCGTCATTTCTACATAAAACAGCAATCAATAATAATAGCATAGAAAGCACGTGTTGCATCTGCATGCTTTTTCTTGATGCAGTCTGATGAGCCACTCCCACGTATCTCTTGAGCTTACTGTTAACAGTTTGAAACCGCTAGATCTTGCAGCACGCACATCAGTAGTACACGATGAGCTCACGATGTCTGTAGTACTACTGTACTGGCTCACAAATTAATCAGGATCACATGATTCATTTAAATACGTAGGCGGGCATCACCACACTGTACCACTAGCTACACAAACATCATTATAATGTCTGTTACCTACAGCCCAGCTCCAGGTGTTGCTATTGCAGAGAAGAAGACGGTATCTGCTGCAGAAGAATGATTGGAAGATCTATACCTTTTTGTTGTGCACACTGGAGAGACACTAAAGTGCACATTTTAGTGTCAGTGATCGTGGTTTGCATCAAGATCATAGCAAACTAAGATTCAGTGAGAGATCTCGCAAATTATCCACTTTTCACAGAGTCATATCCACTGGCACAGCATTACAAAACACGAGCAGTTCATCCAGCACCATGGATAATACAGCACACATGTACGTATTATCTATGCCAGCACATATTTCTTAATTTTTACCTCACTACTAAACACTTTTCCAGTACCTCCTGATCTAGAGTTGGTATAAAACACCAATGCATTAACCAGGTGAATAATGTATTACAAAACTACATTTGAAATGCAAGATCGCTTGGCTGAGCTAATTATGTTCAGAGTATAATCGAGTACAAATACTGTTCTGCTGGATTGAGGCATGATTGAGGCTACTCGCAAGGATCACATGACTTGTGAAATCACCATAATTACTGTATTATAATATATTTTTTGCAAACGTCATAATAAATACATATAGTGTCTGTTACCTACAGCCCAGCTGCAGGTGCTGCTATTGCAGAGAAGAGGACAATATCTGCTGTAGAATGATAGGAAGATCTTTAGTGTCCATACACACAAAGGATCTACCAGGAGGCAGTACTTCCTTGAGTCTGCAATAGATAAACGTTGATATAAACGACAGCACGGATGGTTCACAAACCTCTCAGCCTGGTCACCAAGAGAACCAATGAACACTGCAAACACACTGACATTAGGGTCAGAGGTCATTAGCTCTCCATACTGTTTAGGGTCTATTCTATAGCGAGAGAAGTTAGCGTCACTGAGGACGATAACAAAGCGTTGGTCAGCCGGTCCTTGTGCTACAGAACTGATAGCTGCTCTAGTAGCTTCAACAGTGTTATCGCCAGTCCAACAGAACTGAGAGTGAGCATGCATAGCCTGTAATAGTTGATAAAACATTATCATCAGACAGTAAGCTTGAGTTAGTCACCTTCAATATTTCTAATCTCTCTTTATCAGTTGATGGAGGAGCGCTGCTTTTGTAGAACGGAATCACAGGAGAATCACCAGAATGACCTTCAATATCCACCTAGAAGGGTTTTGTTATATCCAAGAGTCTGATTTAGTGACAAAACATACCTCAAACTTGTTTCGATGTCTCTCACCGAAAGTTTCCATCACCATCAGTATGGACTCCATGGTCCTGTCTAGTCTGCCATCGTGACCATTAAACCGATACATGCTACCACTAACGTCCACCACCATCTTGATCCTCTTAGGATACACTTGCTCAGCACCATGCTGCAAATGATAGGGACTAGTAAAGGCTTTAATACATGTGTAGTTTCGCAAAACTAAATACAACAGCAATATCAGCTGTTTCACGACAGACTGTATCTACCTCAGGAGCTTTCTCTCCTCTCTTCTTATAAACTGCCTTTTCCCCTGTGAGACCATCAATGAGCTGATGATGGAGAATACAGGCGGTATAGTGAATGCAGTAAAAACTAGCTTTGAGAATACCTTTCTTTCATCAAAGTCACCAGTTGTCTGGTTTTTCAACCACTCTCTTTCAGTACTCTTAGACTACAAATTACATGGAGTTGAGAGTAAGTAGTGGAGAGCAGCAGTGATGGCTCATACCTCTATGTTATCCAGCATTACTCTGAGTATCTGAATCTGCTGTTGCACGTGACTCATCAGCTCACGATACAGCTTAGCATCATGCTCACTCATCTCAATCTCCTTCAGTCTACAAACACAACACACACTCACACCATCCATCATCTACTCTAACCTTTCCTTGAGTGCTTTTTGACCCAGTTCTTTTGCTGCACGTTTTACCTAATGTCAGTATCATAGATTAATCTTGCTGTACATCAACCACTAACCTCATCAGGTACTGCCATCTTCTCCTCATCTGACAGCTGGAAGACATTGTGACCAGCGTCCAGTCGATAGGGTCCTCCTTTCCCGCCCAACCCTGCTGTGTCCCTTCCTCCCGTACCACCTGCCCAAGTGTTGCCGCCAACGTGAGGATCATTGGAGGGGTCAACCTGGATAAGAAATGTGATTTTGAACCGTGTACAGTACAATATATCTCGTTCTACCTTTCCATGTTTTGGTTTAGAGGTATCGAGACCACTATCACGAGAAAAGGTGGATCGCATGGACAAGGGACTACTGCCATCTTCCTCACCAACCATTCTCTTCCACTCCTTCAATGACCTTTATAACAAAAAATAATAACAACTGGCGCCAATCATGAAGAGATAAAATGAACTCATTGTAAGTAAGCGTTGTGACTAGCATACTTACTCATGTAAAGAGTAGTAGGACACCTCCAATAGCCTGACCATTCCTCTGTCGTCTACAGCTACAATATTCTTCCCAGCAGGGCACAGATGAACATGTGGTGGAGTCACCACAGGCAGGTTAGCATGATCGCTTCTGAGAGAGACAAGAAACATGTAATCACGACTTTTAAACCTGACATACACTTGAGGAAATTTTATTTTCTGGAATGTTTTTCTGGGCAAGTTAACAAGGAGTACTCCTTTCTCTTGAAGCTCCTTGTCACTGCTGATGAAAGGGTATACCACAGATCCTTCCTCTGGTAGATACACTGCAGACGACTTATCAATATCACTGAGGATGCTCTGGGACTCCAAGGCCTCGCCAACAGTGTGAATATCGACAAACTCCTCACCATGACCCTGCAGTTGAACAACAGCCTGGTTCTCAAGAGGCATGCGACACAATTTGACATTATTTTTGGTGCCCAGAGTACCTTTAGAGGCAGTCCACTGATGGTACCAGCCAGTGATTGGTCAGGAACTGCTAGTCTACACAGTGTTCCTCCATTATTGTCACTCTCTCCGGTTATACTTGATGCTATATCAGATGGCACATTCTGTGTACTTGCTGATTCAATAGAACCACTAGGTTCTGCAGAGGAAATACATGGACATTTTTTATGTAAGCTAAATCAAGAACTTTCAGTTAACTGATGTACCTGCTACTGAATCAAATGGTGTAATAAGTGATGGTACTGTATCACAAGATTTCTGCTTAGACAGCAAATGGTAACTATGAAGAAATAATAATGAACAAACTCGTTCTCTATAATGTAGAGCATGCACTTACTTTCCGGTACAATCCTCTATCATCCACTGGTCTAGAGAGAACAAGTGCACTCTCTTCACAGCAACAGGCAGGAACATGGTGTGACCAACAGGCATACGATGAGAAAAATCAATGACCGACAGTTCATCTCTATTAAGAATGCAAGTATAGATATGACACAATGGTGCAAAACTCTCGTACTTTCCAGTTTGGTACAAAACAAGAAGCTGATTTTGTGATAATCCAGCTAGGAAGTTATGGTGGTCCTGTATTACCGAGGAAAGAATAACACTATACACAGGTACATTGCTTGCCTGCTTTTTGTTCTGCTTCCACGGTAACAAGCTGCCTAGCTTGGTGTCAGATGCCAGTCTGTATAGAGTAGCTCCATCAGGAGAGGGAGCTGACAGCATGAATAATGAGTTACTCTACAGAAGATAAAAATAATAAATCTGCTTGAGCAAAGTCAGGTCTACAGTACATTCCTAGTACTGAAACATTACCTCAGCCTCATGAAGGATCACTGAGCCAGCATGCGGTCCGGATGAGAGTGATGTTAGAGACATCTTGGGTCTCCATGATCCCCACGAGGACGGTAGATAATGAAACAGGTCAAAATAATGAAGTGTATTGGACGATAGGTTCAGAGAGTAGAGTGATGGTAGCTTGCCGGTGAGCATGTGGACGGTGCCTAGACCAGTAGAGTCTATGTGGATGACGACTATATGCTGATGGTGACAGATCTTTACAACACAGACCTTGTGACACACATGCTGCATTGACAAAGATAGACTCATGGAGTGGAACGGTCCATTGACTCTTCAGTTCAGAGAATCTCTTACTCCTGACCGTGTCACGATCACATGAGATCCACTGAAACGGCACTCTAGATGGTACCTATGGAAACCATCATGTCACTAGTATCTGACCTAAGCTTGTTGTTAACCTTCAGTGAAATTGAAGCCTTCCTACACACAAGCTGTGAGCTGTGAGCTCTGTTTGAGCGTAGTCTCCCTGATGCTACTAGAGGAGGAAGAGGAGACCTACAGCAGCCATGTAGTGAGCGCTGTGTGCTGTTCTCTCTTACTCTGGTGCTAGTGAGATGTCCTTGGCTGATGCTCCAGCCGGAATACCATGTTTGTGAAGTGTCTTGAGCACTATCTCTAGCAGCTCAGGAGAGTAGCTGTCAAAGTCAAACACATTCCTCACAACACTAGCCACACCATCACTTGGATACTCCTATAGAACAACCAATAGAAGACCAAGTTTGAATTGAATAACAATAAACTGTTGTGTGAGCTTGCTCAAACCTGCATGTGTTTGACGATATTGACTACTTCTCTAGTGGAGTAAGGATAGGCCAGTAGACCACTGTCTGCCATCTCTCTCAGCTCTGAAAATGCCTCTACCAGCTTCCTGAGTGTGTCTTCAGGTACACTTGGTCCATACTGCCTCAACATCACCTGATACATAGTGTAACACTATGAGCAAGAGCAGAAGTAATGATAATACCATTTCAGACTCTATGTCAGGGTTATCCACAGCATGGCAGCTAAAACTGTCACCTGCACAAAAACCGCACGACTGTAAATATTAAGCATGATGGTAGCTGGCACGTGTTTACCTAGAGCAGCAAAGAAATTGTTTCCCAAGAAAGGGAAGCCAGGTCTGTTAGCTAGGACAATCATTCTAAAGTCAGGATGTATTGGAATCAGTCTGTCAGTTGGAATATGTGAATAACAGCCGGTTTGCAAAGCTGTGCACAGAACTACAGATTAACAACAGCTTAACTACACTTAAGTTAGACTCACAGGCAGCTGGCACTATCTTCCTGCCATCAGCCAGTGTAATAGACTCTCCACCAACTATGTTGCGTAGGATAGCAGTGACGTGTATAGGTGCCTTATCAGCCTCGTCCACCACAAGCACTCTCCCATACTGGACAGCTCTTACCTTCATCATAAAGAGACACAGTGAATGAAGAACAGGGCGATACTAACCAATGGAGAGTCCTGGTAGGTAATCATACCGTCTACCACTGAGAGCTGAGATGTGAGTGTCTGAACTGTAGAGTCTCTGATTGCAGCAGACAAATGAAGATTCCTACAAGTAATGATACACCATTTTCTTACCTGTGCAGCTGTAAGTATTCCCGAGGTAGGTTGAGCAGTTGCAGGAATCGATCAGTGATCTTGTTCTTACCAACACCTTGGTTACCCACCAGTAGTAGGTGGTCTCCTAATGTGTAGTCCTTCAACATCTCTTCCATAATGTGGAGATGCTTGAAAGAGAAAATGATTTAAAACATGCATGCGAGCATCATCCACACACAAGTACAATGCACTAAAGAAGATTCACACACCAAATTGTTATCATGGAACTCCACATCAGGTACTAGAGCTTTAGCATCCAATGGACGATGGACAGCTATTTCAGTCTTTCCGATCATAACACTACCTCCTCTTCTTACACCTGAAACATGGAACAACTATTTTGCACACAGCTCACATTCCCATTCTCACATTCAATACTAGGCAATGCCCCTGTACCACCAGGAGATAGTATCCCTTGATCACTCAGTGCTTTGAGGAGAGTACTCTTTGCCAGAGGAGGCAGGAATCTGTACCAAGGAAGTAGACTATGTTGCTCTGCATTGAGTACCATACCTACCTTGCTAGACACGCTCTCTGGATTGCTGTATGAAGACTCTGGTCAGGAAAGTTGGTCATCTTTCTAGCTATGCGAACGAGCTGTCGAGTTGACAGAGAAGCTGCAAGAGATCGTACCTAGAAACAGAGAAAATCACTATTATGTAATAATTATCATGCGTCACAGGCTCACTGTTGGATCAGATGATTTTCTGAGACTATAAGCAAAGTTGATCAGCAAATCCATAACATCACTACTAACTCCTGGTACCTGATTGCACCGTGTTGAGTGAAGACAATAAAACTCTCAATACTGAATCACCTTCTCCTTGATGATGATCTTCTCCTGGTGTGGAGGGAGAGGGGAGAGATGATGGAAGGTGAACATGGACACCACCTCAGGAGTCAGCCACCCTGCTCCTCCCTTCTCTGGTTCAGCAGTAGCAACAATACGGAACTTGGGATGAATGCTGAAGATTGACCTAAATAGTACAGACAGCAATAATTGTAGCTAACTAGTCTCACAAGCTGTGATCCTCTTTTACTTTATAGGTAAGTTTTATAATTTTTTTGGAATTATAAGGAGTACAGTTAGACTTTGATACATCAAGGTAACAGAAACTACTTGTCTGTAAATAACCTTGCTTTCCAAGAATACACCTAGACAGCTAGCTGAACTAGATACTATGAACATCAAAAATACATGGAAACACTTGCCATTACCATTTGTGTGTATTGTACTGGCATGTTATATTATGTGAGACAACGTGCTAGTAAGGCCCGGTATGACAACCAAATTTCTTAGTAGGCAATACATGTAGCTGATTCTAAACTAATTGCTCTTAGCAGCAGTCAAGACAGTGTCACTAAACACTGTCTCCTGTCAATCACTAGTTACAAAATTATAACTCCAATAGCAAATGCCTCTTGTACCACACATGTCAGCCAAAAATGTCTATATAGCTTCTATGTTGATCACTGTATTGGGAGAGCTGCTTTGCTGAACATTGTCTTGCATTGCTTGTCTTTCTCTTTTATGATAATGTTCAATACACCATATCAGCAATAAGAGGAGTACTAGCTGCTGTGATTAACTGGTTCTTGTCGCTACAAAACTGCCGCTCAAGTTTATGGTGGACCAGTAACAAAAATATTCTATCTACCAAATTAATGATGGCTTATACCTGTCCTAGGTTCATGAAATTTAAAATGCATTATGGACTATCAGTGGTTACCATTTCAGAACGCCTGACTAAAATTAGAAATAACTATTATGTGCAACAGGCTCCACCATTCTCACTATGAAGGATTAATCATTTGTATGAGACAGTACATGAATCATCAGTACCTATTGACAGAAAAACCAACTTGATACGATACCTTTTCTCCATTTGTTGAGCAGTGAGTCCAGCACTCTTCATTGCTGCCTGATACTTCCTCTCCTCCATCAGTCGTGTGCCATCTGTCAGTTGTAACTCTCTATCTTGTACCAGTCTGTAAGAGATGGTATGAGGACCAGTGACAGAACGGCTATAAGCTCACCTCTTGATGACGGCTAGAGTACCATTGTCTAGCTGATGAATGCCGTCCAGTATCGCCATGTGACCCTCTCTAGCAGCAGTCACTAGAGGGAGCTGTGTCCAGGAGGTGTCCCCATTAGTCATGGTGGTCCTTTGCTGCAGTAGCTCACGAGAGGTCATGTCTCGATACAGAACAACATTCTCCGATACATAGCCCAGCATTCTAGCAAACTGGTTCACCAAACTGGTCTTACCACAACCCTGTGAAACACAGACAAATGTGACATACAAAAGCACACATGCACTAGCTATTCATCAAAATTAAAAGTTCACTATAACTGAGCAGCTTAGTTATTTTTAACCCTGACTTACTCTTGGTCCAACTAGACACAGGTCACCTGTCATGTGACTTTGTAACATGCGAGTGAGCAGCTCCTCGTGATGCTGGACTGTGATATAGTCTCCTGTAGCAGCTGTGCTGTTAGTGCTCATTCTCTCAGGATACCCAGGAACCACAAACTGTCCCACAGACTCACGGGCAGAGTGCACTAGAGACACACTGATACCATCAGAGCTAGCAGCTGGTGAACACACTGGAGACAATGAGTGCCTGCCATCACTCCTCACACTAAACCTCTGATTGCATAATATCCACACACATAATTATTGTCAGCATTTTAGTTGCACCTGTAGAGTATCTTGAAGCATGGTTTCATAACCCATTAGCTCTGCTGGGAATACTGTATGAAACAAATTACCCAAGTCAGCATTAGGAAATACTTCCTAGATAACATAGCAAATATAGTTAAGTATAATGTGTCTCAGTATCATGCTCACTAGAATAGCTGCTAGGCGCTCAACTGATGAGGAGAGATTCACAGTTCCCTCAGCAGTGGAGGTAGTTAGAGACTGCAGTGTATAGCACACTGACAATAATGCTGTTAACCTGCAATGATGACAGATGATTTTGGTGATGGCTATCTTGATAATAACAAGAGTTAAAAGCATCTACTACATCATTTTTGCAACATGCATAATGGAGACAATTCCTCTACAGGAACACCAGACACTATTGGGACCACAGAGTTTGTCTGTTATACGTACAGGAGCATTGATGGCACCTCTTATTGTCGCCAGGTTTAATTTTCTTTGACACCTGCTGGGACAGGCGAGATTGAGAGGCGTCAGGATGAGAAGGTGGTAGCTGCTTCTGAGATCTCTATTAGATGTGATACATTCAGATCTTCAGCGTAAGGTTGAGGAGAAGCAAGACAAGCATGTGATGCAGTCTATGACACTTCTTTCTGTTGTGCGACTTTGAAAGTGGAGGAGACTCTTCACGAACTAGTTGGTCATAGACAGAGACCTCGACCTATTCATATCACTGGGTACTCTTAGCATCTTGAGGGAAAGCAGAGAAGCCGGTCCCAAGCAGCAGTAGAATTGGAAGTGACCACATCAACGAGAATAGCTGTAAACTACACATTGCACTGGTGTCGAGCTGTGCTGGGTATGCGGTTGATATTTTGACAGAGGGAGCATTCTGAAGAACCTCGGACTCAACAGTCAGTCAACAGCAACCGTTGGAAGGCAATAGCACTGGAGGGAGCACGTGGAGGAACTCATCCAGCTACCTCTGATGGAGACCCTGGAGTTGAGGCAGATGAGGAGGCTTCCCTGAACCAGGCAACGAAGGTTTCGAGGACCATGGACCCTGACTATGGAGCGCCAAATGAGACATAATTCGATTTTGTGTATCGCTTCTGTGATTTGTGTGTTGATTTTGTGATTTGATTGTTGATTTTGAGATTCGATTGTTGATTTTGCGATTAGACATTGCAGATTTCGAGACTCGATTGTTGATTTCGATTAATAAAGGAAAAATGTGGGCGGAGCTTCAAACCATCCCTAGGCCCTCGTGGTGCTGTTCCTACTGTCCTGCTCGCTGTTCCTACTGTCCCCGCTTTTCCCGTCGTCTTCAGTTTTGTGATCGGCCTAGCTCGTGTGATCTTGTTGTCCAGTTTGTTGTTGTACAGTTCCTTTGCTCTCCACTCTCCTTTTCTCTTGTGTGGTCTTGTTGTTCGTGTGCGTGGTCTTGTTTTGTTGTCCAGTTGCAGTTCCACCAGTTCTCCTATTTCCTTGCTCTCCATTTTATTTACAGGCTACGAGCCACGCCTTCTACAGCAGAGTTCTACTGCTACATGCATGTACGTCCCTGCCAATTCAACCTTGCGATCTTAGCATGCTTTCAATAATCCTGCTTCCAGCTTCACTGTGTCTGTTATGAACGTCTAACACTTCAACATCTAATGCTGCATCAGTCATGCTACTATATCGGTCCCTTCGGCTAAGTCCCAATGCTCTTAAGCGTCTGTGCACTGTACGAGTTGAGCAACCCAGCATACGAGACATGTCAATCAGAGAAAAATCGTTCTGGACTATGTGCTCTAGCTCTAATTGTTTGTAGCAAACAATTTTCTACTGCTGCCACTAGTGCACACACTGATGCAATTAATAATTGCATATTGCTTTGAGGTGAATATGGGCCCTCCATTGCCACACAACAAGCCAATAACTCTTCAGTGTGAGCAAGTACTTGATCTAAACTCTCAAAATTGGCTGTACCAGAGAAATGCCGAACAATTTCGTTAACAGTGGCTTCCAAGTCGTCCAGCAGCTGATCAAGCAACTCCACATCCACTCTGTTCGCCATTTTATGTGCCTATTAATATTAATAATTATTTATTACACTAAATGATTTTTATTAATAACTGAAGCAAACTCAAAATCGCTAAACCAACCAGCAATCACAAAATTATAATAATTTCTAACAGACTCTCAATGCTAATCTCAAACTCAAAAGTCCAATCTCAAAATCAATAATCGAATCTCAAAATCAATAATCAAATCACAAAACCTAAACTAAAATCTCAAAATTGACTATCTATTATTTCCTAAAAATCTAATCTCAAAATCGACAATCAAATCTCAAAATCGACAATCAAATCACAAAACCTAAACCAAAATCTCAAAATATAAAATCTATTTCGTAAAAATCTAATCTCAAAATCGACAATCGAATCTCAAAATCGACAATCAAATCACAAAATCATCACACAAATCACAGAAACGATACACAAAATCGAATTATGTCTCATTTGGCGCTCCATACCCTGACAAGACCAGTACCAGTAAGACAAACAGAGCGTCAACACATGTTACTGACGACCATTTTATCGCGACACCCGGTGTTGAGTTGTTTTAATAAAAAGCCTGGTCATTTTGGTTGAACCAGTAACAGAAAATAACTGTGTGGCCTAAGTGCTTTAATAATAACTATATTCATCATTTTGATGAATAAATGAATAACTTTATTTTGAGGCATGTTCTTGCATGCCCAGCAACTACAGACTTGTGGTCAGATGCAATTTGGTAGAGTAGACTATGGTATGATTTTATCAACTGATCATAGATCTCGAATGTGTTCTACAATGTTTCAGGGAGTGTGTACAACCTGCAAACTGTGGTTTGTAGATTCCACCAAAAGATCATTACAGCATAGAGATCAGGGACACACGTCCACATGCTCCATAGAAGGTTTTGTGCTGTCTGGTAGTCTCTGTGAAAGTTTTGCTTATTCAGAGCGAATTGTCACCTGCCATCGTAAGTGATTCAAAAAGTGAATATGGTTCTATCAAAGTTATAATTGTTCTTGAATGAGGCATGAGTTCATACTGAACCTCTACAGGATGGGATTGGACTAGAATATGCCTTGCTTGCCCGCAGAAAAATCTTGGGACTTAATTCTAAACCTTCATTCATTAGAGCTACCGTTGTTTGCAAGAACTGAGTATTTCAACCAAGCTGCATGTATGGGTCAAGACATGCACATATAAATGGTTTTTGTCTTTTTGAGAACACTCACAAGGCAACAATGAACATCACATTTAAAAGAGGAAGAAAGAATCTCTCACTAAAAGCCTTGAAGCATCAGCATCCATACATGTTGCTCCATGCATAGTGTTGCTATGTTTAGGCTAAAATAGACTTTTAATGGTGATGTCATCAAAGGGGAATCACCTGGGGAATTACCTGAGCTGCCTACTGTTTAAAAGGCGATCAATTTCATAACCTTACATTTCTGGCAGTGAAGTTTTTGCATCAAGGAGCAAGAGGTGAGCTAATTTCTAACACTACTTACCTAAAGCTTGCATAATGGCCGATATAGTAAGGAATATTCTTGTGCCGCTTCTTAGCTACTAACAGGGGTGTAACTAGAATTGCCGATTTTGAAAACACTTAAGTCATTTCTGTTTTGTGATCAGCCTAAAATGACTGTGAATACCATCACAGATAAATTACTAAGCTGTGCATCTTGCAAAGGGAATTATGGTTAGGACTAGCCAGGACAGCTACCAAGTTAAGTAAACCTTATTAGGCCAAAAGTGAGGAGACAAGTGCCTCCTCTGCCTCAATACTAGTTATGTCCCTGAGTGACCAATGGCTAAGTTGCTACTTTATAGCACAATGGGCAAATCATGACAAATAAATTACCAGTTACCACAGTCTGCCTTTGTTTAGTTGTGTCAACATGAATGTAGCATTTGGTTTATTGTGTTTACAGATGGCCAGCTGTGTCACTGAACCCATTTATGAGTTTGATGTAGTTCATCTCCAGTCAAGGTATATAAACACTTTTAGAAAAGCAGTCAACAAGATTGAGAAAAAAATCGATTACACTCTAAGAGAAGTGGAAGAAATTGCGAACTCTGAAATTCAGAGCTTCAGTATTGGTAAAACATATGCTCGAAAGACTTTTGATAGTCCTTTTCTGGATCCGCAAGATGAAAACACATTTACCAAAACAGGAATATGCAATCGCTGGAGACATCATAAGTACACTGACTATGGCAAAGATGGAATGGTAGTGGTAGCTATTATAACTGATGATGTAGCCTCAAGGCTAGGGTATGATGATGCTGAGGAGTGTGCCTTAGACATTGAACAAGAATTACAAGAACGGTACTTTTCCAGAGACAATCGTTCTATACATGAAGAATATCACAGAGGATCAGTAGTTCAAGAGCCAGCTGAGGGCTATCCAATATACATCACATATGCCTTCAGTGAGAGCAGGCCTTCATCACCTGAACCCACTACCAGTCAATTTGTACAAAATAGACCACAGCAAGATACCTGGCGACCTGCTTATGAACCAATAAGATCATATTCTTATTTTGATCAGAGCTATTCTCAAACACCATCGTACAGACAACAACAGCACAGTCAATTGCCACTGTACCATTCCTCACAAGCTTGGCCCCAATCACAAGGCAGACCTTGGAACCAATACCCATCTAGACCGCAAACACAAGGCAGAACTTGGAACCAATATTCACAAAGTAATCGGTTCTTCCCATACCACCGTCCACAAGTCTGGTCACAGTATGGACAACATACAAATTGCCATTACAGACAGCGATACTGGTCTTGAGTCTAACTGTTTACATGAATTTTAGAACTATCCACATACACTGTAGATTAGTTAACCATTATGTCCTACAAACATGATATGCATGAAGCACACATAATTAGTTTTTAGTATCAAGAAAAAATGTTTTTGTTTTGAATAGAGTCTGAAAATTTATTTGTACACATTTTTGCATGTTATGGCTCGCTACCTTACTTTGTCTATAGATTCTAGAGTACATGTACTCTAAGTTAATGCTTTGTCCTGCTCGTCTCCAACTAAAACAAGTAAGCGTTAAGCCAGAGCCAGGATCGCCATCTTATGGGGCCACAGCGGACTTTAGTTGTTGAACGCTCTTTTCCTTTAAACGTTCCTGGTAAGTGCTTGCAATGAGTCCATCAAGATGGTGGATACTGGAAGTGAGGGGGTGTAGTCTGCCAGGGCTGACTGGATGTTCAGTCTGCATTTCTTGTAACTGCAAAGCAGCATATCTGCAGGTCCTGAGTCTGTTGCAACTGCTAGAGGATTGCATGGTACTTACCTCTGCATCAGAGAATTAGCAAAAGATTTCACATTGCATGTTGTCAAATTATTGTACTTCAAAATCTAGACCAATAAGGAGTGTTTGGTACGTCTAATTTCTACATGCTTCACATGATCTACTACAGGTTGTCACTGCGCACATTCGTTCAGAGCTGATTTCTTGAATTCTGTCAAAGCTTAGAAAGCGCATGTCCACGTGTGCACTGAAGGCTACTTTGCCACTTTGCACGCTGATGCTTCACATGCCCACGTATAAATATATTACCACGTTCACACTATGCGCTAGAACCGAACTGAACCGGGCCGGCCCGGTTGCAAATCTCTGACAGTGTGAACGCAACTGAACTGAGCTACAACTGAACTGCACCATCGCGGCACACCAACCATAGGTGGGCCGCTTGCTGCACGGTTCAGTTGTGTCATCATAAAGTGTGGCACGGTTCGGTTCGGCCCGGTTCCAACGTGCAGTGTGAACGGGGTATATGCTTCTCATTTCTGCAAGTGAAATTGCAGAAAAGACCTCTGAACATATATAGGCACTATTAGGCAGCATTATTATACCTGCTTAAAATGACTGGATTCGTTCTGATACTTAAAAGCATGAGACATACCAAACTGATTTTGTGTATTAATATCGCCATACTCTAATGAAACACTGGTCTTTCGCACAAATTTGTAAGCTTGCCCACGCAAATGAGTTATGGGATTTCATCAGGAGGCTGGCATACCGTACAGCTAGATATTTTGGTGGACTAAAATTTTGGCGAATTTGGCGAGTCGTCAAGCATCCGCCAAAATATTAGTCGCCAAAATCTGTTTTTCTATTACAGCAATACGTGAGCCAGGCGCTGGGCGCCAAAATATTAGTCGCCAAACGCAAAATCTGGGACATTCGCCAAAATTTTGTCCACCAAAATTTCTAGCTGTACGGTATGTTACTCGTGTGTATCTTACCGTATGGGCATTTTAAGTGATTCTAACCGTTTGAAGTGTCTTACACAATTTTTGTGAAGCCAATGAGACCTTTAGCAGCAACAGTCTAAGTGGCGAGTGAACAATACGAAACAATACATACACAGAAACTACACTATCCATTGTGAGCAGTGGACATTGTAGTATTGTGTTAAATTATGTGATTACTATAGTTAGCACATCTACAGACCCACTAGCGACTTGCTTAGTAGTTAGTATTTAATCTGTGTATACCACTATTGATCTGGATTCGTATACTCGCTATTTCTAATAATCAACCATGCTACCAATCGAACACTACATGGTGTCAGCGTGGGATTGAGCCTCGACCGAACTGAAGAAGGACCGACGAACTCGATTGCTGCCGAGCTTCTCTACTGACCGACCCGAGTACCGACTGTGGACTGCGGAGTGACCAGTGCGGAGATCCAGTCTACTGAAGCGGATACCAGTACTGCGGAGAGAAGAATCAAGAACGACGGAAGCAAGAGTTGCGCTGCCTGAAGCCTTCAATTTCCGAAGACCGGAGGAGTGGACTAGATGGAAACGTCGCTTCGACCGTTACAGAAGTGTCTCAGGACTCAACACCAAAGACGATGCAGCTCAGATCAACACTCTGATCTACTGCATGGGAGACGATGCGGAGGACATCCTTGCCTCATTCAGCCTTTCAGAAGAAGATGCAAAGAAGTACGGAACAGTCGAGAAAAAGTTCGACGACCACTTCAATCCAAGAAAGAATGTCATCTTTGAAAGAGCGAAGTTTAACTCCAGGAAACAAGAGGATGGAGAGCCTGTGGAAGCATTCATCACAGAATTGTACAAGCTATCTGAACATTGCAAGTACGGAGATATGAGGATCAGGGACAGAATTGTTGTCGGAATTAGAGATGCACGACTCTCGGATAAACTACAACTTGATCATAAGCTTACGCTAGATGACGCCGTTACTGCGGTAAGGCAGTCAGAGCAGGTCAAGCAGCAACAGACTGTTCTTAGAGGGACCGATGTCAAACTAGCGACTCGAATTGATACAGTGCAGCCTCCTGAGAAAGGACGTAAGCACGGACCACCACCTGATAAGAAGACAAGTGAACCAAACAAAGCTGAGAAGTGTGGGAAATGCGGTAAATCACCAGCACACAACAGAGAGAGGTGCCCAGCACGAGATGCTACATGTCACAAATGCAAGAAGAGAGGACACTTTCAAACAGTCTGCAGATCAGGAAAAGTGAGTGGAGTCAGCATTGACACAGACAAAACGGAACCAGATGCATTCCTTGGATCAGTTGGAAACAACCCTTGGACAGTAGACCTGAAGCTAGAGGACAGCCCAGTAACATTCTGCATTGACACTGGAGCAGAGGTCACTGTCATATCAGAGGAAACCTGGAAAGACGCAGGAAGCCCTACTCTGAAATCACCCGAGAGAAAGCTCAGAGGACCAGATGATCACCCTTTAGCTGTTCTTGGACAGTGGAGAGAAGCACTCAAGCATGCATCTAATCGGACAAAGGAGACTATTTTTGTTGTAGAAGGACTCAGTAAGCCCTTACTTGGACGTCCAGCCATTCATAGCCTGCAGTTAGTCACACGGGTATCTACTGTCAACAAGGAGGTGACCCCACAACAGCAGTATCCTAGCCTCTTCACAGGACTCGGAGAACTGGAGGGAGACTACACTATTCGCCTAAGAGAAGCGCAGAGTAGCAGTGCCACTGATGAGTAAAGTGAAGGAGGAGCTAAACAGAATGGAAGAACAGGGAGTGATCAAGAGAGTGACAGAACCGACAGACTGGTGTGCTGGAATTGTTGTGGTACCCAAAGCAGATGGCAGAGTACGCATCTGTGTAGACCTGACAAAACTCAACGAAAGCGTCATGAGAGAGAGACACCAGTTACCAGCAGTCGACCAGACCCTTGCAAAGCTAGCAGGAGGAAAAGTGTTTTCAAAGCTCGACGCAAATTCTGGCTTCTGGCAGATACCATTGTCACCAGAGTCTGCCCATCTCACCACTTTCATCACACCGTTTGGACGCTTTTGTTTTCAGAGACTACCATTTGGAATCGCTTCAGCACCAGAACATTTCCAAAGAAGAATGGAAGAGATCTTGATGGACATCCCCGGAGTTGTATGCCAGACGGACGACATCTTGGTGACCGGCAAGTCACAAGAAGAACACAACAGCTACTTGGAGATGGTTCTCGACCGATTGCAGAAAGCAGGACTAACACTGAACAAAGCAAAATGTGAATTCTCAAAGACCTCAGTAAAGTTCCTTGGACACATCATCGACGAAACAGGAGTCAGACCAGATCCAGAGAAGATCAGTGCTATCCAGAAGATCAAGACACCTACAAGCGTTAGTGACCTGAGAAGATTCCTTGGCCTGGTAAACCAGATGAGCAAGTTCATTCCGAACCTAGCGGAGATCACCAACCCCCTGAGAGAACTGCTAGTCAAGAACAGACAGTGGACATGGGACAAGACGCAACAGAGTGCATTTGAGCAGATCAAGACTCTTTTGACTCACAGTCCAGTCTTAGCATTGTTCGACCCAAACTTGGAGACACTTGTTGCTGCAGACGCATCCTCATTTGGTCTCGGAGCAGTTCTTCAGCAAAAGCAGCCAGATGGAGAGATGAAACCCGTAGCTTTCATTTCAAGATAAATGACCACTACTGAGAGGAGATATGCACAGATTGAGAAAGAAGCGCTAGCATTTACGTGGGCTTGCGAGCGACTATCGGACTACCTGGTTGGATTGAAATTCCACATAGAGACGGACCACAAGCCCTTGATACCCTTGTTCACCACCAAGAACCTGGAGGAACTACCAGTGAGAGTTCAGCGATTCAGACTCAGAATGATGAGGTACAACTACACAATCTCACATGTACCTGGAACTGACCTTATCATTGCTGACACACTTTCAAGAGCGCCAGCTCCAGAGGTTAACCTAGACCCCGATCTACTTGAAGAAACTGAAGCATATGTCAAGTTCACCATGATGGAACTACCTGCAACAGAGGAACGCCTACGGGAGATCAAAACCCTACAGAGTAAAGACGAAGCCTGTCAACTCATCACCAGCTATCTAGAGACTGAATGGCCTGAAAAGAAGAAGACCCCAGCAGTTGTAAGACCTTATCTACTGATGAAAGACGAGTTTTCAGTTCAGCAAGGACTACTCATGAGAGGATCTCGTATTGTGATACCACCCCCACTTAGGAAGGAGCTACTGCAAAGAATCCACAATGGACATCAAGGCATTTCCAAATGCAGGGAGAGAGCAAGACAATCTGTATGGTGGCCCAGGATTTCAACTGAATTAGAAGAACTTGTAGGAGCCTGCACCAGATGTTGTAAAGAGCAGCAGAAGAGAGCAGAGCCGATGAAACCATCCAAGCTACCCGAGCTACCTTGGCAGAAAGTAGGAACCGACTTATTCGAATGGGACAAACACATGTACGTACTGATTGTAGACTATTATTCTCGCTTCATCGAGATCGCAAGACTATCAGGAGAATCAGCACCAGAAGTCATCAACAAGACGAAGAGTATTTTTGCAAGACATGGGATACCAGAGACAGTGATATCAGATAATGGACCACAGTTCACCTCAGAAGCATACGAGACTTTTGCAAAACAGTATGAATTTGAGCACAAGACCAGCATTCCGTACTACCCCCAGTGCAATGGAGAGGCAGAAAGAGCTATCAAGACCATCAAAGGACTACTGAAGAAGTGTGATGACCCCTACCTCGCACTACTCGCTTACAGAACTACACCTGTCTTAGGAGGAAAATACAGCCCGAGTGAACTCTTGATGAATAGACTACCAAGAACAACAGTTCCCTCCACAATAGAGCAGAGGAGACCCAGAATTCCAGACCCCGATGAAGTACGTGAAAAGGATGAGAAAGAGAACTATGACTCTCACCATGGAGCCAAAGAGCAGCACCCACTCACTAGTGGAGAAATGGTATGGCTACCAGACAGGAATCAGGAAGGCAGAGTAACATCACAAGCAGCCCCACGTACCTACAAAGTTACCACAGGAGAAGGAGCAGAGTACAGAAGAAATCGAAGAGACATCTTGCCAATTCCAGAAGAGGAATTAGAAGATGAGAGTACCACTTCACGCACATCAACAGAACACGCACCGACAGAGCAAGCACCAAGAAGGAGCACAAGGATCAGCCGACCTGTAGAGCACTATGCGCCACTAGTGACTCACTCGAACAAATGATTGTTTTGTGTTCCAAAGGGAGATGTAGTATTGTGTTAAATTATGAGATTACTATAGTTAGCACATCTACAGACCCACTAGCGACTTGCTTAGTAGTTAGTATTTAATCTGTGTATACCACTATTGATCTGGATTCGTATAATCACTATTTCTAATAATCAACCATGCTACCAATCGAACACTACAGACATGGTATCTATTTCAGCCTAAATACTGCCAGAATCGTATTTCAGAAAAGAGTGATTTTTAACCAGTTCTAACCATTCTTCAAAGGTTAGCTAGGGTCTCATAATGGTTGAATTACATAACTAGGTTACGCCTACATGTACTTGTCCGTATAGTCATGGTAATTTCCTTGACAATTTCAATTTTCTGATATGCTGCATGTGTTAAAAGCATCTGTGGTGGCTTCCTATCCTGAACCTTTCATTGGTGACAAATTCTGTATCAAAGAATGTCGTCTCTCATTTTAATATACCATGTTATGCTCAACGTGATAATGGAGATAATGACGGATTCATCAAATTAAATCTGGGCAAATAATGATGACAGACTGTAATGGCTTACGTTGTCTCTGGCACATTGCTGTATCGATTCTTGAGCTCAGCGAGTAGCTCAGGGAAAGGAGGAGCCAGAGCATGTCTAGCTTGGAACCGAGAGCGCAGTGGAGGATCCAGAGGGTTTCCCTTGTAAGGAGGAACAGGCAGACCAAGAGCTATCACCAAGAACTGCTCACTGGCACGAACAAGTCTCCATGAGTCTAACACATCCTTAGAATGCTCCTACAAAAGAGTAGAATTCTTTATACAATTGTTCTATTTGCTAATTGCAGTTTTACATTAAGAAAAACCTGGCTTTATTATTGAGGCCAGTGGTTTTAAATGTATTATTTTCGTGGGCTATTGCAAATTGGCAGCAAAAATGTAGTTCACCAAAAATTGAGGGCGAGAGCCGAAGCCTATTTTTCATGAACCATTCATGTGCTCTGAGATATACCTTACCTTTGCCAACTTGTCGTAACGGTTAGCTGCTACAATAAAACATCCATCTTCTAACTGCATTTCTCTATTCTCCAGCAAATTATTGAGTATCGGAAGCACATTGCGTTCAGCCTTCTCTATCCCCTCTAGTATCAGCACTCTGCCTTCCAAAGCTGCTCTCACTGCAGCCTGTGTATACAAACAATAGTGATCAATAGCTTCACACATCTATTCACTACAGTATCATCACTAGGAAGGTAGTATACTGTGCACCTGATTAAAATAATGAGCTGTTTTCTGAATGATCTCTCTTCTTTGCTTGAGATCTGTCTCTGTTGTGTCTCGCGAGAGAGACACATACTCCACCTCTCTGCCAGTCAGCTCACAAAACTGTAGAGCAAGATGACGCTGCAGTGTGCCTGGTGGACCAACCAGGAACATGTCTTGCCCTAAATTAGACTAATGTATCAGAAAGAAAGGAATTATAAACCATGAAAGAGATAGACAACCTTTTGAATCATCCATCGCAAGTGTCTTAGCTTGCTTTGATGCTGTAAAGTGTCAGCAGTTACTGTAAGGAAGACAGAAACTTCACAAGTGGGAGGGGCTACAGAAAACTAACGTACCATATAGTCTAGGGACAAGCTCAGGACGACGAGAATGTGATATTCTTACTCGAGAGTCACCAATAGATAGCCAGTCGCCTGGACAGTCACGGAATTGATAGAGATAATGTGAAACCAGTAAACTCTACTCACCATCACTTGCAGAGCTAGATGAACACGATGCACTCGAAAGACTTTGGGATTGATGAAGAATAGATTTCAATTGAAGCAAACGTGCCCTTGCACTGACGCTGTTGGCTTCAGAAGACATCAGCACTAGGCAATATGAACGCCTGCTGCACAGAACGCGAGGTAGATAGAGGGCTAGCATGGGCTAGCATAAGCATGGTGATATTATGACGAGCACGTGAAAGGGTTAAACAATGTGCGACCAAGCATGGGCACGCCTATGACTGTACTCTCTGTTTGATTGCGAGTGTAAGTTGTTCTGTTTCTGCAGTATTGGTCTCATTCTTTCCTTCAGTAATAGTTACCGGCACTGTATTGATCAAGAAGACGGCCTTGTGACAAGTCGCAATGAATAGTTATGTGAGCATTAAATTTTTAATTCTGAACTGAGTGAACTCTAATTCTTAGCTGCTGACTCAGTCACTGCTCAGTGTGCCTCCTTAGAGTTATAATCTTCAGCGTCTTGTTTATTACTTACCTGTTTTATACGGAAAATGGGTGTAGCTACTGTCCGTGAGTACTTACTGTATCTTTGATAGCAATCACATTATGAGTGCCTTATATACATGCTTTTGGTGTAAACTCTCATCTCATTCAGAATCAATTAAAACATGGATGAAACGTTCATTTTCGCTTAAAATTCACTTAAGCTGGCTTGATGAGGTTGCACCCCTTTGCTGGCAAAATCTCGTATTTTGCCAATGATTGTAATTACAAATTCGTGCAGGCCTCCTCATACCCAGGCACTGGTGAGGAGACAAGGCTAGTCTGAGACGCCAACATAGAGTGGTGCTATAGCTAAAATTTCTGTGCACAAGTTAACCAAGTGTGTAGTGGGCAGCTTTTTGGTAACAATGCTGCTTGTTGGTGTCTCGGACCTGCATGGATATGTATTACAATCATTGGCGAACCACGAGCTTTGCCAGCAAAGGGGTGTAACCTCAGTGTGTCTTAAGCGATTGTGAAATTGGTGAGACTTCACACCAAAACTATGTATAGGGGTCAGGTGGGCAGCGGAATTGGACGGGAAGTGTTTTTCTGCTTGGCAAAAAGCAGATATTTTCCATCGCTTTTGTCAATAGAAACTTTTTGCTCAAAATATATAATAATTACCCTTCTGCAGCTTACACCTTCATGCAAAATCAGCTGCATATAAGTCTCTTCCTGCAGGGTGGGTATGACAAGCTTTCGTATTACGAAACGTTGACACGCCCACTAATGAACAATAATGCTTTGGAATGTATGCAGGATAATTTAAACAGTTTGCCATCACGCTATAGTACATGATATCGAGCTCAGGTGTGCATTGTTTACGCTCCAGATCAAAGCAAGTAATATTCCAGAACAATCTACTGAAAATAGCTGAAACAAGTTATCTACTATTACAGTGATTGGATGACATTTGTGTGTGTTTGCACCCAGAGTTTGTCTGCAAATTCTTTACATTATTAACTGAATGATACTCAAGAATGATAATAGTGCTGTTTTGATCTTGATGGTGATTTCTTATGTGAATATTTTTGCCAACCAATTCTCTATCTTCATCTCTCTGTACTGCAAAAACTAGATGTAGGGTAAGCTGGCTTATACAAAAGCTCTTCATCAGTACTATACACTGCAAAAACTGATTTGTTAATACAACAAAAAAGTTTGTGGTATTGATTAATCTATAATGATAGATTCATCAATACCACAAACTTTTTTGTTGTATTAAGGGACAACACGACGAACATCAGAATGACGACAATTTCAGTTTCTTCGGGCAAACAAAGCTTGGTCAAAGACAGTTACCAACAAAGAAACTCACAAATCTGCTCGTGGGCGGGGGGCAAACACTGTACAAAGAGAAAAAAACCAATTCAATGGGCGGACAAGCCAAGCCCACCAAAATGGATTTGTGAACTGAATGGCTCGTGGTGAGCAAACGTATGCATGCGTTTTTGCGTACAGTGTTTAGTCTGTCAGTTACAAGGCTGCAAATGTTAGTTTCGTGGTTTGCACAACAATTGAGCTACAGATGTCAGCTAAGAACGCAGCAAGGTCATTCGTGGTGCAACAGGTAGGCAAAGTGACCCGCTCCGCTTGCCCGCCCTCCCACCCACCCTGGTTGCTACCTTTAAAATGAAGAAAAACTATGTCGTAAAACATTTGGGTCCCTCGGCCCTCTAGCTCCACCCTAGGACCGCCCAGCAGTTAGTAAAGTCGCCGTAGTGTACTAGATGGTGAGCCAGAAAAAACAGCACGTAAATTGAGCCGTTTCTCTAGTTCGTCGTGAAGTCCCTTAACAAATCAGTTTTTGCAGTGTATATTCATATAGCAACAAACTTACCAGCCAAATTGCCCCATAAAGATGCAGCAGACCTAAAAAAGATGCATTGTATTTTGGTTTAGGAAAGAGATGCCTACGTCAGCAATTACGTAACGCATGTGACCTTGCCTGAGTCTCTTCCTTGCGTACCAAAAATCTTGTCAGACATTTTTGTAGGTGTGATGTCCTCTGGGATGCGATTGGGTGGGGTTTGCTCCATTTTGTCATTTCGCCCAAAATATTATTGTGAATATCATTGCAAGGGAGGGGCTCACCATACTACACAACACATGATGGTGATTAGGTTATAACCCTTGTATCGCTCATCCATTGTTGCTTGAACACTGTTTGCCAGAACCAGGGTTGGGGCCAAGTACATTGGTACTTGTACTTAAGGACACTTAAGTACAATTCTGTAGTCGAATATCGTGTTTAATAGCTTGATCATAGCAAAAACGCTAGCAACAAAACTTGACGTTTCGGCCGAAGATATACATAGCAATGAGCATATACAATATACAATTCTGTACTTCACTTGTACTTAATACTTAAGTCCTATATCAGTTTTATGGATGTACTTGTACTTAAATATATATGAACGTACTTTGAATAGATAATGTACTTAGATGTAACAATACAGACAAAAGTAACAGTATGTATTAACCATTTTAAACATAGTTTTGGACTTTGGATAAATAGTGTGAACGGTGAAATGACATGCATAGACATGAAGTCATTTCTCTATTAAACTTGACAAGCTCACAGTTAAAACTGTACTTGTACTTGTATTTAAGTACAAATCTTAGTACTTGTACTTGTATTTAAGTCCAAAGGTAAATTTGCTATTAGGGAGGCACGGTAGTGCCTCCCTATGTAGGGTTGAACGAGAAAACAAGATGGCGGCTACATACAATGTATTAGCGTTCAAACGCTGATATTTTGCCTGGTGATGAACGTCCAAAGACACTTAAATCTGCTATCTGGCGTTGCCCCATCTTACAGTAGCAAGGAGATCGCTCGAAATTGTTACTAAAGTGACAAACCTGAAAACGGTGAAAATCGAGTTTCGTCATCTTCGTTTTCTTCTTTCTTCTTTCTTCTTTCTTCCACTCGCCTAGCACCTTTATGTGAGCAGTGCCGAGACCAAAACACCCACGAACAGTCGTGAAATTCTCCTGGCATGTGCCTTTTGAACTTAGTTTTTAGCGAAACGGTGATATAACTTCCGCGATTTCTCGATCGTGATCCATTGTCACCTAAGTGTTAGACGCCATTATTGTGATTGCGCAATACGCACGTGACCAAGCAGTGGTTAGCGCACGTGACCAAGCACTAGCTTGAGTATAAGGCCACGCCGTATGGATCACGGAGAACACATTATCTGTCTGGAGTCTTCGAAGAACGGAAAGCCATAGGATCACCATTCTGCACTTGCCAGACAATTATAACCGCCGTACAGGTCGACATGTATGTACAAACTAGTGTGGGCGGGGCTCGTATGCAATTCATGCATGCATGTATGCGTAGGCGAGCTGATAAGCATAACAATTATTTTTTGCTACAAGTTCAAAATTGTTAATAATAAAGAAAAGCCATCAACAACAGGAAAACTAAACCAATGGTGGAAACAAAAATGGCTCAGCACGTGCGACGAACTGCACTGCACTAAAAAGGGACACAAACAAGAAAATTAAAAAGATTTCTATCGAAATCAATAGGATGTAGGGTTGTGAAATCTACCACTGGTCCACAATGTAAACTAACAAGGAACAAGCATGGAATGGTAACACGATTGACTTGCTAACAGACCATAGATCCCTACATCAGTGGCTGTACACAAGATCAATATTTTGTCACAAGCTGAATGCACATCTGGTGTCAGTCAACAGCAACTATAGCTGTATTAGCTATAGTCAACCACAGCAGCCACTGATGTAGGGATCTATGGTCTGTTAGCAAGTCAATCGTGTTACCATTCCATGCTTGTTCCTTGTTAGTTTACATTGTGGACCAGTGGTAGATTTCACAACCCTACATCCTATTGATTTCGATAGAAATCTTTTTAATTTTCTTTGTACTTGTACTTCAGTATTTTCTGAAAGTACTTGTACTTTACTTAAATACTTTCAAATGTACTTCGCCCCAACCCTACATGCAGACTTTTCCTTTATTGAATTCCTCATACTACCTCCATCTGGAAGTCTCTTCTCAATAGTTCTTGCCTCCTCACTAGTCATTATCATAGACTTTATATACATGTGTATTAGC
This sequence comes from Haliclona indistincta, assembly GCA_964017065.1. Lineage (NCBI taxonomy): Eukaryota > Metazoa > Porifera > Demospongiae > Haplosclerida > Chalinidae > Haliclona > Haliclona indistincta. The sequence continues at coordinate 4,401,102 of OZ024791.1, forward strand.
AATCTAGTGCAACAAATTAATTATAGAAAAAAATTAACGAGATCATCATCAGGCCATTGTAGCTATGTCTTAGTCAGTTATAGACCATCAGAAAGAGGAATCTACATGTACACATCAGCACAATGCTGCCCAGTTTGGTTTAGGTAGTACATGTACTGTATAAGATAGATAGATAGCACATACACAATGGTAACACAACTGACTGGCTATATTACATGCAAAGTGTCAGTTGTGCACGGCAACTGTGAGACAAACTCAAGTTATACCTAGCTACCATTAGCAGACAGGTAGAGCTACTGTATACACACAGCAGCCTTTGAAATTAAGTAACAGTTGGAGTTAGTTTTCCTCTGATGGAATATGCACACTCAAATTTGCATACTAAATGGTGTGCTCTGTACTTTGTGAAATCTAGGAAGATGTAGCATAGCTCTAGTAGACACCACACTTGTGCTGGAACCAGGAATCTCTCCTGCTGTGTGATAGCTTAAAATTTACTCTTCTCAGGTCTCGTCAGCTGTAAAATTGAATTTCCAAGGTACCTATGACTCGCAGGTATTTACTGCTAGCACTTCGCGTCAGGAAGGCTGCAGCTGACTCACCAGTAGGCTAACACGTCTTATTTCCTTGCATGTGCAATAAGAATCTCCACCACTTGTTTTGGAGTGACCCATGAGTACCCATGAGCCTGGTACAGACTGTCTGCGCATGCTCAAATCGCCCCACTTTTCTTGGACGATTGGATATTCTAGTTACACATCCGTGTCACGCTAGTCCTTTCTTTGGCACGATCATAGACGTTCAGCAAGCATTGCATTGCTTGCTAGCGCTTAATTCTTCACAGGAATATGTGTGCAAGAACTTTCTGAGAAGTAATTTGCAAAAACAAAATCTCGTGACGTTATGTCTCCCCACCCCACCTTTTAGCTCTTGCTACTGCTAAGTTGTATAGAGGATCAGAAAACACTCCACTAAGTCATGGACATGCACCTCATGATAAATCTTGTTTCCTGATATTTTTTCAACACTACTACTACTCAAGCTACTGTGTACAGAGACTACAACTACACTCTAATGCAGGTGTGGACTGGAGGCGAGGCTAATGCCATAATGTGACAGCACACAGGCTTCTCTGTAATTACACATTAGATGCCCATTGTGTAATGCCATTATAGTAGTAATAACTGATGATATAGTTGTTCACACAATAATTAAATATACAGCTATGCAGAACTTGGTTGTTGCATAAACAGGTATTATCACTGTAATCTTTCAGAGTCATGGTTCATAGTCACATGCATTGTGGTGGATTGAGACATGCTAATAATGTTTGTTTTATTTTTATGCTTAGATATGTGTGAATTCGATATACATTGTATTCCATTAGATGCTGACATGATGTCCAAGGGGGTTTAAGCAGCAACTAGTGTTGCATACACTTGCATACACATAGTTTTATAAATGACTTGCAAGCTTAGAGCACAGCAGAAGTACTGGATAATATAATTATAATTTTAATGGTTAAATGTCAACATGTTATTTAATACAACTTCCTGTGAAAATAATTATGATAGTCAGCTTTTATCACTGATAAATTGTGCTTTTTAGTAAGTGAGTTTGTTTAGGCCTTATAGTTTCTGAGAAATAGGTTTTCAAGAGTTCATTACTGTGGGTGTAGGGAATGGCCCTGATTCTTTTTCTATAGTCTCTTTGTGTGCATTTTGTAACTGGAGACCATTTTTAGGTGCCCACTACTGATCGTTTCTTTCTCTCTATAACACCAAAAATTTATGGACACTGACATCACTCTTTTTACTTTATTGGCTTTAAACAATACTATTGCTTGAGGAAGTTTTGATATTGTGACCCCTTTGATTTCTTGCTATAAACCTGAGAGCTGACAAGATGGGGATGGTGGACTAAATGAGGCCTGGTTAATTTCAGAGCAACAGGCATGGTACTTTTAGACAACTAAGGTGGCAAGAGTGCAGTGTGACAAAACAGCACAACACACGAACGACACTGTTGGAGAGCACATCAATATAAAACATTGACTGTGTATTGTACAGCAGGTACACACTGTATTGTCTAATAGATTCATGATTGCATGCTAAAAATAATGTTTGTATCGAAATTATATGAAAAATGCACTTTATAAACATCTACTGACTGACATAGTGATTAAAGCACTGTCTGTTCATATTATCATCTGTGAAATTCACTCATTCATCCTGTTCATCAGTTGGTGCACGTACCATATAGCGGGAAATTTCGCAGGAGAAGATTTTTGCAAATTTCGCAAATTACAGGCTATTTGCGAAAATTTTATATGCGAGTGTCTTGTTTTAATTGACAAAGATAGCTCGATAGCACTGATTCGCAAAAATACTATTCGCAAAATCCTCGATCTCGCGAATTCGAGAACATTTTTCCTGCGAAAATTTCCTGCTATACGGTATGTACCGCATCCTAGCATGTTTTGCTCATTACGTTCAACAGAATCACCACAAACGTTAACATTCCCTGAAGGTGTTGGGAAATGGAGAGAAGTATTACTTCTTCATCGAGCAAACTGTGAAGGTGACTAACTACAGCAAAAAATAATTAGCAGCAGCGCACCTTCTACTATTGAAGTCAAGTCAATTATTCAAATCAGTACTGATTTTTTCTAGAGAATAACATGCCCATAATAATTATGGCTACTATATGAATATTGTGCATGTGTCCTTGCTTTGCAGTCACTCTTGGATCCAACCCTGACTGTCTTGTATTTAACACTTAGATGCTAGTTAGACTCTGACTTGCCAGTATCTCACTAGGGTTTTGTGTTTGGCTCTCACAAACTTGCATAATTTTTCTAATGTGTAGCTGTATACAATTCAAGTCCACATTATGCCCTCCCACTACAGCCATTAAATGCTAGTCTTGTTTGGTCTCCCATATTGCTCGTGATATTGATAAACTTGAAGGTGTCTAAAGTATTGTATAGCTATTCACGTATTGTATCTCGTAATTGGTCTGACGACTATCAGGATCCGCTCATGAAGATCTTAATCTAGGCTTCAGTATCTTCACAATAATAAAGATTGTTCATAACTTGAGTTCCTCCTGATTAGAGAATACTGTGGTAGAACTGAACCTTTATGTGTTTGTTTGTTGCGGCTCCATGAGTCGCCACCTTGGTTATGCTCATTGTATTGATTTACATGTCTTGTTAGTTAGTGTGTATATATTTTTGTTATGCAATAAGAAACTCAGTTATCTGCCACACTCTCTTGATAACACTACATGGTGGCAGCGGTGGCTACTAACCATGGCTACTGTGCTTCAACCCCCAGAGGCTTTCGACTTCAAAAACCCCTCACAGTGGAACCGTTGGAAGCGTCGTTTTCAACAGTATCTCGTGGCCTCAGGTCTCTCTGCTGGTGCACAAGTCCGCCAAGTGACGACGTTACTGTATTGCTTGGGCGACGAAGGGAACGACGTGCTCCAAACTACGGGTATTACGGACGATGAAATGAAGTCTTATGACACCGTTGTGGCAAAGTTGGACGGATTCTTTGCTGTGAGGAAGAACGTGATATTTGACCGAGCTAGGTTTAACACCCGCTCACAACAGCCGGGCGAGTCCGCTGAAAAGTTTATAGCTGACCTCTACGCTCTAGCAGAAGATTGCAACTTTGGAACTCTGAAAGAAGAGATGATACGAGACCGCATTGTGGTAGGCATCAGAGACGTAAAGTTGTCACAGCGTTTGCAGATGGATTCCGCTCTTGACCTTGCGAAGGCAAAAACAGCTGTTCGCCAAGCCGAAGCTGTTCAGGAGCAACATTCAACTTTAAACCCTCCCGGTGCAGCAGTTGATTTCGTCCGGGACTCTCGCGGTCGCGGGCGACGACCTTCTCAGAATCTTCCACAGAAGCAGCGGTGCATACGTTGTGGCCGTGGACGACACCCGAAAGCTAACTGCCCTGCGCGCAATGCTACCTGTCACAACTGTCGCAAAGAAGGACACTTCGCATCTCAATGTCTCTCGAAACGACGCGGCCCTCATGACAAACAGGTTGATTCCATGCAAGACTCGAAGCCAGTACCATCACAAGATGCAGTACAAAGCGATGATGACGAGTATCTGACGGATGAGGTCTACATCGACTCGGTGGTGGACAACAGAGAGAAATGTTGGACTGCTGATTTGTTGGTTGGTCAGACAGAAGTGAAATTCAAACTGGATACAGGAGCAGAGGTGACCGCAATATCTGAGCGAACCTACAAGACTCTCGTGAATCCAAGTCCTTTGGAGCCAACCTCGTTAGCATTGTTTGGACCGGGACGTGCACCACTCAACATAGTCGGGCAATTTTCTTCTTCTCTCGCTTACAATGGGAGGACTTCACAACACATTGTCTTTGTTATCAAAAGTTTGCAAAACAATCTGCTTGGTTTCCCAGCAATTGTCGCCCTGGAAATGGCTGTACGAATGGATGCCATACAAACACCAGAGTCTAAGAGTTATCACGAATCCATTGTCAGCAGCTACCCAAGTCTCTTTGATGGCCTTGGACAACTTGGAGATCCATATGAAATAAAACTACTTCCTGACAGCAAGCCACATGCTCTATACACTCCGAGACGAGTTCCACTACCACTGAGAGAGAAGGTCAAGGAAGAACTGAATAGAATGGAGTCAATTGGAGTGATATCCAAGGTCAACGAACCATCTGCCTGGTGTGCTGGTATGGTGGCTGTTCCTAAACCAAATGGTTCTGTCCGCATTTGTGTTGACTTGCGACCCTTGAATCTGTGTGTCATGCGCGAGACGTTCCCTCTTCCTACAGTTGACGATGTCCTAGCTCAGCTGAGTGGTGCCACTATATTTTCAAAGTTAGACGCCAATTCGGGGTTTTGGCAGGTTCCACTAGCACCTCAGTCTCGTCACCTGACAACCTTCATTACCCACTTCGGACGCTATCAGTTCAACAAATTACCCTTTGGTATATCGAGCGCTCCCGAAGTTTATCAAAAGAGGATGAGTATGCTCTTAGAAGGTCTGAATGGTATATTGTGTTTGATTGATGACGTTCTTGTGTTTGGTCATACAGAAGCAGAACATGACCACAGGCTTAAGACAGTGCTGGGACGAATACAGTCTTCCGGAGCTACTCTCAACGTCAACAAGTGTGCTTTCCGCCAGACAAGGATAAAATTCTTGGGTCATATTATTGACAAGAATGGAGTCTCTGCTGATCCAGACAAGACTGCAGCCATCACCAGAATGCCTCCCCCAACGAATGTGACGGAGCTTAGACGATTCTTGGGCATGGTAAATCAATTGAGTAAATTTTCGTTTCACCTCTCTGAGCTGACTTACCCTCTTCGACAGTTACTCAGTGTCAAGAATGTCTGGACATGGAATCCGATGTTGGACAAAGCGTTCTCTGCAGTGAAAGATGCTCTCACTAAGCCAACCGTGCTGGTCACGTACAGTACTGCCGCAGAAACGAAAGTATCAGCTGATGCATCATGCCACAGTCTCGGTGCAGTCCTTCTACAAAGACAACAATCCTCTGCTCCCTGGAAACCAGTAGTCTATGCTTCCCGCTCTCTCTCAGAAGTTGAAAAACGATATGCTCAAATAGAAAAGGAAGCATTAGCCTCGACATGGGCCTGTGAAAGATTCACGGACTATATTCTGGGTAAGCATGTGACTATTGAGACCGACCACAAACCTCTGGTGTCACTATTAGGTTCAAAGCAATTGATTGACCTGCCCCCTAGAATATTGAGGTTCCGACTCAGACTATCCAGATTTGACTACTCAATCGAACACACTCCGGGAAAACAGCTACATACTGCAGATGTCTTGTCACGAGCTACTCCTCCTCTCAAAGAGATAGAACGTACTGCAATAGACGAGGTGGAATCATTTGCGAACACTGCTGTTTCTTCTTTACCAGCGACTCCAGGTGCTCTTGCTAACTTCCGGACAGCACAAGCGAAAGATCAAATTTGTTCCCAAGTGATCGAATATTGTCGAGGTTCATGGCCGAACAAACGCCTGATAACATCCAGTCTGCGTCCTTATTGGGAAGCAAGGAACAAGATTTCAGTTGTGGATGATCTTCTTCTCTATGGAACACGAATTGTGGTGCCGTTCCCTCTGCAAGCAAGTACCATTGAGAAGATACATCGTGGTCATCTCGGCATTCAAAAATGCCTGTCCAGAGCTCAAACATCTGTTTGGTGGCCGGGATACTCTCAACAGATAAAGAATGCTGTGGTTAACTGTGAACAATGTGCTGCTCTGTCTACAAATCCTCGTGAACCACTGATTCCTTCAGTCTTACCTCAGTATCCTTGGCAGGTGGTGGGTGCAGACATATTCCAGCTAGCAGATGCCCGTTACCTGTTGGTCGTTGATTATTACTCTCGTTATCCTGAGGTGATAAAACTAACAACTACAACTTCTACAGCAGTTGTCAACATCCTCAAGTCTATCTTCTCGCGACATGGGATCCCTGAGATACTGAGGAGTGATAATGGACCCCAGTTCGACTCACAAGAAATGTCTGCTTTTGCCAGCTCGTACGGGTTCCAGCTGAAACCAAGTAGTCCACATTACCCTCAGAGCAATGGTCAAGCTGAGCGTGCGATCAGGACAGTCAAGAGATTGCTCAAAAAGTCTGGTGATCCACACATGGCCTTGCTCATCTACAGATCTACTCCACTAAACTGGTGTGGATACAGTCCTGCAGAATTATTGATGGGTCGACGTCTCAGATCTAATTTACCTCTTGTGAGAGAACAACTTGCACCTAGTTGGCCGTATCTCTCAGAATTCCGTTGCAAAGATCAGGAGTACAAGAGGAAACAGAAATTGAATTATGATTCGCGACATCGTGTTCGCTCACTTCCTTGTCTCCCAGATAACTCTCCCGTGTACATCAGGACAAAGGACAAACAAGTTACAGGCAAAGTGACCACAAGTACTCCTGAACCTCGCTCATATACAGTGGTTACACCGAATGGACAAGTACGTCGAAATCGACATCATCTTGTCCCAGTCCCTGTTGATGAAGTTCCCCCAGTGACCACAAGTCAAGAGTCAGACACTGATACACAGTCAGCAACAATTCCTCAGCGCCCAACCATTCGTAGCCCCATTATGACCAGGTCCAAAACTGGTACACATATCAATGCTCCACAAAGATTGACCTTCTGAGAAGGGGAGATGTGGTAGAACTGAACCTTTATGTGTTTGTTTGTTGCGGCTCCATGAGTCGCCACCTTGGTTATGCTCATTGTATTGATTTACATGTCTTGTTAGTTAGTGTGTATATATTTTTGTTATGCAATAAGAAACTCAGTTATCTGCCACACTCTCTTGATAACACTACAAATACCATTCTTATAATACACCTTGCACGTTCTAATTATTCTCCTAATCATTTTATCCCTAATACTATTGCTGATCGGAACTCTGCTCCACCTGAAATCACCTCTTCTTTATCATTATTCTTCCTTTAAATCACAGTTATTTAAGTTACGTTAATAATTTCTAGTTTTTGGGGCTCACACTTGTATTGCTGTTGCTATTTTCCATTTGCAATAAGTATTATAGAAAACACATGAAATAATTATTTATGGTAGCTCAGTGTGGCTGTTGAGTGGAAAATATTGCTTAGACCATTGCATTGCAAAAAAGAACACAGCCATTTTATTTCATAATGTCAGACACCAGGAGCAGACATAAGCGCCGGGCGGAAAACCCAATTATAATTGACTGTGTCTATTGACACCAAAACGCTATTGACACCAACCTAAACCAAAAAACCCTAAAAAAACCTTTTCATAACTGTGCAAAGTTGGGAGGGTCGTCCTCAACTGGTCCTTCAGCCCTTGGTAATTAAGCCTAAGGATCATTGGGAGGGTCGTCCTAAACCGGGCCTTCAGCCCTTGGTAAGCCTAAGGATCGTCGGGAGGGTCGTTCTAAACAGGGCCTCTGGCCCTCAATAAGGATCGTCGAGCAATTACATTGTAGCTAAAACAGCAGTTTTCTGCAAAAACCCCCAAAAACATGCTTATAGCGAGAATCGAACCCTAGACGATTTTGCATTACTAGCCACCGTACTAAACCACTGAGCCACTGTCCAGTCAATGCTACAAACAAGCCTTTATAGTTGACACGTACCAATGGTTTAGGTTGGTGTCAATATCGTTTTGGTGGCCGTTTATAATTTTCGGTACTTTAAACTAGAGCTGCTTTTTGGTGCGGACTGCAACAGCGCACGTGCTACAGATCGCTCAGGCTCTACCTTTATAAAGATCAGTATATCGTTATTATCGGCACATTTTTCGCGGGCAAGCAAGCCGTACATCATGGCTTCGCTTGTCAATGTGAAAGTACAGTATTGTATTATTTGTGAAAATACGTTGTTGAAAATCGGAGGTACGCTTGTCTATTGCGATGAGTGTGACTTTGAACTTGACAGAGAAGATGCTCTCCCGGAAAAGATGTCAGCCCTCATCGAAAAGATGGTGTCCTGTTACAACTGCGGTGCAGTGTTGCAGAAAACGAAAAAGCGTCTGCTGTGCGCTGACGGGTGCGGAAGAGTTAGAGTGCCGTTTCCTGTTGCAAATCAGAAGCTATGCAGTCCGTAGCCTCGCCTCCAGGCTAGATATCATAATAATATAGCCTGGTACAGACTGTCTACGCATGCGCGCAATATCTTCACAGATAATTAAGGTGGAGAATTAATTATATTCATGACTTTTGCAAGTAGCTGTATTTTCCTAGCCATGGGTATTCATGCCGACAGAGCCGCTGCGTGCAGTTTGCTTGCCTATTGATGGGCATCGAATATAGCAAATTTCAGCAATGCAGTGTTAGCCATCGCGGAGCTGCGAACTCGCCCTGTGAAGACTAAGCACGATTGATTGTATACACTCTTTCTTTAGTTGTGCGAAAGGTACGAAGCTAAAACTGCTCGAGCATGTTCATCTGCCATCTGTGCAGGAATCCTTGCGATGTTTTCGCCGAGCGCTGCTCGTACGCGATATTACAGCTATGTGGTGCCAGACAGCACAGCCTGCGTTGCTGTAATATCGCGTACGAGCAGCACCATTCCAGCTTTGCCAACTCTCTCAAGAGCATATTTTACAGCGTCATTGAAGGTATTGTTGGTAGCAGTAACAGTAGCGCTAGTCATTGTTGATGTAAATTGGAACGGACGTATATCTAAACGTGCGCGAACAAATTCACGGAACGTACACGGTGTTTTACTAATTACACCAGTTTTGGTGTAATTTTGGAGCATGCGCAGACAGTCTGTACCAGGCCATCTCTCAGCTTTGGGGGAGTGGCCTGGATGCGAGGCTATGCAGTCCGGCAAGTCAAACCTCGTCAGTAAGCAATGTTACTCCTACGACCGAGGCTCGTAAACCAATAAACGCGCCGGATGATCTTGCCGATAGGGGGTTGTCATCCGGCTCCACGCACAGGCCGGAAATACCTCCACTCACAGGCCGGAAATAGTCAGACCTTGTCATCCGCCTACTCCACGCACAGGCCGGAAATCTCAATCACAGGCCGGAAGCTTCCATAAAGCTCCACCAAAGGTAGCACTATCTGGAGATTGCGCTTGGAAGATAGCCTTGGCAGTCCTTGCTCCTGATGCTGGCGCTGCCCTTTAGCCGTCTTCACGTGTAAGTTATTACTGTACGTATACCTAGTCTCCATACTATAATGTGTAGTGTTTGTTGTGTGTGTACGTGCCTACATAGATAGTAAAGTAATTCAGACCTCCCTAATGTCAAAATGCAATGTGTGCATGTACTATGTACATCATGATACTATATAGAGCAAGGTTAGTACAATGTGAATAGATGCCTTGTCGATGTGTAGGCATTAGATGGTTAAGCATTTTGTTAGGTCAATATGTGTGTCGTCAATAGCATGACTGTCTTATCCCAGTCTCTTCCTCTTCTCTCTCTCTCTCTCTGTCTGTCTGTCTCTCTCTCGCTCTCTGTCTCCTCAATAACCAGTTGCTATAACATTTTTGTGTGTCGCAGGGATGCTGCTCCCTATTGGTCTTGCATTCTATGCTTGCAGTGCTATGTTGATGTAATACTAACCAGCAACAAAGTCACTACGTAGTCTGGACAGCAGTTGAATTGATGGCTACTGCACTACCATGCATGCATGAACTTAATTATGTGATTGGTGCCCGAACTGTTCATGCCTATAGCAGATGGCTTTACCTATAGCTGAACCTTGATCTAATAGTTTCTGTTGACTTAATGAGTCACTTGACATGGGTTGTCAACTAGGGTGGCATGGATAGTGGTTAGAGTACTTGTCATCATGGAATCCGTAGCCATCAAAGAGATCTCTCCCTTTCCTCTCTCCTCTCTCTCTCTCATTGTCTTTTTTATTCCCTCTCGATGTTTCTATCTCTGTATTTTCATCTGTCTCTTACTCTATAGCTCTCTCCAAATCTGTCTGCTTTCACTCTCTATCTTACACACATAATTTTTTATGAGCAAAACCAAAACTCTGTGTATGCATGTGTGTGTGTGTGTGTGTGTGTGTGTGTGTGTGTGTGCGTGCGTGCGTGCGTGCGTGCGTGCGTGCGTGTGTGTGTAAAAATTCACCTTAAAATTTTTTTATAAGGAAAACAAGTTCTACTAGGAAAACAAAAATTTGATATGTGAGATGGAATAGTTGTAAATGAGCTTCTGCTGATTGAAGATCGATTATGAAACCTGAATGAAAGTCAGGTTTCACCGTAAATAAAACCTGCACGCACGCACATTCTTAATCACTTACATATGTACTCATACTCTCTCTCACATACTTCATCTCTCAAACTATGTCTGATTGACTGCACTGATGAGATCCGATAGATCGAAACAGTCTGATAACTCATGTTGTCGACTGTCTGCAGTTTCAGATTCTATGTTTCTGTTCTCTCTTGTCAAATTTTTAATTTGTTCAGCAAAAATTAATGTGTTCACATTGTTAAAATATAGATCTGATCATACCATTGTTTCAGCTGTGTTCTATTAATAATGTATTTCACATGTATACTAGCCTCGTTCCCAGGCCACACCCTCCTTCCTCGTTCATCTCCTCAGCAGGGGGAGTGGCCTGGAGGCGAGGCTAGTACTATACATGAGATAAATGTAGTACAGAGGTATCACATTATTATAGCATGTGAGACATTGCTTTGAGTTTGACAAACATGAATCAAACGACTTGTATGTGAACTCCGTGATGCAGTTTAATGAGTTTCGTACTGTGTAGCTGGTGAGGTTTAAGTTAGTGCATAGTGCAACGAATATTCCTGTCTCTAGACAATAAGGATTGAGAATCAGTCTATGGTAAGGTAAGCATATCAAGAAGCCAATTGAACACCATTACTATTATTATAGACATATTGATGTTACAAACTGTTTTTTGTAACCTTAAAACACACTCCAGCTTCGACCCCTTGTCAGGCAGACCACACTGGCGACACAGACTACGCACTACTTCAACCTGCATAGAATTGTTCCATTAGCTACAAACAATCATACTACTAGATGCATAACATTGTGTGCTATGTTAGGCCAATTGCAGTAATAGCAATTTTACATGCATTAATGATTAACTGATACATTTATAAATATAGGACACTACTGGTGTTTGATATTATCTTTATTGTAAACGTTGTACATCAAACTAGAAATACTGGCAGCACGTACATACCTGGATGATGATGATAGTATCAACAGAAAAAAATTAGGTCCAAGTACATGTACATGTATAATAATTTTAAAATACTTCAGGTAATAATTGCCTGTTTTGGTAGCAGAATGATCCTATCTCACTGCATACCGGCTGCATGTTGGGAAACTATTCCAAGTTTTTTTCAGAAAGAGCTTGTCGACAAACCAACACTCCTCTCAACTGAATAGAACTCATCATGCATACGTACACATCATTCAGTATTACATTGCTGAATTGTACAATTCTTATTCATTCTGACACACACTGCACTGATGAGATCCATGCAAGAAGATCGAAATAAACAATGTGTTGTTGTTCATTTGCAGTTTCAGTCATTTATTTTATGCTATTTTGTTCTTCGAGAAGGAACATCAAGTTTGTAGTTTTTGAGTATAGCTACTCAGCAACCGAGTTACTACACAATTTACTCCATAAGAGCAAAATCTCTGCACTATGTAGAGATAGAAAGAGCATCATAGACTGCTTACAATAGAGAACTTGTGTAGTAATCTATCGAAAATGCTTTGATGGCACTAAAATTAATAAAGAAATTTACAGCGGTTTTGTAGTGATTGTGGACCTAAGTTGAATTGTAATAATAGAACATACTATACTTCCCCATAAGAATGAAGTATACTAAGTAAGTTTTATACTGCATTGTTGCACTAGTACAATTGATTTAGCAGTAAGTATTCTCACTACACTGTTACTATACTATTGTTAATTATATAACAGAGCCCTGGACTTGGTGTGTGTACAAATAATAATTATTTGCTGCATGTGTTATGCATGACTCCTCTGTGCCTGTAGTTGTAACTTGTGTATCGCCATGTGTAATGATTGTGTGTGAAACAGTGTTGAAGAAGTGTTTTGAACCGAAACTCAATAACATTTGTACTTTGCAAGCCATTCTCTCTCACCAAACACATGCTACTATCAATTTTACTGGATTGGTACATGTACCGAGGTAGTGACCAGTACTAATGATAGTTTAGTGCTGTTTTAAGCATTCATGTATTCTTTTACTAGTAATGCAGTATGTAACACTACTATCTAGACTGCTGTGATTAATTTTGCACTGCAGCAGTGCAGCAGCTAGTACAACAGCAGCAGTGCAGCAGCTAGTACAACAGCAGTGCAGCAGCTAGTGCAACAGCAGTGCAGCAGAGCAACAGCAGCTAGCATTGTCTGGGGATGCCAGCAATGTTCATTTCTTGACAATATCATTAGGATTTTTATCCAGACACGCAGAGCTATCGTTAATCCAGTATTTCAAGCCTTTATCGTCGTCGTGAACTAGCAAAGAAAACAGAATATGGTGACAGAGTCAGACAAGTCGAAAATGGATCTTTTACCCCTCTTGTTTTCTCCACTACTGGTGGCATGGGAAGAGAGGCAACACAATTTTATCAACATTCAGCAGATCAAATTATTATTATTGCCGATCGGCAATGATATGTAGGGATGACCTCGAACTAATATAATAGAATTCTCACAACAGTATACTCTGGCTTGGTTAAGATGCTCGTCATCCTTCTCTTTCATCCTACATTCAGCCGTAACTTGTATTCGTGGCAGCCGTGCAACACGTCATTAATCTCTGACAGACCACTTGTAGTTGTAGAATGCTGCCTTTCCCAGGCTGGCTAATTTGCTATTCATTCCATTTTAGTTATTCATTTCTAGCTATTATTTCACCCTTATTATAAGTATTCACTAACCATTGCTCTCTTGTATTGTGTATGATAAAAAAATTGTGTGGTGGATTGAGTGCAGTTCTTTGCCCTTGTTATTGTTCACAAAACAGAATTAAACATGGATAATAATTATTTCTTTAATGTTAAGCTGTAAACATTACACAAAATTGATTTTATTGTTAATGCTATATCATTCCCAAAGAGCACTTAGCTGAATGCAACTAAAGGCAGGCAATGGAACAAAACCTGTGGTAAAGGATAGAGGCATGAGTGATCATACAAGTCCAGATGAACCAGGCTGTATTGATGGAAACATTTATTTCTGATCTGGGGCTTGAGTCATAGCCTAATCACACAGACCACAGGAACATACGGGCCTTCTCCTGGCAGTGATAATAATAATATGCTAATTTCAGTCTGGTTCAGTCTGAGTCTGATTGGTAGTGCAAAACACCACTGATCTACCTACCATACCAGTGCAGCACTGTAGTAGTACGTAGCGTTAGTATGTTTAGTGAGAGATAGTTAGTGATAGTTATGTGTTCTCCTTGATTAGTGCTGTTATCAGTCACCAAAACACTGTGACTACTACTAATAATCATAATGATTTGCATCCTGCATGCATCTTATGATGCATTAACTTTTAGTAATAATTAAGCGTTGAGTTTTATGGTAAAACTATCTGAACCATGCTGAAATACGTAGTTGTGAGCATGTAACATAATTATGTTCAGTGCTGTTTTAGTCTCAGATGTAGCTAGGCATTCTACTTAAAAATTGTATTGTTGATAAGACAAGGGAAAAAGCTATGCATGCACATACGTAAGTTTGATCGCCTGGATAAACTATTTCGCCATGAGGTAGGTGCATCTGTTGGGTCTACAGTGATCACTCTCTTGATTGCATTTAACTGGTGAAACTTTGCTGCCTACTGGGAACGCTGGCATCTCCTGAAGTTAGACAAAATGATCAATGCGTGTGACAGGTAGCATGGAATCTACAACGGCGATTTGATGGAGTTCTAATAGACAAGCAGCTAAAAAAATCCTCTGCAAATGTACAACATCCCAGCAACTACTCTACACAGGCACGTACAATAATTATGGAGAAATATAGGACAGAAACAAAAGCAACAAATTATGAATTTAATAATAATGGTGTTCAATTGGCTTCTTGATATGCTTACCTTACCATAGACTGATTCTCAATCCTTATTGCCTAGAGACAAGAATATTCGTTGCACTATGCACTAACTTAAAGCTCACCAGCTACACAGTACGAAACTCATTAAACTGCATCACAGAGTTCACATACAAGTCGTTTGATTCATGTTTGTCAAACTCAAAGCAATGTCTCACATGCTATAATAATGTGATACCTCTGTACTACATTTATCTCATGTATAGTACTAGCCTCGCCTCCAGCCCACTCCCACTGCTGAGGAGATGAACGAGGAAGGAGGGTGTGGCCTGGGGACGAGGCTAGTATACATGTGAAATACATTATTAATAAAACACAGCTGAAACAATGGTATGATCAGATATACATTTGAACACATTAATTTTTGCTGAACAAAATAAAAATTGACAAGAGAGAACAGAAACATAGAATCTGAAACTGCAGACAGTCGACAATTAACAAGAGTTATCAGACTGTTTCGATCTATCGGATCTCATCAGTGCAGTCAATCAGACATAGTTTGAGAGATGAAGTGTGTGAGAGAGAGTATGAGCACATATTATGTAAGTGAATCAGCTATTGGTACGTGAAGCCACCCTGCAACACACAATATGCTATAGCAACTGGTTATTGAGGAGACAGAGAGCGAGAGAGAGACAGACAGACAGACAGACAGAGAGAGAGAGAAGAGGAAGAGACTGGGATAAGACAGTCATGCTATTGACGACACACACACATATTGACCTACACAACAAAATGCTCAACCCTCTAATGCCTACACATCGACAAGGCATCTATTCACATTGTACCAATCTTGCTCTATATAGTATCATGATGTACATAGTACATGCACACATTGCATTTTGACATTAGGGAGGTCTGAATTACTTTACTATCTATGTAGGCACGTACACACACAACAAACACTACACATTATAGTATGGAGACTAGGTATACGTACAGTAATAACTTACACGTGAAGACGGCTAAGGGCAGCGCCAGCATCAGGAGCAAGGACTGCCAAGGAGCATCAGTATCTTCCAAGCAATCTCCAGATAGTGCTACCTTTGGTGGAGCTTTATGGAAGCTTCCGGCCTGTGATTGAGATTTCCGGCCTGTGCGTGGAGTAGGCGGATGACAAGGTCTGACTATTTCCGGCCTGTGAGTGGAGGTATTTCCGGCCTGTGCGTGGAGCCGGATGACAAGTCCATATGATCTTGCCGAACCCCAGGCCGAACCAGCTGCCGAAACGGCGCCGATGGGCAGCTCAGCTATTACAACCACTGATGAACAGTCTGGTGCGAACTCTCCAAGTAACAGCAGCCGATGTAGTGGAAGAGACGCCAAAAATGCGGGGCAGGTGGATCAGCAAACGAACGAGCATAATCAGCAGACCAGTAAGTCCCTGTCCGCTCAAGCCGAGACCGGTGGTAGCCTCTCCGTGCCGGCCGGGGAAAATTTTCCTGCGTTGCCTGACAAGACCTCTCAAGTTACTGAACCCGAAGCCGAGGAAAATGTTGAGCATCCACTTGGAAATAAGACTGATGTGCAGCCAGCTGGGTCGCAATCTAGCGACGGGGAGCAGAACGGCCCACGTAAGAGCAGTAGTGAATATTTGCAAGAAAATTCAACTGTGCACACTACTGCAGAGTCAGAAAATGTGACAAAGTCATCTACAGAAGATTTAACTGAGGTAAAAAAATTGGATCTGGAAACTGCTGGATATGATGGAATGGCGGCTAGTCACATGGTGACTCGATCCATATCTAAACAAATTGACAGTGCGAGAAAAGAAACTCAGCCAAAGAAAAACGAGGATCTGTCTGTAGTGGGACCTAAATCTTCAAAAAGAGTCACTATTGATCATCAAGGTATGCATTAGAATACCAGCATGCAATCAGAGTTACAGCGGTTTTCGCAAAACGAGACAAAGCGGAAGTAGCGTAAATTATTATTCGTTCAACATGTATATTCGTACGCTATTGCCAACAAAACCAATGCAGCCGATGACCAGCAGAAGTAGCCGAACACTTTCCTTGAACACAAGAAAAACGCGACAACATCATCCCACTGACCCCTCAAAGATCGTCATCAACAATACAGTAAAGTATTGTGCTTATGGAGAGCCATAATAAAGTGCTCTCCATAAGCACAATGCTTTACTGTATTGTTGATGACGATCTTTGAGGGGTCAGCGGGGGTGATGTTGTCGCGTTTTTCTTGTGTTCAAGGAAAGTGTTCGGCTACTTCTGCTGGTCATCGTTTAGCACAAGGATGGGTGTATGCTAGCAGCACTAAATTAGCCAGCTCCTCTACTTTGATGGACGTAGCGAGTGGTGAAACGAAAATACAGAGATTCTACCGATCTTAGGGAAATTCGTACACGTGACTATTATTGTTTGCTGTCGCCTTCAGGAATGACGCTAGAGCTAGCAGTTTGCTGTGTCTTCTACGCATGCAAGTGGCTATAGTTTGCAGTGGTAGACACCGTCTTAGCTGCGTTGGTTTTGCTGGCAATAGCGTACGAATATACATGTTGACCGAATATAGATAATTTACTCTATGACATTGACCAATCAAATTTGCTTCTCACCACGTGTATCGCTTCTGCTAGTCAAATGTATCCAACTGCTGTGACAGTTCAGCTAGTTGCTGTTGACTGACACCTGACATGCATTGAATTGAATTCAGCTTGTGACAAAATATTATAATTATAATCAAAATCTTATGTACAGCCACTGATGTAGGGATCTATGGTCTGTTAGCAAGTCAATCGTGTTACAATATTCCATGCTTGCTCCTTGTTGGTTTACATTGTGGACCAGTAGCAGATTTCTTTATCCCTACATCCTTTTGATTTCGTTAGAAATCTTTTTTATTTTCTTTTACTACACGATTGGAGTTAAACGCTCCTTCCCTTTATGGGCTCATGGCGTACATTCACAAAAATTTAAATGAGATGGAAACTTTGGGTGCGTAGCTTTAGCCATTATATTTCGCGGACACCCTCTAGATTCGTGAAAATAGTTTTCGCGAAATCACTGTTTGGCTCTAATTCACGAAATATATCATCTGCGAAAATAATATGATCTACGGTACATTTTATTCTACAATACAGTGGTAAACAGGTTTGTAAAGTTCTTGCATAGGGATGCAATACTGTACAGCTTCAAATTTTTGTAGCCTGCTAATTTTAATTTTCATAAATTACTAACAACATTTAGCCCACAGCTAAGTGTTGTTGAATAATCAAGTTTTAGCTCTAAATCAGAATCCCGCTATACATGTACTGCTTGTAAATTAAATCCGCTTTTGACATCGCTTATGTAGGGGGATGGACAGAAACAAGATGGCGGCTACAATGCATGTACATGTATTAGCTAATATAATACTTGGTGGTGACTTCATGCAGGCTCTCAGTCAATAGCCTACAAGCCAGTACCAAGAGTAAATTTCAAATTGCAAACAAAGAGCATCACGCTTCACGGACTTTCTCTTGGAAAAGTGACGTGACTAGCACGCCAGCAAAATGCACGATCAAAAATTGTATACATGCAATCTCTTTCCCACGCTCATGCATAGCTTGTGAGCTGTTTGTGTGGAATTTTTAAATCAGAGTTGCTTGCTGCTTTCATATGTGAAAGTGTGGTTCAAAATGATAGACGTCATATTGCGTAGTTGCTTGTGTGTTAGTCATGTTATGTTTTGAGAGAGAGTCCATGAAGTGTATATTAGAGCGTGATACTCTGCTCATGTATGGCAGCCGGTGAATGAATGAATGAATTGTAGGGATGAATTGTCTATTAGCTAGTCAGTCGTGTTACCACCTTGTTGGTTTATATTGTGGGCCAGTGGCATGTGACAAGGAATAAACTGACTGACTGGCTGGCTGACTGACTGACTGACAAACGAACTACTGTATGCCTCTTGGCTCCGCCCACTGAGACATAATAATAACTATGCTTGTCAGCATAGTTTGATCTTAAACAATTGTTTTGTCGTATGTAGGTTTTGACAGTCTTCCACCATCGGACAAAATGATTGATGATGTATGCCACCGCAAAGAAGTTTCAGTGAAGTGGAAAAAGATAGCTTCAAAGTTGCATGTTGCAATTAACTACAAAATTTATTACCCAACCGGTTCTTCTGATGAAATTAAGCTTAAAAGAGTTTTTGATGAGTGGAAAGCTAATCGAAAGCCTCCATTCAACATGGCTACTCTTCTGAATGTGTTAAAAGAAGTAGATGCAAGCAATGTTGCATGTCAGTTGGGTGAGTGTTAGGGAGGGCACAATAATGTAGGGAGGGCACAATAATGTTGGGGTGACCAGGAAGCATTCTTAGTTACAATGCAAGTATTAGCCAAAAATATTTTACCTGGTAGCGCATCTAAAGTGGCACAATCTACGGCAATACCATAAAGTTTTTCTCATGCTTGTGCAAATTTTCCACATTGCTTTTAGTTACATTATGTAGTTAACCCTTCAAGTGCGGACAGCAATTCTAGCCTCTATTCTGACTAACCTTTGCAACCATTAGACAGACAAACTAGCACTGTGATCACAGTTAATATGCAAAATCAACTTGCACAACGTGCGGGCTTAATTGTTGTCAATGACAGTCGACAATTGCAGTTAACCACGCCCACTTGACGATCTACAACTGTCGTGAGCTAGAATCACTCTCACTGGAGCAAAAACGCCGCTTCTTTGGTCAAAACAGCACGTGTGAGACAAAGTTAGTGCATGCATGGCTGCTTTTTATGTCAAGAAGCCCCTGTAGACCCAGTGGTGCTAGGTAATCCTGCCATAGCTCTGCTAGGCGGGGCCGCAGGCCCCCCCAATGGCTCGCCATCACACCCCACATAGCTGTATTTGGTCCATAGGTAAAATAAACTATCTTCGAATTTTAACGCCCGCTTCCGGTTACGTCAAACTTGCTAGGCGACTATAGTCGCCCGTCGCTTGTGAAGGGTTAAACCATTGTGTAGAGCCGTATGCCATTGTAATATGACCGGGAATTTTAATAGTTAGATAACATTAATAAATTCTTGCATAACAGTATGGCACGATGATACACAAAGCAGTCTGTGGCAGTTTTCTCAACAACAGAACCACGTAGCAACCACAGTTTTCACCAAGATTGAAGACTTCAGCTTCCTCTGTCCGTTTAGAGCGCGTTTTGAATTTTTGTCAGAGCTCTTCGTTTTTGTAGTGTGTGGGCGCATAGCGATTGCCATTTCTCTAGGTCACAGAGATGCTATCGAAAAGCGCTATATATGGACATGTACGGTGGTGCTTGTAACATGTATCCAAAGGATTTTTGTTGAGAAAACTGCCACAGACAGGCATAAGTTTATCGTTGAAAATGAGCTGTTTTGTGCATTGCCAGCGACTGCCATATTGCATTGCAAGTAGTAATCGCCTTCATCTAGCCGTGGAAACAATTCAGAGAGCCTTTTTGTGCTTCACAGAGGAAAGATACAGTATTACAAACACCTACAAAAACAACAATTTTAGGGTACCGCCTCCATATTGCTGCCCTAAGGCGATGTATTACTCTTTGATGTTTCATATAGCACTTTTCACCTTTGGCAAAGGTCAATCAAAAAGAAAGCATAGTAAAGGCAGCACAGATGCTTTTCAAACACACTGAGAACAGCAGAACTATTCGGTAACTCGGAACGAGCAAAAACGGCGACAAAGCGGCTATACACGGGCAGTTGGTGGTTTGAGCATACCTTGCTAGAACATAGTTTTCTGTTCTGGCAAGCCTTGCTCGAGCGGCTAATCCATGGCTTTCTAAAGCTACGTGTCTTTGTAAGAGCACTTTACGGTATTGTGGGTGTGTCACCCAACCTCCTATTCATCTCGATGTCCTCACTCAGTCTCACATGTACCGTACGTCAGAGCCATTAAACTTCTTGAGGCCTATACTAGCTACGGTATCAGTCTTACGATCTTGAGGCCTTCTGTGATGTGCCAATCAACTGTTAGTGCATGTATGCTATTATATATTTTTCTGGAGCTGTTTATGGGCTAGCTGTAGCGTGCATGTTGTGCAGTAATGCTGGAGTAGTCATGTTTAGCTCCTAGCTCAGCGCACGGGGATGTGTTCATTACAACTCTAGTTTTATTATTAATCTTATTTTAATATGCTTTTCTATTCATCCCTACATTATGAATGTCTTGTGATTGTTGAAATTGTATTTGAACACAATTTTAAAATTCCTGATGCAGAAGACAAAGTCAAAAGGAGTCAGGCCAAGAAACAACCAGAAAAGACTCCTATTCAGACCCAAACAGATATTCAGCCGCAAGGAAAGAGTCAAGGTCAACTAGGTAAGTAATAATAATTAGGGAGACACGGTAGTGTCTCCCTATGTAGGGTTGAACGAGAAAACAAGATGGCGGCTACATACAATGTATTAGCGTTCAAACGCTGACATTTCGCCTGGTGATGAATTTTATACGTCCAAAGACACTTAAATCTGCTACCTGGCGTTGCCCCATCTTACAGTAGCAAGGAGATTGCTCGAGATTGTTACTAAAGTGACGAACCTGGAAACGGTGAAAATCGAGTTTCGTCATCTTCGTTTTCTTCTTTCTTCTTCTTTCTTTCTTTCTTTCTTCCACTCGCCTAGCACCTTTACGTGAGCAGTGCCGAGACCAAAACACCCAGGAACAGTCGTGAAATTCTCCTGGCATGTGCCTTTTGAACTTAGTTTTTAGCGAAACGGCGATATAAATTCCTCGATTTCTCGATCGTGATCCGTTGTCAGCTAAGTGTTAGACGCCATTAAGTGATTGCGCAATACGCACGTGACCAAGCTGTGGTTAGCGCACGTGACCAAGCACAAGCTTGAGTATCGCCACGCCGTATAGATCACGGAGAACACATATTTGTCTGGAGTCTTCGAAGAACGGTAAGCTAGCAAGCGCAGAATCACCATTCTGCCTTGCCAGATAATTATAACATCCGTAAACAAGTGTGGGCGGGGCTCGTATGCACTGTATTCATGCATGCGTAGGCGAGCTGATATCTACAGCATAACAATTATTTAGCTACAAGTTTAAAATTGTTAATAATAAAGAAAAGCCATCAACAACAGGAAAACCAAACCAATGGTGGAAACAAAGATGGCACAGTAATTGCATGATATTGAATTGAACTGTACTTCACTGAAAAAGAAAAAAGCACACAAACAAGAAAATTAAAAAGATTTCTATCGAAATCAAAAGGATGTAGGGTTGTGAAATCTACCACTGGTCAACAATGTAAACTAACAAGGAACAAGCATGGAATGGTAACACGATTGACTTGCTAACAGACCATAGATCCCTACATCAGTGGCTGTACATAAGCTGTCACAAGCTGAATGCATGTCAGGTGTCAGTCAACAGCAACAAGCTAAGCTGAACTAGCTATAGTCAACTACAGCAGCCACTGATGTAGGAATCTATGGTCTGTTAGCAAGTCAATCGTGTTACCATTCCATGCTTGTTCCTTGTTAGTTTACATTGTTGACCAGTGGTAGATTTCACAACCCTACATCCTTTTGATTTCGATAGAAATCTTTTTAATTTTCTAAACTTCATATTTTGTCATAAACGTAATGACTAATGTGTAAGCTGATAAGGGTGGTAGACTGAGTATATTAAGGTTACGGGATACACCACGTCCACTTACGAGCAAGCTAAAATGGTTGCCTAAAAAAACATCCGTAGCATTGCGCTTGTTGGTTTGGCTGAACAAAGCGTTTCATATCAAAGACTGCACTTTGTCGTTTGCGAAAACGATGGCTAGACACGTTACCATAGTGCGTTACGAAGTGCACGAAGCAACGAGCAGCTTCGTCGACTAAGAAATCGAAAATCTCGTTGTGGGCATTCGGTAGCACGACTAGACTTGGCATGCAGCTAGACAGCTTAGTTATCTAGGGAGAGACGGATCCATTTTTTTGATATCAGCTTTAGTTGCTGAGTTATGTACACGCATACACTTGAAAATTAGCTTTGACGAGCTTTTCGAGTGTATGCCTTTGTCACAGAAAAAAAATTACTGCATGGAAAAGATGCAGCATAACAATTATGAGCATGTACTATACAGCAATTTAAGTAGTACATACTCATAAAATAAGGTTGATTATAGTGATGCATAGTGAGTACCTACTGTAGGTGATCACCAGCTGTTATCAGAGGATGTTGTTGACATGATGTGCTCCACCATTCCATGTACTAAGTGGATCGCTATAGCCACACGATTGGAACTGGAAGAAGATGCTATTGCAGCACTGAAGTGTTCAAATGTAACAGAAGAAGAAAAGCTTGAGTCTGTTTTTTTACAATGGAAGAAAAAGCAGAATCCTCCTTATACAAAGAGTGCTTTAATTCAGTTATTGGAGTCAAAAGAAGTAGCTGAATTTGATCTTGCTGATGCACTGGGTGAGCCTACAATCATGACCTGTTACATTTTCTCATGATAATTGACGTGTCACCATTAAAGATTTTATAGGTTATGTGTTTCTGAACACCCATGATTTGTGCATTAATTTGGTAACTTTGTTAAAGCTTGGGCCGACTATTTTCCCCAAATTGTGCATGCAATTTTCATTGCTATAGCAATGCTTAAATTTATCAAGCCCAGCATAATTTTATATTTATTTCACCAGGTGTACAGTGAAACTCCTCAAATCCGAACACCCTTGGAACATGTCCACAATAAGAGGTGGCCTGTTCTCAGGGGTCGTGATTTTGTTTGGGACTGCAGTGTTGCGCTCATTGTCCGTATTAGAGTGGGTTTATGCATTATAGGGGCGTCCACAAGGAAGAATTCCACTGCATTCCTTTTTGATTAGTTCACTATAGTAATCATGTCCTTTATTCCCATTTAGCACCTCGCCAGAAACGTATTGAACATGAAGAAGAAGAGTACTACACAGCCGCAGAAACGGTACTATTAACTTATTAGGCCCCAAATAATAATTATTGTTAATTAATATTGTTAATATTGGGAGTCCATAATTGACTGTGCCTTAGTCACAATTTGATGGGATTGCTCTTACTATAGACCAATTAATAGGTGCAACCAAGAGTTATGAACTCTTGATGCAATCAATTATGGAATCTTTCAGGGCAGATCCAGAAAATCAGAAAGGGGAGTATCACTGATCACGCAAAATGCGTAGCAAAAATTGTAATTAATGTTCATTTATTCATGAAACTTGCAATAAAAAATGGCTATAAATTCGATTACCTCAGAGTTCTAGACACTGAAGCCACCTTGCAAACCTCCGTGGATAATATTTTGTCAGCTTTTCTACCCACTAAAGCACTTTTTAATAATAAATATTTCATTTTAAACCTTGAGGGGGGTGCTCCCCTATATCCGCCCCTGTGACTTTTTAGGTTGCTGGCAGAATACACTTGATAATGCCTGTACATTATTAAATTACTGCCTGCATGTTGAAACTGTGCAGTGTGCAGCACTAAGAAAGATAGCTTAATGAGTTTTCATCAAAATTTGAAAATCTGGCTATAAATGCTCCAAAAGCGTTGAAAATGTACTCTAAGTGTTCGAAATATCATTTTGAGACAGTTTCTGTAAGAAATAGAGGGTGAAGGATTTCAAGGTGATTAACCCTTTAACTACTAAATTATCTTGCTGAAATTTTAACCTCGTAAATGCTGACCACTTCTATCGTGAATATCTCGTGTGTCTTTTGTGCTACTGGTCTCAAATTTGCGTCCTTTTACGCCAGTGAGTAGCCGCAATTGCTCACACTCAAGTCGGTCGATATGCCCCTCCCACTTCGAAAGTGAAGTCGATAAAGTGCAGCGACCTCGTCAAATTTTGCTCAAAGTTAGTACTTTGTGGCTGGCTACTGAAAAGTACATGTAAATAGCAGTGGTTTTGGTCAATGTAAAATGTAGCCCAGATCATAGAGAATGCGCAAAAATGTGTTTTCCGAGCACCCGAATCCATAAAATGTCCACATTTTCTTGGCAGCCATTTTGTTTTTCCTAAAATGTTGTGAAATTTGCACTGAAGCCATAGAAATGCCGAAGCCAATACGTTTAGTGCAGGGGGCGCGCCGAAAACCGGTCAATTTTTTGCGGTTATTTGTATTCTTCAATTTGGCTTAATTTTGGGATATTTTAGCACTTTTTCATTAAGTTATGCTGTCTGAAGTATGTATGACGCAAAATTGCGTCATTAGGGCTTAAAGGGTTAAGCTTGTTACCAATAATAATTATTGCAAAAACATATTGTCTATTTTTTTCTAACAGCCTCATATAGATATCATCGGTGCAAATCCAGGTACTCCTATTGGAGCTTTTATGACTCCTGTCTTCAAGAAATTAAAAAGGTGTTTAGCAGCACACCAGTATTATGTAACACATTGATTATCTTTACAGATCACGTCCACTTCCCGCTGTCACTTTGTTCAAAACTCCTCTGCACCAGTGCGTAAAAGTATATTTCTATGTTCTGCTCAAAAAGGACATGTGGGAATGGAGGGAGAATAGTAAAATGTGCATTAGATTCTGGTGTCCAGAAATGGGAGATGGAAACTGGGATTGTGGAGAGCTAAAAATATACAAGTTAGTCAAGTTAATTTTGGCTGTATTCAGACATTGTTCTTCATTGCTATTCCTACATATTTTAAAATCTTTTGTTTTCATTACAGGCTATCAGAACAAAATGATGACACTGTGTATGTAATGAGAGGATGTGTGCCAGTACCCAAATCGGTGTTGCACAGAGGAGTTTGCTATAAATATTATGTATATCCTGACAATACCAGTACTGAATCTATGGAGGAAGATTTTAAGACTGATAGTTATCACTATCGTTTTTTACAGTTGTCCAATTGTGGAGGTAAGCCAATTTTTGGACATCAAAATAGTATCATATTATGTGTATGTATGATTGTAGCATTCACAGCAAAGTTTGACATTCAAGTTTTTCCCGAGAGTGGACGATGGGAAAAGTTCAAAAATCGTTTTGGTGCTTCTCATGAAGTTCACACTAGTTCATCTATACTTGCCTTGAAGACGATGCTACCGATGTATTTCACTGATGTTTGTAATGCATATCCTGAATGGGATATTGTTGGAAGAGCAAGACAATTGGAATGGTTTTTTTCTAGTTTAAGCTTTCCATCGATGTATTCCAGTAAAACAAGACGTGTTTTCCCCTTACAATTCAACCTTAAAAAGGTGAAGGCACATTATTTTGTAGTATTTTTTCATATCTCTCATATTATAGTATTTGAGTGAATGGATTGAACAGCAAGCCCATGATCTTAACAAGAATGCTGTACCTGAGTTGAAAAAAATTCAAATTTCTTTTCTATACCTTTATTTGTTGAAGTCCATTGTACTACTGCCAGATGTAACCTTATTCTGCATAAAGGCGCTTCTTCATGCTATACAGCCACCTCATCAACCCAAGGCATTTCAACAAGTTGTGCAAATGCTTTGGACTTCTGAACAAGCAGTACTGAGGTAGATGAAATTTGATTATGTTATTAGTCTTTTTAATCTCTTTTTATTTATCCAGATCTAGACTCTTATCTGCTTTGCAGTCAGTCTGTAAAATACTCATGGAAGCTAATGGAATGCACTATGAGTGGATGGGTGGATTATTGCTGCTTCATGCCCTTTCAAAGAAAGAATTCGAAAAGCAGCTTGAGCAATCAGATTCGCTACGTCCTGGTCAAAGAAAGTTTTGGACTGTGGTGTATTGTGATCTTGATCCAATAAAGTTCAGCAGGAAAATACCATCTGACTACAGGTATTGTAGTTAAATTCCGTTGTGTACCATTAAGGTGGCGGGATACCAGAATTAATGATATTCATGACTTTTGCATTTTCTTGCGCCAAAATTCTCTCAAACGGCTCGATGGCAGCTAGCGAAAGTAGTATCTAGTAGTGCTCCAGGACCTCCTCAAGTGCCCGAACCTGTTTACTCGGCTACTGATAAACATAGCTCGACTTACAGGCAAAATGGTCTAAACTCGCTGTGATTTTGTGACGTCCTCGTGGACATTTCACTACATAACTCGCGCTATGTTTATCAGTAGCCGAGTAAACTGGTTCGGGCACTCGAGGAGGTCCTGGAGCACTACTAGATACTACTTTCGCTAGCTGCCATCGAGCCGTTTGAGAGAATTTTGGCGCAAGAAAATGCCTTTTTAGTCCCATTCGTTTTGCCCGCTGCCAGACGGCGCGTTCTATCTGCTGCTTGCTTATTTTACTTTTGGAGAACAGCTGACTTTGGCGCATCGAATGATGGTATGCACAACGTTATAGCATACTTCCTTTTGCTGCTACAGACATTTATATTCTGTGAATATTAATTAGCTCACACGAGTAACAGTCACCTTAACGTAGAAAATTTCGCCCATGATATATTTTTGCGTTCTTTTGTGGGTGCTCTTAAAGCACGAACATTTTCATGATACATTTTACATTGGAGCAACAAAAATTTTTACCCAAGAAAACTTCAAAATTTGGTCAACTTGACAAAAAAGTGAAAATTACTGTTGCTAATAATCAGTCTATCACTGGACCACACTAAACTTTCTTCCACCCTGTAGAATTGTCACTCTGCTACTTAATAATGTTATCACATGTTTTCTGTAATTCAGTAAATATTAGGGAGGCACGGTAGTGACTCCCTATGTAGGGATGAACGAGAAAACAAGATGGCGGCTACATACAATGTATTAGCGTTCAAACGCTGATATTTCGCCTGGTGATGAATTTTATACGTCCATAGACACTTAGATCTGCTATCTGGCATTGCCCCATCTTACAGTAGCAAGGAGATTGCTCGAAATTGTTACTAAAGTGACGAACCTGGAAACGGTGAAAATCGACTTTCGTCATCTTCGTTTTCTTCTTCTTCTTTCTTCCACTCGCCTAGCGCCTTTACGCGAGCAGTGCCGAGACCAAAACACCCACGAACAGTTGTGAAATTCTCCTGGCATGTGCCTTTTGAACTTTGTTTTTAGCGTAACGGCGATATAAATTCAGCGATTTCTCGATCGTGATCCATTGTCAGCTTAGTGTTAGACGCCATTATTGTGATTGCGTAATACGCACGTGACCAAGCAGTGGCTAGCGCACGTGACCAAGCAGCTAGAGTATCGCCGCGCCGTATGGATCAATATGACGGAGAACACATACCCGGCATTTGTCTGGAGTCTTTGAAGAACGGTAAGCTCGTGTAGGATCGCCATTCTGCGCTTGCCAGATAATTATAACCGCTATATAGGTCTACAAACAAGGGTGGGCGGGGCTCGTATGCAATGCATGCATACGTAGGCGACTGATATGTCAATTTTAGCTACAAGTTTAGGGAAAGCCATCAGCAACAGCAATACTAAACTAATGGTGGAAACAAAGACTTCTCAGTACATGCATGATATTGAACTGCACTTCACTGAAAAAGAAAAAAGGACACAAACAAGTAAATTAAAAAGATTTCTATCGAAATCAAAAGGATGTAGTGATGAAGAAATCTACCACTGGTTCACAATGTAAACCAACAAGGAACAAGCATGGAATGGTAACACGATTGACTTGCTAACAGACCATAGATCCCTACATCAGTGGCTGTACATAAGACTATGATCAATATTTTGTCACAAACAGCTGAATTCAATTCAATGCATGTCAGGTGTCAGTCAACAGTAACTAGCTGGACTAGCTATAGTCAGGCCACAGCAGCCACTGATGTAGGGATCTATGGTCTGTTAGCAAGTCAATCGTGTTACCATTCCATGCTTGTTCCTTGTTGGTTTACATTGTGAACCAGTGGTAGATTTCTTCATCACTACATCCTTTTGATTTCGATAGAAATCTTTTTAATTTACTTGTTTATTATGTTTTTGTTGTAGATTTGCAGAAAAAACATACGAAATTCTTCATCCGTTTTTCCCAATTGATCGATTGCTTTTCTATGCATGGATAAAGTCTTGCCCAATATCTGAATATGAATGGATTTCGAAAAGAATTCCAGAATTTGCTCCAATGGGTTGTTGGTGTCTATCAGACATTATAGAAGTCACTGGACACTCCTCTGAGGTTTGCCTTGATATAACCATAGATATTACAGTACGGGATAAGAAACTAACATTTCCTCCAAATCAAAATGTATTACGTCACGTCACGTCAAGGTGGTCGATGTGCATTACTGCGCGTAGCAGTGTTTACTATTATTAGTAGCAGACAAGCGCGGTGTAGTTTTTTTGCCTTCTTTAGCTGTCTTTGGCCTATTTTAGTGCATTTATTGTGTTGTTATTGTGTGTTTCTTACTACCGGGCTTGGACGGATACCAGTACTGGCACCTCACGGCAAACAGAAGATTTGTGAGTGTAATGGCGGATTACAGATCTATATGCACAAATTCTCGAAGAGGCAAAGGTTCTATAACTTGTTTTTGGTACCAATACAAAGCCATTAGTCGTCTGGGTGTACTGAACCAATTAGTACGTTGCCAAGGAGTATAATTTATCTGCTATAGACCGAACTCGTCTCCGTAGGTCAGGATTTTGTATACACAAATTCTCTATACTGGCTGGATCAATGGCGCTTTGTAAGCTCTAAACCAGCGGTACATGTCCTACGATGTGTACTGGGCTGGTTATCCAGACAACTAGCCGTTCTTTGACCGTGTAAAAAGGCGAAAGTTCTTGGTAGATTCTTGGCTGTGCTATCAGAGATTCTCCGTTTATTTAAAACACGGAGAGCACAATACACGGATCGCGGAAAATACACGGAAATGTAATCGTCATGTGACGTCAAGAGTACTGCGCATCGACCACCCAAATAAGTGCGGTTTCCTATCCCGTACTGTAATATCTATGATATAACCAAGATATTTGCATCATAATCTTTTACTTCAGGTGTATCGATGTATCAATGCATTGCTAAATTCTCTTGGTTCCCTTAAATTTTGGTAAGACACTATGTTGTAATGGGAGTCACGGTGTTCAAACATCACCTGATGATGGATTATAAGCATGCATCATTCTAGCAATGCCCAAACTCGTTCCCCAGCTCTCTGCATGTCTGTATAGAGAGTAGTCTCGCGGGTCAGACGTTCTGGGAGAACGTCTGGTCACTAAGGCCAGGTTTCTGTGAGTGACGCCAACATTCCGGCGCGCCCTCATAAGCAATCAATTGCGTGGGTTTTCACGTGACTACGGGGCGCGATTGCGCATGAAGCTGTTTACAGAGCTTTTTAGCTGCCAAAACTGGCGTGTTTGTCGTGAAAAGTCCTACAAGCGACGGCTAATGCCTGCTACTCGTTGTTACTGACGGCATATTCTATGTGATTTATGTTCACGCAATGGTTCTCTTGTTGACTTGTGACTGCTCCGGTGATGATCGCGATTGTAGCCAACCAGATCGCGATTGTAGCCAACATCGCGATTGTAGCCAACATCGTGATCGCGATTGTAGCCAACATCGCGATTGTAGCCAACATCGTGATCGCGATTGTAGCCAACATCGAGATTGTAGCCAACCAGGTTGGTATTGCTCTAGGAAGAGTTTAGCATGCTAAAAGCCTGTGAACATGCTACACGCTTGCTAACTAGACTGGTGACGTCGACTAAAACACGTGATTTCAAGCGTGACGTGTCGTTTGTTTACATTCCATTGTGCAACGAAAACCTGGCCTTAGTGACCAGACGTTCCCCCAGAACGTCTGGTCCGCGAGACTATAATATTATGGAAAGCCTGGTCAATGATCTCATGTGAGCACAGCCTAAAAAGTGCAAAAATTAATGAACATAATAGTAATAAACTGCATGTTGTGAACTGATCTTGCATCTACAGCAATGAGTAGTCATGCAAGAGCTTTAGTCTTGGAAACTGGCATGTGCAAGGCTGAGTTCGACAGCGGTCTCTGGCAACGCATCTTGGAATTGGCTGTTCCGTTTTCGGTTAGCGTGTGTATGTCGATCGGTGCTTAGCGTCGATCAGGAAATACAAGGCTTAGGTAGCATTGCAAACCATAGCCTAGCGCATGTAGAACCAATCTTTTACACGTCATGCAGAGCTATCACCCCCACACACACTAAGTACCTGTTTACATGACCTACACGTCACGTGAGATTTGTGATCAGGCTTTCTCTCAGAACAGAGGGATGGAGCCTGGTGATGGCTACCAACTCTACAGCAGTGAACCTGGAAGCGGTTAGAAACGAGTTTTATTTTTCAACAAGCCTAGCATCTGAAACGAAACAGCTACAAACAGTCATTGAATTCTCTGAGAAAGTGCCTTTTGAACTAGGGAAATGGCGATATGCAGCTATTTTTTTCATTATCTATTGTCACTTAAGTGTTATAGTCATGAGAAAATTAAAATAGCTTTCTATTGAAATCAAAAGGACGTAGAAGTTGTATTGTGCTGAGAATAGTGGAAAAGGCGAGAAAGAGAAACATAGCTGTAAGCGCAACAACCGCAATGATGATCGCGTGTTTGCGTTCATATTATAACCATTGGTGCACATGACCCCGTTTCCAGTCCCAGTTACGTAGTCTATAATGATACATTCATGCATCATAATGTTATTGTCTTACTCTTGGTATTATTTGTGATTCATTATAGTTCTTTGATTCAAGAAGAACATCTCTACTTATGTTCTGGTGTAAAGGAAGTTTATCGTAAAGTAATCCAGGTTTATAGCAGTTCTCGTGAAACAGTTGTTGCAGCAGCACAACTCTATTTGAAGGGAGTGGATATTTTGAGCATCTGTTACCATTACACCAGGGATGGGTTTCTTCATTTAATCAACCATTTCAGTGACTTGCTAACGAAATGGATTACACGAACTTATACACATGCTTTTAATACTTCACTAAAGGAACCAGAGGTACAGTAGACTGATATACAGTGCTTTGTAATGCTCAGTGTTTTTCATTAATTAGTTGTGGAGTTGTCTACTAAATTGTGAGTTGTGTGAAGCAGTAAAACAGTGTTGGCAAGCTAAAGCAAAAGAGATCCTGTATCAAAGAATTGATATGGTATAGTTATTCTCTGTTTTTGCATGTTTTATAATAGGGTAACATATTTATAATAACTTTATGATTTTAAATCAGAGTGGTGCTAATGTATGCTTTCTAATGACAAGAAGATTGCTGTTATAATGTTCCACTATAACAAAGCACAAATCAGCTATTAGTAGACTGTGATATTTCCCACGTCCATTGGTTGCCCCAGACATGTGGATTTCTTGGTGTTTGCTTCAAAACTCTCAAACAACCGATTCTAACAATTCGGTTAAAATCAAAAATAAGTAATGCATGCATATGCAGGCTCTCTGTGGAGAGCGTGGGACCAAAGCTAGGCCATACAAAAACTCCCTATATAGGGATGAACGGAAAAACAAGACATACAATGTATTAGCGTTCAAATGCTGATATTTCGCCTGGGGATGAATTTTATACGTCCAAAGACATAATTATAGATCTGCTTTCTGGCATTGCTCCATCTTACAGTAGCAAGGAGATTGTTCGAATTGTCACTAAAGTGACGAACCTGGAAACGGTGAAAATCGAGTTTCGTCATCTTCGTTTTTTTCTTTCTTCCACTTGCCTAGCGCCTTTACGTGAGCAGTGCCAATACCAAAACACCCACGAACAGTCGTGAAATTCTCCTGGCTCCTTTTGAGCTTTGTTTTTAGCGAAACGGCGATATAAATTCCACGATTTCTTGATCGTGATCCATTGTTAGCTAAGTGATAGATGCCATTATCGTGATTGCGCAATACACACGTGACCAAGCAGTGCTGGCTAATGCATGTGACCAAGAACTAGCTTGAGTGTCTCCGTGCCGTATGGATCACGGAGTACACATATTTATCTGGAGTCTTCGAAGAATGGTAAGCTCGTGTAAGATCACCATTCTGCACTTGCTAAATGATTATAACTGCACAAACAACTGTGGGCGGGGCTGCATGAATGCGTAGGCGAGCTGATATGTACAGCATAACAATTTTTAGCTACAAGTTCAATAATAAAGAAAAGCCATCAGCAAAAGGAAACTAAACTAATGGTGGAAACAAAGACGGCTCAGTACATGCATAATATTGAACTGCACTTCACTGAAAAAGAAAAAAGACACAAACAAGAAAACTAGAAAGATTTCAATCGAAATCAAAGAGATGTAGGGATAAAGAAACCTACCACTGGTTCACAATGTAAACCAACAAGGAACAAGCATGGAATGGGACTTGCTAACAGACCATAGATCCCAACATCAGTGGCTGTACATAAGATCAATATCATGTCACAAGCTGAATTCAATTCAATGTACGTCAGGTGTCAGTCAACGTCAGCTAGCTGAACTAGCTATAGTCTGCCACAGCAGCCACTGATGTAGGGATCTATGGTCTGTTAGCAAGTCAATCTTGTTACCATTCCATGCTTGTTCCTTGTTGGTTTACGTTGTGAACCAGTGGTAGATTTCTTTATCCCTACAGCCCTTTGATTTCGATAAAAATCTTTTTAATTTTCTTTATGGAAATATTTCTATTCGAAGTTATATGTTCCTTGGAATAAAAAGGTCCTGGCTAAACACAATGGTACAGGAATTGTGGGCTCTGTGCTGGAAATAGCGTGCCAACAGGTGCTTATTTTGTCAAAATTTATGAGCAACGCTAATGTACTGTCTTTTTAGGTTAGTTTGGCTGAATGCAGGGCTTGAGAAGTAACCGTTCATTAGTTATGTAGCAATTAAAGTGTTGGTGACAGGTCCGCAAGGACAAAATAAGGCGAGTTCAGACTTTTTTGCCTATCACTTGGATATTAATTTGTCACACCCGATTAGTAGCCACCTAAGCCAAGCAAAACAGTTTTGAATGCTCCAGAAGTACTTATAAATATTACTTTTGCTGGCTGTCATCTAGCCCTTTGAGGAAATTTTAATGCAATTTTTACTCGTGATTTTAGATGGCACGCTACATCTGCTGCTTACTTGACTTCGAAAAAATCAGCACATTGAATGATAGTCTGCATAATGTTTCTAACATGTTTCCTTTTAACCGTCTGTCTGAGCAAACAAGCATAAGCCACTGGCATAAGCTATACATTTGTACAAACAGTGCCTGGGGTATGTGTTCACTAGATACTGCCCAGGGCACTAGATATCAAGTTCATGTTTTTAATAGCTTCAACTTCGACAAAAGCTGGATATGCTCCAAAATCCACTTGAAATGTACTTGGAAAATATGGTAACCGATTCTGTTATGAAAAACATTGAAGATGGAGTCAAAGTGGTAAGCAATTATTAGTGCATTGTGCTCAGTGATTGTGCTTACAGTTTCTATATTTTACATTTAGGAACAAAGTTGGATTACAAGCATTTTTTCTTACCCTAGTGCTGGAACAATTCTTGGACAGATTCTTATTAAAGCATTTCCAGAAGATTCCGTATCAGTGACTCAGTTATTACAATGGACCAACTGGCCAAATTATCTACAGCTTTGTAAGTTTATAGTATTGCTTGTTATAATTTTGTTTATAATTATGTTTGTAACACAGTGGCAAAGCAAGATCTAATGCTGCCAGAAGCAGCAATGAGTTTATGCCGTAAAGCAATCTATGTTCTTTCCACTTTTACTAAAAAAGTTGTTGAAGGCGGTTTAACACTCTCTGACCTAAAAGAAGTGATGTGTTTTAAATCAGCACAAATAATCAACAATATGGCACAATTCTACAATGTTCAAGGGACTCTCAGACTGCCTGATTGGAATCAATTTGTGCCTGAATTACAAAGAAGAGAAAAAGAATATAATGCATTTATTGACCGAAAGGAGAAGTTGTCCCGGCTTATGTCTCACTGTCAAAATGTTGCGCCTGGTAAGCATCTACAGAAATGTAGGGGATTTTTATGTAGTTAAGAATTTAATGTATCGTGTGCACGAATCATGCACATGTGTTGCACACGGCCATTTTTTGAGTGTCAACAACGTGCTAGCTCTGCTTTCGTTTGAAAGCTGCACCGCTCAATAAAAAGTGGATAGTAGTCTTGCTTAGTACCAGGGCTACACAGAAGATGAAGCAAAGAAGTGCGGCAGAGCAAGAATAGCGACTTTCTTTGAACAGACCTTTCAGTGGCCAGCTTCGCTCGTACAGTACGTCCATCCCACGTCAACCCAGTGTTGTTAGAACAGCTTCAACTGTCTGGATACTGTACCTCGAGCGGAGGCAAGTGATGCATGCAGTTCCATGAGAGAGCCCTTGCTTGGTGCATACAGCTAGTATTATGCGCCTATCAATGTCACGCCCCACCACCCTGGCGAGGTGGGGCAATGTGAGGATTTGCACTTGCTGGTTTTACAATGCCCTAGGGGTGGGGGAGCGACTGGTATGCAAATCTCCTACATATCCCCCACTTGGCCCCTACTGGTGCACAGTCCAAACAAAGAACACTATGCTACATGTCTGCTTTTTTATATTTACTGAAAATGCGAACGTGTTAAATGCCCCAACCTTCGGGCAGCAAACAGCTGGCAAATCCCCACGGAACCCCCCACCCTATACCCGTGTTGGGGGTGGTGGGGCGTGACAATGATAGGCGCATTAATCTTGTATTCCACCTAGCAGTGCTTGTTTGCACCATAGCGTGAATGTACAGCTTTATTTAGCTATCAAAAATGCTATGAGTACTTCTTGTCTGACACTCAAAATGACGTCGTAGCAACGGTTACTAACACGAAAAATGTACATCAAAGTTGTATGTGCACAACCTCTATAGAAGGGTGTGACCTGGAGAGGAAGCTAGTGATGGTGTGAAAGGTGACATGCTCACTATGAATGATGGTTGTCATTTTTATCTTCAGATGCAGTAGCTGATCTGAGAAAAGAATTGGAATCTGTTTATAAACAGGATGCCGAAATATCCAGTATCTGTAGTATTAAAGAGGTTCCTGCTGAGGCTAGTGATTGTAGCGTTATCACGATCGTCTTCTCCACTTTAAATGTTGCAAAAGCAGTAGAAGAGATGCTACAACTTTTTTATGAAATGGCTGATGATTCAAAACCTAGTATGTTTATAGACCTCTGGGAGAAATCAAAAGAGAAGTACATTAACGATTGTGAGCAAAATAAATTGAAACCTTCATTGACATTTGCTCAAGTAGCCACTCAAATATGGGCACCAGTGTATGAAAAGAGCAAACAAATTGTTCAAGAGCTGTCATGTTTAACAATGCCATTGACAAAGGTCAGAGAGTACCCTTTTCCTAAAGACAAGAACAAACTTGAAGAGAGACTTCGCAATCTTTGTGTTGTAGTTGATAGTTGTAGGTCATTAGAAGGTCTTGATCCGATAGGTGATAAATGGGTGAGAGATGCTGTGGACAGGATTCTCAAGTTCTACACTCTTTGTAAGTATGCTGATGCTGCTGACATTCTCAAAGAACTAAAAGAAGTTCTTAAACTTTCTGGAAATTTTTCAATTGTGAAGACTTTATCTGAGCAGGTATACTTAGTTGTTTGTATAGGTTGTGTTGTAACATGTAACATCAATAATTATTTCAGGTTTCTAGAAATGTTTCAAGTGAAATAACACTCCAAACAGTTGACGAATCAGCTGTTGAAACAGGCATTGTCCTTAAAGATATTGCTGATGATCCTAGTCGCCAGCAATGCCTAAAAGCATTTTGTATGTGTGTGGAGTTACTTAAATGGCTAAGAGAAGGAACTAAAAGTATGAGTAAATAACTATCAAATTACACACTATTTATAAACCTTTAGATGTTGGTCAGCTCCAAAGCTTTGTTGTAGTAGCACATCAAACAGAAAGTGAAGATCACACCAGAGATCTTCTCACTCAACTTCACACTGTCGGTACAGCATTTGCTCCTCTCATTTATGACCTACCTTCAGATGCTGGTTGTGAGGTCCTTGTTGGCAGGTGTAAGGGTCTTTGGGAAGCACTGGAGGATACACCAAATCTTGCCAAACTTGCTGTAAGTTAAAACTGTTGCAATCTAAGTAGTTTGAATATGGCCTACAGTGTAGTGATTTTACGTTGTTATGCTACAGTTACTAATCACCATGTTTGTTTGTAGATATCATGCAACAAGCAGGTAGGATTTTACCAGCGTATCAAAGAAACATTGGGAGAAGTACGAGCTACCACTATTAAGTATATGGAGGAAATAAATCTGGAAGGTGTTTATGAAATTTCAGCTTCAGCCAATGGAAAAATGCTTAGCACAGCAGATGAGTCCATCCGCTTGCGTTTAAAAACTGATAGAGAAGGAAGTCAAAAAGTATTTAATCTTGATAAGCTACAGGAATTGCAAAGTAAATTGGTACTAGTGTGTGGAGACAAGCAGGAAATGGGTGGCGGTGGAGTTGACAAATTTCTTGAGGTATGCATAAGAATATTATTATTTTGATGTTTTTCATTATTTCATTATAGCTTCTTAGCAGGGTTCAGCAAATTTCTGAATTGCTTTTCAATTTGCAACGAGCTGGTAATGTGAAATATCTTTACTTCACAGTGAAGTTTGGTTGTGCAATAATCAAAGTAACAGAACTGGAGGAACTTATTGAAAAAATGACTCATGATTACGAAGTATGGCTAAAGCAACTTGGAGAACATCGAAAAATCTACCAACATCTCAATTACTTTACATCCGAGCAGCTTCTTTATCTTCGACATGAGCTGGCTAGAATTTCTCGTGGCCCAGAGCCAGATGGTAAATCTGATCTTAATCCCAAGCTAACTGCTTTGTTGCAGTCAGTTACATTATTACCAACAACTGAAGTTGTTAAAAGAGCCTTGAAACATGCAAGTCAACCGTCAATCCAAGACCCTGTTACACAAAATCCAGAAAAAGTGAAAGAAAGTGCTAAATTAGCAACTGCTAAGCTAAATCTATGTTTTGCTGAAATTTCGGAGCAACACCAAGAAATATTGGATACTTTGTTAGCTGATGCATATTCAAAGACACTCATTCTTAGAGCTATACATACCACTGAGAGTGAGGATTGTGAGGTTATTCGCGATTGGTGTATGGACAATGAGTATCTATATGCTGATGAGGACCCAGAATTGGATGATATGCCTGAAGAGCAAAATGAAGCAGTTGCAGAGGTTACTACAGCTCACCCGCATGTGCAAGAGCTAGTTGAAGATGACTATTCTGTACAAGTTGCAATTAAGGCTGTCCAAGACTCGGGAGGTAATTTGGAAAAAGCAAGAGAGATTGCACAGGCATTGGAATCTGGTATTGTGCAATCCTTTAGTGGAACCCGAGAAGATGAAGAAGAATGGTATGAAATATGATTTAATGACCTGCACATGTGTATGGCAGTGACAAAATTCACTTGCATACCAACAAGAGTGTACAAGAGTTTACTGAGAGTATCAAACGCTCAATAGCACAATGTAAACAGCATTCTACAATGTAAACAGCATTCTCCACGAACTAGGTAAATTCATTTGTTTAGTATTGAGTTTTACATAGCCTTCGGTTTGCTCGTTTTAATCTTATCACTAGGTACTTTAGTACAACTCCCCTATTAGTGGATGCAAGAAATATCAGAACCATTTTTTAAACACGTCCATCATTTGTAGACTTTTATTTTTTAATCAAATACAAGGGCTGTACGTTCCTATTCTATTATGTCGCTCACTCATTGTGCGCTCCTGGGTCTACAATAGTCTTGAACTAGCTCATGCATTCTACCACAATAGAAATCCATAATGTGTCGCATAAGGTATGTTCACCAGTTTGAAAACTGTCTGGTAACAGAATTGGCAAATGCAAATTCGATGCGAATTTGTTGCAGTACACTCGGTATTGGGCTTTAAATACTGTGAACTTGTTTACGCTTCGTGCACGTTGTGCCCATGCTTACTTGTACATGTTTACCATGATCAAGCCGCTGCATTCTGACCAGTCTGCAGCCGATAACTGTCCTATGCTTGTCAACATGTTTGAGCCCTGCTTACTCGCTGTCTATGTCATCCCTAGAGTGCTATGCATTAAACCAAGTTAACCTCATTAACTCACCCTTTAGTCTTCATGAGCATTAAGCGATTTGCATTGATCAGGATCAAAACTACCTCTGGATGTGGATTTTAACTGGTTCGAATCTGGTTTAGCAAATTAAAACTTGATTCAATCCAGTTCAATGTGCATTCAGTGCCCAGTATAAACACACCTATAATCACATAATTGTATTACTGTAGGAGTCTACCTAGCATGTTTCAAAGTACTCCCTTAAAGTGTGATGTCAAAACTATTCCTGAAGGAGAATACCTCAATATTGAGCAACTTGGTGAAGTGCTTCAAGAGCTATCTAGCTCATTGGGTAATTTTGAAATTACAATGTATGCATGACTTTGTCATTTATTCGTTAGGTAAACTTACAAAACAACGTGTATTACGTAAATTAGCAATTGAATCTGGAAAGTGTAATCTCATTGTGATAGATCCAGGTATACCCATACTAATAATTTGTTTTATTATAATTATTATATTATAGGTTGTGTGTGGAAAGCTTTGTTATCATTGTATATGGCTGACAAAGATCTTCCACTTCCATCTATTGAAGAAGTATTAATTTGTTCAGAAACAACAACTACTGAAGAGGTTACTTTTGCCAATAAGTTTATCATGGATATTAAATTTGCTCTTTGTGTAGGTGACACTTCTCTGGTACAGAGCTGTGAATGACAAACCAAAAAACAGAATCTTTTGCTTGGTACATGCTGAAAAGCTCCCATACGGCGTATGTAACGAGGCATTACAGAACTTTGAACTAATCTCTCAAGGATGCCCAGGTACTTTGTTGGTAATTTTTGGTGTATCTTATGTGATTATTATTCACAGACTTTAGATTGGCGATTATTTGTGCTGATGATGATCATGGAAGAAGTTATTGTGCTTCTCGACTGAGTGCCTATCAGAGAAAAATTCTTCCATTGCCAGCAGACAAAGAAATTGCTGATTATCTATATTCCCACTTCACCACAAGGTTTGCAGAAAGGTCATTACTGATTATTCATATGCAATATCACTCGTTTACAGTGGTGCTGATACCAGTTTCTCTTCAGTACATCTGGTCTACTCCACTCGTCCGGGAATGGGCAAGACATTGCATATTAAGAGACTATTTGAACAGTTTGCTGAAAAGCAGCCAACTGAGTATCTCTGTGTACCTATACATGGTCCTGACGTGACAGCTGACAATGTCATCAAATTTTTACTCAATGGATTGCAGGGACCAAATGACTCACAATTACAAGTTATTCACTTTGACATATCTCATTCTGTAAGCCACATTATTATAAATAATAATATTTAGTGAATTTCATACTTTTCCTTGCATGCAGGTCGTCCATATCGTCGATTCTCTTCTCTTTAGCATACTTATTTTAGGAAGCTTATCAAACAGGGATGGAGATATGTGGAGACAACAGGCTAAACAGATATGTGTGGTAGAGTGCACACTGTCACATTTGCAATCAAAGGATTTGAGGCCACTCAGTTGGCACATGAAACGATCAAAGGTACCTACTGCATATAATTATATGCTAATAATTCTGACTAATCTAAATGATAGGGTTCCAGATCAGAATCTGACCTGCCCAGTAGTTATTCATTGTTGTCACTACTACCTCAAACCCTCTGCATTCCACCAAGTACTTGTGCTGAAATATATGATAAAGGAGACACGAGTGAGATTCAATAGTTATTGAGTTCTAAACTGCATATACTGGTATTACACACATAGCCAAGCACATACTCATGGATATGACTTTATTTAAAGAAGAGGAAATACAGCGTGTTTACCAGTACCTTAGGAGAATCAGAAATGGAGAGGATCTAGATTTGTTTGAGTTTAAGCCTGAAGTGGTTGACTCAGATCCTAAGTTGTGTCTTCAACTAATGCTTGAGTAAGTTCTATATCCAGTACATGATTGATTTTAATAGTGCATTATACAGTCATATGGGTTCATGGAAATCTTCTTCATGGTCTGAAGTAGAAAATTTCATTCAGTTTCTTAATGCCCAGCTCTCTGATTGTGAAACTTCAGTGTTTTGTCAAAAAGCAATCGTTGGTGATTCACTGCCAGGTTTTAGAAAATTTGTTGTCGAGTTCATGGTGTTGATGTCAAAAGTTAGTTGAGACTGTAACTCTTGAATTTGTTTTAATTTAATTTGCAGGACTTTACAGCTCCGTCTTTAAAAATTGCTTGCAAAGAAGATGACGAAGAAGAACAGGACGAGGACATAGAAGAAAATTATAAACTTGATTTATCAAAAGCATGGACAACAAGGTGTGAAACACTGACTGATCAACTTTCCTGAAATCTAATTTTGTTATAGTGAGCATCCATTTTTGTTCTTCAATCAAGACCACACTTCATTTACATTTATGGGCCTATGGGTGGATAAGAATGGCAGTCTCATTAACATCAAAGACAAAAGCATAATGAAGGAAAATTTCATGCCTACTGATTTGCGAAATGGGCTTGCACACAACGGTATTAATTTTGAAGAGGATTATGACAGCTGGAATACGTGAGTCT
Organism: Haliclona indistincta; assembly: GCA_964017065.1. Classification (NCBI taxonomy): domain Eukaryota; kingdom Metazoa; phylum Porifera; class Demospongiae; order Haplosclerida; family Chalinidae; genus Haliclona; species Haliclona indistincta. The sequence continues at coordinate 4,442,325 of OZ024791.1, forward strand.
ACATTGATTGTTGATTTCTTATTAATGAAGGACGATACTTGGAACCTGGATTGAATGAATCCTGATTACCATAGTGTTTGGGAATTGGCAGCAAAAATTAATGTATTTTGCAAAACAAATTTTGCGTTTACATGAAAGAGTTAAAGCCTATTATATGTACAACAATTCTTTCCATAATCAATAACATTCACTAAAATCACAAAATTACGATCTATGAGATTTTTTTGTACTATCTGGTCAATCCTTCAATTTTTCAAGTATGACATCACCTTTTTATACTTGGGCGTGTGTAATTCGAATAAATTCTCTACAGCATTGAATAAGAAACCTATATGAATTTTAGCTCGCTTTGATGAACACTGACGAACTAGTTTGAAGTTATGTAGTCAGGAATTTTGGTATGCCTTCACACATAATGTGTTTAATCAAAGGTTTGAGCTAAAAAATGGTCCTTACCTAGATGACAAAGATCTGGAATGTCTCTGTGAGAGTAGCCACCTTGATTTGTAACGATGAGCAAGTGATCTCGGCAATGTTAACGGATGTAGATTCATGCCCACGCATGTATTTTGGCTTGGTTGCTAGGGGATTGTATCTCAGAAACTACAGCGGATAAATTATTTCATAGAATCAAACATCTAAATCAAACACCTATGCTATAAAACTGGCAAGAGCTGTACTCAATGCAAACCATGAGCGCTATAGTGTTACGACGGCAGGGTAACACAGGCGGATAAATATGTTAATAAAACTCGCACATACTTTGGTTGCAGAAGTTCAATTATATAATAGTTAGACAGCGAGTCCGAGGATCTACGCGATTTAGAAACCCGAGGCCCGTTGCTATGGTGTCCGAGCGTAGCGAGGACACTATTCCAGCGGGCCGAGGGTTTCTAAACCGCGTGGATCCGATTGGACGAGCTGTCTAACTTATTTAGAGTCTACTAGGTTACCTGTTTTGTAAACAGCACTTGTAAGTCAACATGTCTGACTAGCGCACGATGCTGACTGCCTGACTGTGCAGCGAACTAGCTGATTCAACATAAACAAAGCTTCTAGTTCGATGTAGGACAACGGCAGTACCACTGACCCGCAACCAGCAAGCGTCGTCGAGAAAATATCGACCAGAACGATCGACGGTCGCCGCGCTCGAGCTAGCAGCATGGTAATAGGGGAGGAGTGCCAGGCTAAGGTGGAGCTTGTGGCAATATGGCGAGTGACCTGCGAGCAGTAACACCAAGGAATACTACGGTATCTGGAACATCAGCGTTCAGCGCTGCTTAGTTAGCATTCCGTACCGTCTTTGGACTAATACAGTGCGTCCTTCGACTTCGAAGCAGTAAGAAACGCACGTATACTGAGCCCATTCAAGCAAACACACACTCCATTCTTTTCTTATGTCTGAACGCCTGAGGGTACACTTAGAGCTTCGCTACCGTGACTATACAGGAATTAGAGTCACGCTGTTGACCAATCAAATTACAGTATTTCAAATTAATAGACTCTAAAATATAATATACATAACTCGACAAGGCGAAGACAGTAACAGAGTGTTTTTACTTGTGGGTTACCTGGAAGCATAATTAAGGAGCTCCGGTCAAAAACAGCAATTAAACGTTACAAATTATTTTGGAAAACAAATTAAAAGAACAACCGATAAATTCTGAGTATTGCGACATTATGTGTGAAACAATCTCGTGCAGAGCGAAGTTCTTTCCTTTTTGTAAAGGTTTTTTCATATGGATACATCATTTTACTACAGCTTTAGCCGCTTGCAGTAAGTGCGGCGCTAGCGTTGAAACTCCACCCCATCATGCCCATGATTAGTCGGCTTTGCTTGCATCGCTGCTGTGCAACGAAGCGAAGTGAAGGGCTTCTTGTTCTACAGACATCAGACTTCTTGATTCTGCGTTTAGCTTAATTTTCAGCCGAAATATGTTTCAAGTCCTTTTTGTCTGGAGCTCTTCAATTTCCGATGTTGTACTAGCTAGTGGCATTGCTGTTGTTCTACTCACAAGCACTTTATCAGGAAAAGGGCTCTGTTACAGTCTTCGCCTTCATGTTTATATTGTATATTCCAAGTCTGATTCTAGTCTGAAGTCCGTAGACAAAGTTTTATTGAAGAATGAGTTTCATCTTTGAAGTATCACCATGTAAAGTAGGTGTGGCCAAGAATTTTTCTCTGCTCTGCGAATGCAGCATGCTATTTTTACTAGATAATGCCGAGATTCTCTCGAAGATACTTTCTTCTAGCTCCTCGCTACTGAAAATTCTTGTGAAAGTCGTCCGTGTTCAAGAACAACGCACAGTATACCAATCAGAACATGAATCTCATTAGCGGTCACGTTTGTACTGCCTACTTACACATTCCTGCATAAGCTGATGGTTGTTAGGTGCAGCACCCTTAAGGTGGCGGTATACCCGTTCTTATGAATATTAATGAGCGACTTTCTTTTATCTGCAGCTCGTGACAGAGCAACGCTAGCAGCGTGAAACTCGCTCTGATGCATCAATGAGTGTGTCTCAATGTATAATGCAGCTTGAAACGTTGCACAATATTCTACACCAAGGAATAATGTAGGAACAATCGACATCGTACGGATACGCATTTTTCACGCCAAAAATCTCTCCTGACTAACCGTGCAGCAAAGGTTACCAGCTGAAATTCGACTCTTATAAACCATTTCTAGGTGCAGACGAAGAGTTTTCTGCATTTACTTTCTCTGATTTTAAGAAAAACACTTTTACATTCTAAATCATGGCTGATTTTGCAGTTACGTCCATGTTTGTCAATGCATAGAACAGCTACGTTCAGCGTGGGTCAACAAAACTCTTCGTCTGCACCTAGAAATGGTTTATAAGAGTCGAATTTCAGCTGGTAACCTTTGCTGCACGGTTAGTCAGGAGAGATTTTTGGCGTGAAAAATGCGTATCCGTACGATGTCGATTGTTCCTACATTATTCCTTGGTGTAGAATATTGTGCAACGTTTCAAGCTGCATTATACATTGAGACACACTCATTGATGCATCAGATCGAGTTTCACGCTGCTAGCGTTGCTCTGTCACGAGCTACAGATAAAAGAAAGTCGCTCATTAATATTCATAAAAACGGGTATACCGCCACCTTAATGCAACCTCTAAAAGCCCATTAAAAGGCAACGATATGTGACTTACGTTTTGCGCAAGATTCTGCGCGAAACAAAAACATGTGAGAGCATGTTGGGCAAGTAAATGAGAGAAAGCCTAGATGGCGGTGCAGACTCTGATAGAGACATTCCACCTTTTATTTGTGGTTACTGTACAGAATTCAAATGATCGAAAAGCTTGGAAATGTTCTTGGAATTGATAAGAGCAAACTTCAGAATCCAGATGACTCATATGTTTTGACAGTTGACAATGTCATGAAGATGCTTGCTATTCACATGAGATTCAGGTACTTCTTTTCTAATTTTTATGAGGCCAAATGAATGCCCTTTCTACTGTAGGTGTAATATTCCTGTTATATTAATGGGTGAAACAGGATGTGGAAAGACTAGGCTCTTGAAGTATCTATGTGATCTGCAAGGAAAAGCATTTGATACAAAGAATATGTTGTGCTTAAAAGTATGTTTTCACTAACTATGCTGTACTGCAAAAAACATGCCTTACAATAATAATGCTAGTCCCACTATGCAGTGGGCAATTTGGCAGTTAGCTTTAAGCCATTATCATTACCATGCAAATTCTTGAACATGTGCTTGTTTTATTGAGAGCCTATTTACAAAATTAAAATCGTCAATGGGCCAACAGCTGTCCTCAACCATAATCAATATTCTTATTTTTCTCAACAAGATTATTTTCATCCTGCAGCAATTTTTATCTATACTCATACTACTAGGTGCATGGAGGAACATCAGTGGCACGCATTCAAGCTGAAGTTGAGCGAGCTCAGATTCTTGCTAGAAAAAATGCAGAAAAATTTAAAGATAAAGTTTACACAGTGTTATTTTTTGATGAAGCAAACACAACTGATGCTCTTGGACTGATTAAAGAGGTCATGTGTGATCGAAGAATTCTTGGTATACCTTTAGGAAAAGATCTCAAATTTGCTGCTGCATGTAATCCATATCGAAGGTAGAGGATTTACTTAAGGTTGTAACAAGTTAGAAATTGTTGTTGCAATAGACACTCTGAAGAAATGGTAAAGAAATTGGAAACCGCTGGATTAGGATTCTTTCTGCGAGAAGATGAGAACATTCCAATGCTAGGTATTTGCTTTTAACTAAAGCCTCTTTTAAATTAAATATTATCAACTGCAGGAAAGATCCCGTTAAGAAGGCTTGTTTACCGAGTGCTTCCATTGCCTCCAAGTATGAATCAATATATCTATGATTTTGGTGCCATTTCTGGAGAAACTGAAGAAAAGTACATCAACAGGATTGTGTCTGTTCATGTAAGTAAGGTGCAAGCTACTAGTACCAGGGTTTACATCATCATATATTATAGATCATGATGAGTAAGGTCATTCAATTATCAGAGAAAGAAAGGTTGATTCCAGCAGTTCATAGAGTCCTAGCTGGGTGTCAGCGATATATGAGAGAACAAGAGGTCATTATCATTAATTTGTTTAATATCAAAATTGCATTTTTGGTTTTAGGATGAATGCAGTTTTGTCAGCTTGCGGGATATTGTACGAGCAATGATACTATTTGAGTGGTTCTTGGAAAAGCTTACTAATGTAGACGTTCTACAGCAAAAATTAAGTGAGAAAGAGGAAGAAGAAAAACAACGCATTGGAAAAGATATTAAAGTATGAGAAAATTAATGTTGATTAACAAGTTAGTATCATTAATGTTTGTACCCCACCACACCCAAAGATCAAAGGAAAATGGCATGGTATATATCCCATATACCCAGGGAAATATGGATATTTTCCAGGATATTAAAGTTAAACCCGGCCAATATGGATATTTTCCAGGAAGTGGCAAAGTGGCACTACTCCCTTGTCCACACCCGCCCACCCGGCGAAAGTGCGTGGAGCTTTATACCCCACAAAATAGCAGATACTAGTGGGCCATCGTCAATAAATTATCAATAAATTTTTGGCGCACGTGTTAACCTTTGGGAAAGGTCAGCCAGCATTGCTGCCTGAAAGCCAAGTTACCGTGCGTTTTAGCTGCACAAAAGTTGACGCCAGACTTCGTTTGTCGCCCAACTTGAACACGGGCGTTCGCCATTATAGACCTGGCGAGTGTGCGCTTGGAGGCGAGTGCCCTGGGCTCCCATCGCTCGTAGATCTTCGCTTACAAGCTACAGAACAGCTCGTAGATCTTCACTTACAAGCTACAGCAGCTACAAACACCACAAGAAGACTGGTGGTTGGGTACAAGTCAGTTAACTCCCGGTCTCTTCGGCGATCGGGATAATACCTCGGTGGTTAATTATGCCATCCTCGGGCTCCGCCCTCGGACAGCATAATTAACCACCTCGGTATTATATCCCGTATCGCCTCAGAGACCGGGAGTTAACTATTACGTAACTAGAATTATGAATGTCATTATTGTTCTTGTGTATTCTGTTGCACACCTCTCTGTGGATCTAGCTATGCCCCTCACATAGCTAGAATCTGAATATTGGTCGGGCACCATTTGGTATGTGGAGCGCACTGCAAAAATGGCTCATTAATACTTGCGTCCTGACAAATGGTGATCAAGACTGTCTAAGTAATCCAAAAGCGCTTGGCCATTATTAGGGACGCACAGTAGTGCGTCCCTATGTATAGGAATGAATGGAAACAAGATGGCGGCTACAATACAATGCATTAGCGTTCAAACGCTGATATGTGCCATCTGCCGAAGTGCTTGATTATCTTGGGTGAGAGGCCTGCTTATGCTGCGGAGGAGGCTGTGCCGATCCAAAAAACTATGAGTGTTGAACGTCTCTGCCCGATATTGGGCTTCCAGAGGTAGTATCTTAGGTAGTATAGAGGCAACTTCTGGTGAGAGGTTGCAATTGGTGGTTAGCGAAAACAAACAGATGAGAATTGGAACAGTGCTTGCATTTGGCTAGGTATTGAGCTATTGCCGTGTAGGGGCATAAGTTTGTATTCTGATAAAGGCAAGGTAGGTAGAGTGTGTGGCCTTTGAAGAATTGATCGTTTTTTGTATGTGGTAGGTGTAGTGATTTTGTGACTAGCGAATGTTTCTTGGTGATGGATGGTGACGAGGATTGAAGGCTTTTCCTGATGTGGTGAATTCGCTGATACGGAGGAAGCCAAATAATGCTAGGGTGAATGCAGCAGTGAGCATCGATCGATCCTGTGAGCATAGCTTATGTGATAGCTTGAAGTATGTCAGCTAAGTTTGTGATATCGGTTGCCGAGGTGGTGAGTGAGGGACAGCGTGAGCCCTTCAAAGGCCCTTCTTAAAAGTGTTCTGTGTTGGTTTATGGGATGTTGGGTTGGGTAACCCAGCCTGGCGATGGAGTGAGCCCATGGCTGCTATATGAACATTGACAGTCGCTGGTGTAAGTATGTTGCTGAGCTCAGCAGCAAAGTATGCCACTGTTAGTTTACTAGCTGGTAACGACTGTATGATTGCCTGATAGTAGATCATGTAAACAATACATGATGCAATAGCAGTGCTAATTTTTAGTCGTGTATGATGCACTTTGTCTTTCACTGCATAAATTCACTTGTTCATTTTAGCCCGTCAGTAGTATTGTCAGAGCTTTGATCTACTCCATTGCTGTGAGCTACCATGCACGACTGAGCATCAGAGACAAATTTGAAGAACAGATTGTTACACACTTTGAGAGTCCATGTGACATTCCAGAAAGTGATGATGGTGCCAAAGCAGACCGATTTAGAACAGAAATAACAAGGTAACATGTCTCTTGGTGTTATCTACTATAATAGTACTGCCCTTTTGCACAGAATTGAGACGGTTTTCCTTGACGCTATGACTGTACCCAATAATATTGCTCACAATGCAGCTCTTAGAGAGAATGTATTTATGATGACAGTATGTATAGAGAATCGATTGCCATTATTCCTTGTTGGTAAACCTGGTAGCTCAAAAAGCCTGGCCAAATCCATTGTTGTAAACTCAATGAGTGGAGGCAATCTTCATCTAGCTTGCTTAAACACTTCAAGAGTGCTCAGCTCTTTTCTTATCAATGCAGTCAATTCTCAACTTCTGACAGCATTATAGAAATATTCACCGAAGCTCAAGAATTCCAAAAATACATGAAAGACTGCTCTAAATTTGTAGCAGTTGTAGTATTGGATGAAGTTGGCTTGGCTGAAGATTCTCCTGGACTGCCTCTCAAAGTTCTTCATCCCTACCTTGAAGATGGCACTGCAGGGCTTGTGTCAGATGAAGAAGATATCAAACGAGAAGAACGTGTTGGTTTTATTGGTATATCCAATTGGGCATTGGATGCTGCCAAGATGAACAGAGGAATATTAGTCACTCGGTGTGCTCCAGATAATAATGAGCTGCTTAAGAGTGCTGAAGGTATATCTGCCATGGTTGAGGACACTGCTCTCAGAACTGAACTGAGAAACAAGTTTTCTTCTCTTGCGAAAATGTACTCTAATATCTGCAAGAAACAAGAAAAGGCCCATTCAGATAATGAGGATACTGATATTCGTGAATTTTTTGGTCTACGAGATTTCTATACATTGATTAAGATGCTTTGCTGGAAATGCATTGAACTACAGTCCCCACCGACAAAGCAAGATCTGCGACATGCCATTCTTCGTAACTTCAGTGGTCATGTTCACATTGATCCTTTGAAGGAATTGCCTGATATTGACATGATTGATGAAGCTAAGGAGGGAAATGAATCTCTTAGCTTAGTAAAAGCCAGTTTAGAAACTGTTAGTATCAGTCCAACTACCAAGGACCCTCTGCCTTTACGAGAGAACCGGTACTTGCTCTTTCTCACAGAGAACCAGTCTGCTCTGCGCATTCTTCAAACTAATCTTCTTCGTGATAAGACTCCTTTTATTCTCTATGGAAGCAGTTTTCCAAAGGACCAGGAATACACTCAAGTGTGCATGAATATTAACAAGATCAAGATATGCATGGAGCGTGGCGATCCTGTTGTCCTTCTTAATCTTGAGAATATATACGAGAGTCTTTATGATGTTCTTAATCAGTGTTATACAGAGCTGCCTGGAGGTCGATATGTTGATATGGGTTTACGTTCCCATCGCATTAAGTGCAGAGTTGATGTGAATTTTCGACTGATCATCATTGCTGAAAGGGCTACAGTAACAAGTAAATTTGCAACAGCTCTTATCAATCGTCTTGAGAAGCACTTCATACTTTCTGAAACAATTTTAAGCGAAGATGAGCACGAATTGATGACAGAATTGATTCAATGGGTATCTGAAATTTCTACCATTGACAGCAGATATGCCTATGGAAAAAAGTGAGCAAAAAGATGATTGCTTTTATACATTGAATTACTTTTGTGTATAAAATTAGATTCAACGAAGCTGATTCTTTCGTTGGATACCAGAAAGATACTGCTGCTTCTATAATTTTGCATGCTTCTCGGTTGATTGAAGACAACATTTTGACTATAGAATCTTCTGATGATGAAGATGAGCTTATTTTTGAAGAAAAGGTAGTATCTATGGCATATCATTAAATTGTATTGATGAAGCATATCACAGGTTCTTATAGCAAGTCGTAGGCTGCTACTGCAGACAGCAACTGTTGATGGTATGGCTCGTCTACATAAATCTGTTTTTAGCAACAAGTATCCGGACAAAAAACAACGAATCATCGATTTCTACTTTGAAGAGCAGCATCACTTTTCTCTGCCACGATTCCTTCAGCACCAGTTTAATGCTGACATAAATCATATTCCAGAAGGAGGAGCCTTACTTCAAGTAAGCTGATGATTGTAGCCAGTTATGATGTTGTTCTATCACATGGCAGGTAACCACATATGGACTGCTGCTGAATCATAGTGATATACCTGCTCTTGTGGAAGCAACTGGCATAGAAACTAGTCATGTGAAACAGCTCATGCTACAAGAATTTGACACTGAAATGGACTTTTGCCACAAGATTGGGTATTTTGCTTGTATAATAATACCAACCTGTAGTACATGTATGAGTAAATGGTGGATACCGTATAGCCGGTTATTTTCAACGGTCAAATATTTCGTTTATAATATTTTAGATTGGATCTAATTTTCGACACGTACTCGCCGTTCCAAAATAAAATCCTGGCTAAAATTTATTGCCCTTTAATGGTGTCAAAATGTTGGAGAACTGTTTAATCGCTAATCCACGCCAGCCACGCTTTATGATTGTTATTAGAACCGCAGAGTCTAAGAGAAGTTGCTGTACCGCGGTGTCCGCCTTTCGCTTACCGTACAAGTAGTCTTTCGCGTGCAGCAGTACACATGGGCCAGACTTTTTCTAACAGAGCCGCTTGGCGTTTTTACTGCTATTGCGGCACCAAGCTACCCTTTGCTACCTGGTAAGAAGAGTTGGAAGTGGGCTCTAGCCTCGATCTGTTCGCATTTGTTTGCACGAGAAAATTTTCGGTCTTCCGAATTTTTTGTAAGGTTCAAATTTTCGTGGATTTAATTTTCAACCTACAGTCGGTGATCAAAAATAAAATCCTGTCGAAAATAAACAGCTATACGGTATTAGTTTTACAGATACACTATATGAGAGGTTTAGATTCTTAACTTTAACAGTGAACATGAACGCACGTTACACTTTTTCACTGTTACCTACATCCCCTTGTTAGGGTTGGCCTAGCACTTAGCCTACTTGCTTTCTGAGATCAATAACTGACAGTTGTTTGATAACATGATTGCTGTCACTAACGTACACAGCCAGCTTTCTCTTTTGCCTAGAAGCCGAATAATCAGTACTAGACGAATATCAATATGCAGCACGTACACGGCCACATGTTTTTACTTTGCAATAATACACGAAAGCTACAATGATGATTTCACAAGTGACAGCTAGGTGGCCAAAGCCAAAACTGCTGTGCTCCCTAGCCCACACATTGAGCCAGAGCTAGACTGAGCTTGCCTGTATACTCGCATGTTTGTCTGTTTAGTGATAGTGATGTCACATTTAGCTGTCAATATAAATTCAAACCTCTCTGATAACTGTTATAAGTGACATGAAATATTTATGTGCGACTTTGTTTGTTCTGTAGTGAGGTGTTCACAGCTAATACTGAGCACAATCGGCTCTTGATCATACAGTGCACAAAAGCAGATGAAAACTTCGATCTCATTGCATGTGCTCGCTATCGTGTAATGGATGAACGTAAGAAGAAGGAAACTAATGGAGTGACTCATATATTGTTTATCGTCCAACTTCCTCGAGTTAATGGTGGCACATCTTTTAGTTCATTTCAAGGTGGCCAGTGGGTATCTGCTCACATAGATGACCTTCATGTCTCAGCAAATATCGACAAAGTGCTGAGAAGTGCTCTAAGCAACCCATTGCATCTGTTCTTTAAATCACTTGTAGAAAACTCTGATATACCACTTGAATTCAATCCATGCTTTCTCATACGTGACACCATTCACTTGGCTGTTGCAAGTGTTATATCTTCAAAGAGGATGTGTGCTAGAATGGAAAACGTGATTTTTATCCTCCTCAGGTTGATCCCAGTAAAAAATCCAGGAAATACAGAATTGCGTGAGTTACACCATGTTTATATGTTTAGAATGTATATGCATTGATACTTATGCAGAGCATACCAGCTTCGTGGGATGTCTTCTTTCAAGATTATATGATCTTCTTGCTGAACGAGATTCCTTATCTGAAGATCCAGAACTGTGGGCAGTAAACGCTGCTTTGGATGGACAGAAATTGCAAAATAGTCTTACTTTTGTGAACTTGCTCAGTCGTCTGTTAAGTGATGTGTTGAAAAAGCTTCTATCCTTTATGATTCCTTTCATTGATCGAAACAATAATCTTGATCTGATTGATCCTGTAAACGAACAGTCAATATTATCTCAATTGTGGTTATCAGCTTTTCTCAATGAAACCTTCTTTCAACTGAGATATACAGACTTTACTACTTCAGGTTCAAACACTATGGAGGTATCTAAACGGCGATACAATTGTAAATTCCCATTTTCCTGGGAAATGATTGATCAAGTTGATGCAGTGTGCACTAATGTCATTCCGAGTGCAACTGGTGAGTTTTATACTGCAACTTAAGCTACTTAAATCAAAAATATTATTTCAGGTGGACAGAATGTCCAAGAGTTACTTGTTGCTACTTTGTTGACTCATCCCGTGGAACAGATTCTTAAAGTGATTCCAAAAGAAAGCTCACATGATTTTTATGAACGCTATCTCAGTGACTTTGTTTCCCAACTTTCGCTTCAGATAGAAGACAAAGAAAATGGAAACAAGGTCAGCATATCATTCCAATACTAATAATAGTTATTATAGTTCTACTACATGCAGCTAGTATATGATGCTATTAACTTGTCAGCATCAAAGCACCTTCCCATATTAAAAACACCAGAACAGTTTCCTGATGTACTTGAAGGAATTGCTGCAATACATATTGGCTACCATGCCATACAGAGTGAAATTCACTGGTTCACTGAGCTTACCAAGCTGTTTCCTGAACTGCCTTCAATATTGATAAAGAAATTACAACCTACTGATTCAGATTCTGAAGTGGTAAATAATAATTATGCTTGCTGCAAAAACCAATATCTAACTTCATCTTTGTGTATTTAGGTGTTTCATTTAGTTGCTCTGAATGAAATAATTCAAACAACTTCACCAACTGCAAAAAAAGATTGGAATAGTTCTACTCTGAGGGAATGGGTTAGAATGCTTCACTCATGCAAAAATACTGTTCAGTCCTTGTTGAATGCTCAAGTAACAGATGGAGAACAAACAACCAGTCTAATTACTACTGCAAGGTATACCATAGCCTTGAAAAAATACTGAGATCACTTACAATTCATAACGCAGGAAAAACTGGCAAAAGACGCAAGCCGTTCTATTGTTCACAGAACATCTGATATTGAAAATTCCAGCTGAGTTCAAAAATTTATATGCATTTCCAAAGAGGATTGATCATGTAAGGTGTATTCACTAGACAGTACTGATTATTTTGTTTCTGCACGTTACAGTCACTGGTCAATGTTTCCTTCACTGAAGATAAAATCCTCAAGCTAATGTTCAGGCATGTGAAGGCTCTGGTTAGCAGCTATGAAAAACAAGAAGAAGTGTATGTAACAGAATAACGTTTATGATTAAAGTAAAACAATGAATACTTTTTAGGGTGAAGCTTGCTTGTGTAAGTTGTGAGTGTACTCTCAGACCAAATGACACAGTCTACTTACCGTGCCCTGAACATCATATGTTCTGCAATCCTTGTATTAAAGACGCATGGAAGAAAGGAGAACGTAATTGCATTAAATGTCAAGTTTTTATTCCTTTGGAGTCCAAGACAAAAGTACCAGAATCAATAAGGTAAACAATCTATCAGCATTGATTTACAATAAAAACTATACATTTTTAGGAGAAAATTAGAAAATTATGGTCGACTTCAGCAAAACTGTCGTGATTTCTTCATGGAATTTGTGACAGATATTTGCTCTTCATCTTATAATTTCCAAAAGCCAGATCGATCATTTGTTAAAGAACTGATGAAAATAGTATTCAGTATGGGAGAATCAGATGAATACAAGGAACTCTTTCCAGTTGAAGAAAGCAAGGAATCGAGTTGTCCCATCATCAGATCATTTTTACTCCAGTTTCTTCTTGAGATAAGGTACAGAAAACTACTTGTATAATGTGAAAGTTTGAAGGTGTAGGCTCAAAATGAGAAATTACTAGCAGTTTAGCCATATTTCTGATTTCTGTTATTAGGCAAACTGCCAAATTTTACATTGTTTTGTATCACAGTATTCTTTGATGTAATTTTTATTTTCACAGCCCAGAAGAAGTAAAAGAGCATATTCAGAAGTACCTTGATTTTGTACATGAGAAGGCTGGACGACAGTTTGTTGTGAATGACATGGATCTCTATCTGCTGTGCATCAAGTGCATGGAGGTAACATGATGTTTATGAACACAATACTCAATATAATTTTATACTCAGGATCGATTCTACAAAAAATACATTGAAATTTCGCAAGTACGAAAAAAACTGGCATTCACTAATCAGTGCTTGCTAGATGTGCTGCCTCGTATTTCTGATGATGGTGAAATGATAGTTTTAGAAAGAAGGAAGGATGTCCACTACTTAGAATTAGTAGCTAAATTACGTTTTGGACTATGTGTGGCTGCAGACTTGTTCTATACCTACTACTGGTTCAGTGAAAACATCCATGAACTAAATCATTATGAGAAGGAGGCTCTTGAGGAGTTGTTTGCTTCAATAAAACAAATTTGTCACGACAAAGGTGTCAAGATTGAACCAGGTCACTTTTTAGTGAAGCAGATTGTGAGACAGTATGGGTTTCCTTGCCTAGAGAAATTGTGTCAACTGGAGGAATTTGAGAAATGGATTATGCCAGCAGGAATTAGCAACAAACAGGTAACACAGCATGCATAACAACATTTCAATGTTTCCTTAAAAGTGTATGAAATTGTCTTGCTCATCTTTCAATACCAGTATACCATCATTCATGTAATCTCCTGCCATTTTATTCATGCAACAATGTTGCTTTGAATTATTATTACACACTGTGTGATTTTTGTTGCAGGCAACTATCAGCGCGTTTTCACTGGAGCCAAAAACGGTTTTTGGACCATTATGCTCTAGCGGACAGAGCTGTTCCAAACCGCTCTGTTCCGATCAAAATAGGAGCTGGTCGAAAACCCAATAAAACCAGTTCTAGAGCTGTTCTGTGCTAATGTAAATAGAATCGTTCTACGGCTGAGTGCCAGCGCACATATTCCGGCAAAGTGCTAAACAGGTCGTAAGATGTGCGCTAGTAACAAACTCGACCATTAGGTCGGATTCAGCAACCAAAAACACGCTCCTTTTGGTTCTTGCTTTCCTGGCAATGTCAAGGTTCGCCTTAATTAGACATCGTGCGCTGACTTTCTGGGCAGTTCTAGTAGCTCAGGCTACAGGGAGCAGCTAGCGGCAACGATCATTTTGCTCAATCGACCTTGTGTGAGCTCATGTGAGTGGGTTGAACAGGAAATAAATTAGTTATTACACACCGCTCATGCAATATCCGATTTATATGACCACACCCTCAGTCGTATAAATCGGATATTGGGTGTAAATAGTAGTTATATACCGATCAGGAGGTGTTTAAGCGATTTAAAGCCCGCGGGCGTAGCCCAAGGGCTTTAAATGCTTAAACACCGGCTGTGAGGTATATTAGGGAGACACGGTAGTGTCTCCCTATGTAGGGATGAACGAGAAAACAAGATGGCGGCTACATACAATGTATTAGCGTTCAAGCGCTGATATTTCGCCTGGTGTTGAATTTTAGACGTCTTTAGACACTTAGATCTGCTCTCTGGCGTTGCCCCATCTTACAGCAGCAAGGAGATTGCTCGAAATTGTTCCTAAAGTGACGAACCTGTAAACGGTGAAAATCGAGTTTCGTCATCTTCGTTTTCTTCTTTCTTCTTTCTTTCTTTCTTTCTTCTTTCTTCAACTCGCCTAGCACCTTTACGCGAGCAGTGCCGAGACCAAAACATCCACGAACAGTCGTGAAATTGGTTATCTTTTACTTTAGATATAGTACAGTCATTTTAAGCCCAAAAAGGGTCAAACCTAAAACTAATTGCAACACAAATGGTTTTATGCTTTTCTAGTACAGAATTGCTTGCTCTATAACATACTAAAAGTCTCGATGAATCCTATGAGGGGAAATACTAAAAATAGCATTATTTGTAATTTTTAATTAGCGCATCTCATTATAATCTTGATTTTCAAAATTTATTAACCAAAATGATGTTTAACAAAGTTCTTGAATGCTGCATTACATAATCATAATCAAAAGTGTATTCACATAATTATTTCATTGTGACTAAGTTACTATATTATCGTGTGAAAAAGCATCAAGTACACTGTACAAATGTTCTTTAGAGCTATAGGGGAGGATCATAGCTGCTCTATATCGAACTTGAAATAATTATAAACAGCATTATAGACATTGTACACTAGCCACACAGATCTAAAGCCAATAACTATAATAATCAATGGGTTATTTGTATTGCACTTGTATAATATCGGCAATCTAAAATTCTGAGCCACCTGATGCACAGCCATCAATGCCTCCTACAGTCCTGCTGTAGATATAGATACTTTGATAAAAATAACTTTTAGCATACACTTAGAAATAACCTAGCTCATTGTGAAACATTTAGTGCTGTATCCTAGAGTAGTGGACAAAATGGACTCAACATTAAGGATAACTATTTTGCTACACTGCTAAATTGTAGTTGCATGTGTAAAGGATTATGCTGAATAAG
Source organism: Haliclona indistincta (assembly GCA_964017065.1). Classification (NCBI taxonomy): domain Eukaryota; kingdom Metazoa; phylum Porifera; class Demospongiae; order Haplosclerida; family Chalinidae; genus Haliclona; species Haliclona indistincta. Next base: position 4,457,772 of record OZ024791.1, read on the forward strand.
CTATTTATCATTCTCTTAAGTCACACAACTACTACGATTATTATAGCTAAGACAAGACTGTTTTTAATACTACTATAGCACTTTAAATTCATAATACTATAGCACTCTAAGGCTGCTAGTTATACTACAATAACACTCTAAGCCTGCTTATAGCACTTCAAGACTGCCTTTATACTGCTATACCACTGAGACTGCCTATATACTGCTATACCACTCTGAGACTGCCTTTATACTGCTATACCACTGAGACTGCCTATATACTGCTATACCACTCTGAGACTGCCTTTATACTGCTATACCACTCTGAGACTGCTGTTATACTGCTATACCACTCTAAAACTGTAATTGTTATACTGCTATACCACTCTGAGACTGCTGTTATACTGCTATACCACTCTAAGACTGTTGTTATACTGCTGTACCACTCTGAGACTGCTGTTATACTGCTATACCACTCTGTGACTGCCTTTATACTACTATACCACTCTGAGACTGCCTATATACATGTACTGCTATAACACTCTGAGACTGTTGTTGTACTGCTATACCACTCTGAGACTGCTGTTATACTACTATGCCACTCTACGACAGCTTTTATACTACAGTGTACTATACCACTCTGAGACTGCTGTTATACTACTATGCCACTCTAAGACAGCTTTTATACTACTGTACCACTCTAAGACTGCCCTCTAGCTACTGTAATACTCTAAGATTGCCCTCTAGCTACTGTACCACTCTAAGACTGTCTCCTAGCTACTATACCCCTCTAAGACTGCCCTCTAGCTTTTACTTGTACTCTACAACAGTAACCGTTTGGCTTTACCATTGTATTTGCACTACTCTAAGACTAACATTGTGTTGTAATTATGCTACTCTTTGTGCTCTAGCTATAATGCACTGTGGTACTGCTATTGTGCTTTAGTTGCTACTAGACTGATTTTGTAGTCTAACATGCAGTTACCGAATTGGTATACAATGTTAAATAACTCAAAATACTGTAGTTAGCGTCTTGCACAACAGTTCCTGGCTTACAAAGAGTAAGAAAGAATGAGTTATAATAGTATTTTTGTAATAAAATATCAAAAACCTTATGTTTGATTCATACTGTGCACTTAGTTGAAACAATTGAGGTAACTAATTAATTATTCATAAGTCAACAAAAATGCTAAATTCTGCCACTTTCCCTAAAGAGACTTCTTGAGGTCTAGTAGCATGTTGTAGACAATTACTATCAACACCAAAAACATTCATAAACCTTTGTGTTGTGACTAATTATTAAATAGAAAGTGTAACAACTCATTAATATTCATGATATAACAAAAATGCTAATTTCTTGTATTTCCCCCAGTGAGATTCTTCGAGACTTTTGATATGTTGTAGACCATGTCTTACTCTATCAAAAAATGTTGTAAACTTTTGTGTTGCAATTTGTTTGAGGTCTAACTATAAAATGACTGTACTAATACCCCCCTCGAATATGCGTGGGTTAATTAATTGACACCTCGAGGTGTCAATTAATTAACCCACGCATATTCGAGGGGGGTATCTAAAGTAAAAGATAACCGTGAAATTCTCCTGGCATGTGCCTTTTGAGCTTTGTTTTTAGCGTAACGGCGATCTAAGTTCCGCGATTTCTCGATCGTGATCCATTGTCAGCTTAGTGTTAGACGCCATTATTGTGATTGCGCAATACGCACGTGACCAATTAGCAATGGGTAGTGCACGTGACCAAGCAGCTAAAGTATCGCTGCGCCGTGTGGATGATTGGATCACTATCACGGAGAACACACACCCGGCATTTGTCTGGAGTCTTCGAAAAACGGTAAGCTCGTGTAGGATCGCCATTCTGCACTTGCCAGATAGTTATAACCGCCGTGTAGATCTACAAGCAAGTGTGGGCGAGGCTCGTATGCACTGCATGCATGCGTAGGCGACTAGGCAGACCTGATACTAGGCAGACCTGATATATGATTTTAGCTACAAGTTTAAGAAAAGCCATCAACAACAGGAATACTAAACTAATGGTGGAAACAAAGACTTCTCCGTACATGCATGATATTGAACTGCACTTCACTAAAAAGAAAAAAGGACACAAACAAGAAATTAAAAAGATTTCTATCGAAATCAAAAGGATGTAGTGATGAAGAAATCTACCACTGGTTCACAATGTAAACCAAGCATAGAATGGTAACACGATTGACTTGCTAACAGACCATAGATCCCTACATCTGTGGCTGTACATAATATTTTGTCACAAGCTGAATTCTATTCAAAGTGTCAGTCAACAGTAAATAGCTTAACTAGCTATAGTCTGGCCACAGCAGCCACTGATGTAGGGATCTATGGTCTGTTAGCAAGTCAATCGTGTTACCATTCTATGCTTGTTCCTTGTTGGTTTACATTGTGAACCAGTGGTAGATTTCTTCATCACTACATCCTTTTGATTTCGATAGAAATCTTTTTAATTTCTTGTAACTACTTTAAACCATAGTGCGCTGCTTGCCTGAGGTCTAGCTGGCTATCTTACGTCGCAGGAAGACCGCAGAGCAGCCCGAGCGCCGTTTCTTTGTGGATTCTCGAATGCGGCGGCCATCTTGAAACGCGTGCGGGCTGTACACGATTTATAGCCCTCATTAACGCTCGTTACATCAAAGAGAATTATTCATACTATGGTTTAATAACATATACATAACATGGCCATGAGGGTTATAAATAGATCATGGGGAATCTTTGATGTCTGGGTCATTAATTGGTAGTGTTATAGCTTCAATGAATTTTTTGCAATTTGCTTTCCTTGAAAACACACATGCAAAACATAATAAAGTGCATGTATTGTGTATATGCAGGATCGTGGACTGAAAGGAATGGACACGTTTGCAGTGCATGGCTCTGAGTATGCAGCACTGCGAACAAAAATAGTGTATGCTTCTCAAGAAATAACAACAGATATATCTCAAATTCAGGTATTTCATAAATTCATATATCTTGTATATTTACCTCTAGTCTCGTAAGCAGGCCACTCCATCTGGGGTGAAGATGCTTAACTCACAGTGTTTCACTTAATAAAGTCATGAAAATTTGTTTTTCTACAGGATAGTCAAATCATTCCAGCTGTTCTTGCTGTATTCAGACGCCTAACCTACCTGAAAGAAGAAAATGAGAGACACTTACAGTCTGACATAAAAATTGTATGCACTAATTTTTATAGTGTATACAGTAGTGTGAAATTTTTAATGTAGAGAATCGCTAATCTGAGGCAATTTCTCTCTGATCACAAGTTTATTACACCAGAGGTGATCATTAATAAAAAATGACTTCAAAAATAATATTATGCTTTAAGCACAGATGGCAGATATTATGTTAGGAAAACCAGATGAAGAATCTGTAGCAGATTCAATATTGTTTGTTCCATGGAAAGAAGTGCTAGATAATCTTCTTGGGAGTATAGTAGTCCATATTGTAACTGTACTAGCATCTCGCAAAGATCAAGTGTTATTGACTCCTTTGGTTAAACTCTTAACTGAACCTGGATCATTGAAGGTACAATAATTGTACAGATGCTACATGACTTATATTTTTCACAGGATATGTATGTTCCAACAATGGATGATGATCCAGTGGATGTGGTAGTTAGCAACATAGGTAGAAGCAGGGACACTCATTGGAGTGAGTCACAGTTTTTGTTTATGAAAGAGACAAAACAAGTTATAGTTTGCTTTTGTTTTTATAGAGTGCCCAAATGGACACAGCTACTTTGTTCAAAATGTATGTTTTTATTACATTGCTTGATTCTGTTATTTTATTTTTGTCTACTATATAGTGTGGAAGACCTGTTGTAGGCACGATAAAATGTTTCTGTGGCGCTGCAATTGGAGGAATAGCCATGCATGTACCTAGAGATGACAATACAAAAGTTGATTTAAAGTAAGACTACTGTATGTAAACAATGTTTCATGCCACATTTACGAATTAAAAATAATAGGAGTGCACATACAAAATGTGGACACTGTCTGGGCAATGCTCGAGACCAATCATCTAATCCATCTCCACAACGTGATCTGCAACCAATAGCTCATGCAATTCTTCGTCTTATATTGCATGCAACATGTTCTTGGGTTGCACTTTCAGGACAAAAGGTATCAAAATTTCATTACCGTAATATTGTATGCAATAACCATGGCATGCACGCATACTAACTAGGCATATGACTTACAATAACATCGAGAACAAAGCCAAGGGATCAACACAATGTAGAAACCCCAAAAAGCCAAGTAGACCTGAAGGTTTCTATACTGCATAGGTCTAATTGTTGGTTGAGGTTTCAGGTTTCTAACTGATTTAGACCACTAATATCTAAATGATGCTAGACTTGAATTTCATTGCAATTGTAGAAGAGTGGTTATGTTCCATACAACTTTTTTCTGCACGGCATAGCAGTAATGCAACCATTTATCTATGGTGGAGCATTGAAATGTGGTTTTTTGAAGTGTTACAAAACCGTCAAATGCTACTCTTTTTGTGTCATTTATTTATAGGCTCCATGTGAAGGTCTTGTGGCAGGGGTTATACCAACTGTTGAACTACGGAAAATACTAGATTTCTTTTGGCATCATCTTGAAAGAGACTTAGAGATTCTTTGCAGCGCCATAGGAAAAAGTTATGATGAGTCTGCTCTGCTGGTTCACATTATTATACATAATATATTAAAGACTGATGCAACCACCGGTTAGAATTCTATCATGATCATACTTTTATGTCTATGCATTGTGCTCAGATGGTCTGGATGTAACACTTTCTACAATGTCAGCACGGATGGCATGGGAGAAAGCTTTTGACAATGCCTACATCAAACCAATAGTTGACGTAAGTTTGAGAATCATTTTTCATTTTTTCTATTATCACACAGGAATTGGAAGCAAACATACAGAAAATTCAGCAAAGTATCATGAATGATAGTAGCCATGGTATGTGAGTATTTATTAAGGTTACTATTTTTGCTTATATCTATTAGATCATGGGCAGTTGTTTCAAGTAGTATATGAGAAGGATACTAAACATAGAGGAGAAATAGAAGCCCATATTTGGTCATACAGGCCCAGAATTAGTATAAAGCATCTTGTGCAGTCCATGCAACGAGAAAAAACAGCTACAAAGGATATGTCAGCACTAAGAGAATTTTTAGTACAGGTAATGGATGCTTGCAAACAAAACCTATTCTATCCAGTGGCATAGGAACCAGTGGGTGAAAGCTCCTGCCCACTAAGTTTTAGAAAGAGCTCAGCCTCTTCAAACTACTGGATTATAGCAACAGTAGAAATAAGCAAAAAATACAGCCTAAGGCAACATTTTTTGATGTCTCTGTGTTAGTGTGAAAATTGTATCAATTAACAATATTTTTTCGTTTCACTCCACTGGTTGTCAGCATAGAGTGTGTAGTATGGATAATTACACCGTCTACCATGTACCCTTTTATTTTTTCTGCAGGAACCTCTCTTAAAGGCAGTTCAATATCTTCCTGATATTGTAGTGTTGCAACGTCAGTTGTACGACATGTGTAATCATCGTCTTGACTTGCCTGATGCCGAAAAAATTACCATGCGTTCATTCCTCAGTACCCATATCAGCAAAGGTAAATAAACAACCACAATGCACAGTGCATAATTATTTTATTTTATGTGATTTTTCTCAGATCACCAGCGTGATCAATTTCGAGGAATGGTTAGAAGCTTCTGTTGTGCATGGAACCTTGTAAGACATGAACTATTGAGCTTCTGTAAGTTGTGATACATACCCTTTTCACAAATTACTTGTATTTATGAATAGCATCATCTCCTGTGCCACCACAATATGGTGAAGTAGTATTGACTGAAAATCAACCAGTAGGATTCTTCATACCAGCAGAAAAGGGGCCAGGACAGTGTAGTACTGCTTTGTCCAACTATTTGGCAAGGCTTCAAAACGACTTCATTGAGTCTTCATGGAGTAAAATTGGAGATGACAAATTTGAGTGAGAATCATCTATTTTTACCAAAGCCATGAGTTACAAGCACACAACTGAACATAACAAAGGCATTACATCGAAGCGTGCACAGCTGTCTGTTTTGGTATCTTTTTAAAAGAATTTTGTGATGTGTTCTCAACTGTCTTATAGCATCTTGTGGAGACCATGCAAGCAATTGCTTGTCATGAATGATAATTTCAAAAGCTTTCGTTACCAATGATTCAAAAAGTATTTAGCTTACATAAAAAAGCTGAAAGTCTTGAGTTTCGTCACCTGTCACTTTTGTGAACTTAAGACTGCTGTTTATATGAGCACGATGCTTACTACCTATCCTGCAGCATGTGCAGTGATCTGCAAGGCAAGTAAATGTCTACATGCTGGCCATAGTCATTGTGCTATTTAGACTGCCGAGACCTTATAGTTTAGTATTAGGATTTCACCATTTATAGCTACACCACACACGATATGTCTCAATGAGCTCCTGATTATTTTAATTACACGTTACTGCAGTTCGCAACAAAATTTCCGCACCTGTATACTATACACATCACTAATACCATACTGGCATGTTACTAGGCGCATGCGCTTATATTTCCACAGCAAAAAATATGTGCTTATATGTGAGATGCGCCCAATAAAGAATGCTCTTTTTCAAATGCAGTTGTATTGAGCGCTGTAGCAAACATGTGCTTAACAAGTGATATGCGCCTATACGCGAGCTGCACCTAATAGTGTGCCAGTACAGTACTGTGATCTTATATTACTACTGCTTATGTTATTTTTTAGCAAAGACAGATACCGACTGCATCTCAGCAGACTTCAGAGTTGTCATGTGATCGACTATGAGCAGCAACTTATTCATGTTGTCATGACTCATTGCAAGTACTCCTTGAAAATTGGATTTGGAGACGATGTAACTTACGACTATGCAAGTCTGGAAAAACACATACTGGATCGATTTGTTCATGGAAAGCCTCTGATAGATGTAGATATTCCTCTCTTGGCTTTTAAGTCCGATATATTGAAGACTACTGTGTTTAGTCATGTTCGTAAAGCCATCCCACAGGTTTGAATTTTTGTGACTTCATTATTTTGCAGTCCATGAGAATATTTTAATGATATTAGGATAAGCTTACAAGAGCAGCTAAGCAAGAGATAAGGAGAGAAGTTCTACTAAAGCAATGCCTTCAAGAGTCTATTGACATGCTCACTGTAGCCATGGGCTTCTTACACACCACTAGTGCTAGTTCAGAAGTATTGTTGAGTCGCTATGTAAAGAACCTTAGAATGGGAAAAGAATTTGCACCGAAGGTATTTCTTCAACACAGTACACAAACCAGCATTATTTATCTCAATGACATGCAGATCCAGCAACATTGTCAATTGAAACATGTTCTGTCATTGTGGAGATCATTGAATATTGAACAGGCTCGCCAACTCACACAAGGAAATGAAGTGAGCTCATAGTCCATATGGATGAGAAATTAATCAGGGTTTTCATTTTATATAGGATCCCTTTCCAAAAGTCAGTCCTGAATTTAAGACAGTTCTTGATGACGATGAAAAAAAGAAATTGGATACAAGTCTGACTCCATATGATCTGGACCTGTTCATGGAAGCTTTGTACGAGTTCATTGTAACGTATGTAATGATTGATTGTCAATCTTACGAAGCTGAAGAAGAGTAAGCCTTTGAATTAAAGTTTGAACACTTTGTGCTAACTTGTAATTTTTCAGACTGGTAGAAACATATGAAACTGTACGTGAGTATCACAACCTGGACTTGATTCCGGGTTTTGCTGAAAAGTTTCCCAAGGAGTTCAACGTAAGCCACATTGTGGAGATCTGGAAGTATACAGTGATCTACCAGATGAAGCAGCGAAGAAAGGGAGCACTTTGAAGCTAACACCAATAATTAACATTAGCTTACTGCTGCTGCTATTACTATGCTGATTTAGATAGATAGATTGCATGTAGTCCATGTAGAATGGCTGCTAACATGTATGTATATTGCTGCTTTTTGTATGTATTTGTAGAGTTGAGAACACTGTTTTGTATGTGTTTTTGATAGACTCATTTTACTTTACATAATTTGAGCTTGGTATTTCTGTGAAAAATACATCTTTAGAATACATGTACCACTCATTACTTGCTCTGATTTGTAATGGATTATTAATTAAGATGCTGAAAATGTTTCTGAACTTGTGTAAATGCATGTCAACTCGGTAATCTCATGACTCAGTCTTGCGACTGGTGATAGTTATGGATTTGGTGTGTTTCAACTACAGCACGCTATTACTTGCTCCTATGATATCCACAATTCCAGTCTGACGCACATATGCATGGGAATAAATATGATAATAGAAAACACGGGATAAAGACTACAGATCAGTTCACCAATGCTAACCTTTATTTTGACAACTTTCACTATTAAACAATGACTTTAGTTGTCTGCCACATTACTATATTCACTCTTGAGCTCAGTGAGTAGGTAGGAAAATAGAACGTGAAAAAGAATGTGTCTTGTGGAGGATTCCCTTGTAAAGAAGGACAAGCAGTCCATGAGCTATCACCAAGAACTGGTCACAAGCAGTCTTCATGAGTCCAACACATCCTTAGAATGCTCCTGCACAAAATAGTGAAATCCATGATACAACTGTCAATTTTGCTATTCACATGTGTCACATGTGATTTTAAATGTTATCAACACCTTTGCCAACTTGTTATTATACCATAGACAAAAAGCTTCCAACTGCATTTCTCTATTCTCTAGCAAATTATTAGAACATTGAGCTCGACCTTTTTATCCCTTCTAGTAACAACCAGCAGTCTGCCTTCCAAAGCTGGTCTCACTGCAGCCTGTGTATAGCATTCAATAGCTTTACACATCACACTCACTACCAGTGTAAGCTGCAATCATTACAAGCGTCTAATAGGTAGTAATACTCTATCAGCATTGCTGCACCTGCATGATTAAAATAATGAGCTCTTCTTCACTTGAGATCTGTCTTAGTCGTGTCTCACACACTCCACCTCTTTGCTGGTCAGCTCACAAAACAAAATGATGCCTGGTGGACCAACCAAGAGTATGTCTTGCCCTAAATTAGACTTAACGTATGAAAAAATCCTAAAGCCATGAAAGAGATAGACAACCTTTTGAATCATCCATAGCAGGTGTTTTGTTGCTATAAAGTGTCAATACGTAGTTACTATGAGGAAGACAGAAATGGGAGGGGCTTCAGAAAACTTGGGACAAGCACAGGACGGCAAGAGAATGTGAGAACTCGATCATCATTTGCAGACCTAGATGCACTCAAAAGAGTTTGGGAATAGATTTCACACTGATGCTGTTAGCTTCAGAAGACATCAGCACTAAGCAATATGAACGCCTACAGCCAGCCAGGTGAAAGGGTTACAATCAAGCATGGACGGTCAATACATACGTAGATCATTCATGTGTCCATCATCAGTTTTCTTCTCAGCAAACAGCAGCTGCACAGAAGTTGACAGAATGCATTTGATGCTCTTGATTTCATACAGTCTTACACGTAAAAGGATTGGAATGATGAAATATGAAAAGTGTACTGGGAGAATATTTCTCCCTCAACTACAGTACATGTACATGAGTATTATTTTTTGTAAATAATAATACCTACAACAAAACCCATACCAAAGCACAGAAAAAATACAGTACCAATAGCAATAGAGATTAAGATGCATTGAAGGTATTTGAGTTTTTTGTTGCCTCTCTTAAAGATCGTAGAGCACCAAGGGAGTTCTCGAATTTGTGGTTGATTCGGAGATGTGTTTCTAAAAAATTAACAAGACAATGCATAACACTGTATCGCATCTTGTTACTTACGTGTACTCTGATTGTGAGTGGTACAATGGATTGGTGGATGAAATGCTGAAACGATAAAATTATGATGAAGTGTTTGTTCTTCATAGATGTAAATTTTATTAATTTATCTACTCACTTTATTTCAGTGACCTCAGTTTTTTCATGACTGGGGTTCCTGCAGAGAAAGTATGCTCTATACTATAGGTTGTTCATGCATGCAACTCATCTGAAGCTGACTTGGTGACTTATTTGTGAAGGTAGGCTACACGTGCACTGGCTTACATAGTTGCAAGACTCCACTTCAGTGACAAAATCTGAGTAGCAAGACACAGTTGACTGTATAGAGTAAACTTCTCAAGAACACTGCTGGCTGAGAATCACTGCCAGAATCAACACTGTGTACTGTATATTTATGCAGTCTCACTTCCAACCACAAACAGTATACGTGAGAAATTTTGATAACCTAGGCTCCTTCAGTACCCCACCCTCCAGCTATATGATGTCTGACAGTAGTGTCAATTTTTGAAGTAGGCTGTCCTTAGTAGCTTTGATACTTGCACATTCCCTGACCTCTGCCTCCTCCTCAGAGCAAATGATAAGGACACTATTGTCTTGTTCTCTTTTTCTTCAATCGCCCATTTTATTATATGCAACCTCCATGCTCATACAGGGATAGCAACAGTGATAGTTCCTGGTGTACACACCTCATGTGGGTAAAGAATGCTGAACAATTTGTGAGGTGATGATGACCTCACTTCTATTTCCGTCAGCATAGTTAGCATTCAGATGTCTTAGGATCAGAATGCTCAAGAGCTTGTATCATGATATGGTCCTGTAGCTAGGACTGTAGTGCAGACAGACCTGCTAGCTATGATAATACACCTTGATTCAATATAGTCTTTGTCGGAACTCAGGATCAGAAACTATGCAGTCCTGTAGTTACTAAGCATGTGATGCTTCTCATGGTAGTGTGCAAGACGGTGGGTGATCTTGTCGGATTGCTAGTTACAGTATCCGATAAGTTTTTGTTAAAAATTTGCAAATGCAGTCTATGACAACCACAGTTGTAGAATAATTATCTCAGTTTGATTGATACAATAAAAATTCATAAAACTCAAGTTGTTGAAGAGTGTTCAACTTATAATACAATGAAGTGTATAGTGGTATAAAAAGTTTAAAAATATGACACGAGGCAGCTGAGTGAGGGACAAGATCACATCAACACTCTGTATCGAAATCCTCAATTCTGTAGTGAAAAGAGAGTTAATAATAAGTGCAAACAAGTGGATAGAAGAAGAGGAAGGAAGTGGATGGAAGAGATCATGCGTACTCTTCAGGATCAGGATCTTCATCATCTTCACATTGCTCCTCTGCTACTAATATCTCGTAATGCTCTGCTGCAAACCTCTCCCAGTCACTTCTCGGTGAAGATGCCTCATCCTGAAGAAAATAATAGTACGTACATCCATGAACTCATCTTTCTAGCTAATAACAAAAGCTTAAAAATTTAACTAATCATGCATGTAAAATTATTTCTTAACCCTATCTATTTTTAATTCCTTACTTTAGCTGCACTGGGATCTCTCTGTTCGTAATCCAAGTATTTCTCAATGTTAATAAAAGTATTAAGGAACATGGACGCCAATCGACACGACTTGAGATCTGATAGAGTGATCACATTCGATTGCTTAGGATGGATCATATCCAGTGTCTATATCAAGAAAAGAATCAATCATAGTATTGTGGTGTTATGTCCAGTTTCAATGAGTGTGTCTACTATAGGCTCCAAGAAGGCAATAATATGACTGGAACACAGTCTATGATACAAAACAGTGTGGCTACTATTGGCACCAGTCTGGACTAAATTAATTACACAAATTAATCATAGTGAGATACACACTTGTGTAACCCAACACTTGAATAATTCAGACATGATACACATTGTGTCTGGTAGTGTATTACCTGACAGATAGTATCCTCTACTGATAGGCACTCGATGTTCATGTCTGCTAGCCTGCCTAGGACCTCCTCGTAGAAATGATGCAGCTCGTACAGTGACAGGACGCCATCTCCGTCCACATCCAGCACACGAAACCAGTACTCCAAACTAACAGAGAAGGAAAGACATCTCTCTCTCTCTCTCTCTCTGTCTCTGTCTCTCTCTCTTACCTTCTGGTGGTAGTCTTGTCCTCCTCTGAAATGATGAACCAGATGAAGTCACTATAGCTCATCATACCAGGTGGTGCAGTAGAGTCTCTCCTCACTACTCCTGACAGCAACCGCTCTAGAACACGTGGTGTCAATGCTGCAGAATGAGACAAGACCATAATACACCATAGCATAATTATGTGCTGACAATGAATTTTCTCCTGGGAAGTTCCTTTCGCCAAACCACTAATTGAAATGCTATGTATAGTCACAAACAGGTTTGTATGGACAATCTATGACTTCCTTTAGTATTCAACAAAACTGAAAGGACACATAGTAATGTAATTCATGTTGATCTACAACTTGATGAATTGGACATAGAATGCACTATATCTCTGGAAAAGGAGACTTGCTACATGCATTAGTCATCAAAGTGTTTCAAAATCCTAATACAGTGATGACGAGAGAGAGAGAGAGAGAGAGAGAGAGAGTGTGTGTGTGTGTGTGTGTGTGTGTGTGTGTGTGTGACTGTGTGTGCGAGAGAGAGAGCTAGTGCCCATGTAGGCTAACTCTACATACCTTGTCCATCACAATATCTCGCCATGTCTTGACTATCTATCAGCAGATCATGATCTGTGTCTAGCTCCCAGAACTTGCAGTAGATGACATAGAAATGCTCGTACGAAAAGTATCTTGTGATCTTGTTAATATCATTCTCTTCCTCTAGTCTCTGTAATACCTAGAGAGGGAGAGAGAGAGAGAGAGAGAGAGAGAGAGAGAGAGAGAGAGAGAGAGAGAGAGAGAGAGAGAGAGAGGAAAAGAGGAGGATGAAGGTTTATTTGAACACTTGAAATGTTAGTATAGACTAATCTACAGTTAGCAGAATGTGGTCACTGTTAGTGCATTGAAGGTTCAAACCTCAAGGAAATCACTGCTTCTGAGATCTTGTGATGTGATTCGTCCCTTCCAGGACCTGTCCACATCATAGAATATTCTACCAATTACCTAATAGAGGTAGTATAATCATGTAAAAGAAATAGCACAGAACATGTATGGTAGTTGTGATAGTAAAACTGTTGTGAAAAGATAAGCTGAAAGACAAGGATACCAATTGTTTATTATGCAGAGCAATAGAAAATTATAGCTTTCAGTACATATGTACTGTGGTATTATTTTAGTGACCTGCTGGACATGTGCAGGTCAGCCATGGTATGTAGGTGTGTGGGGACCTGTTCACTAGACCAAAGCTGGCAAATTCCAAGCAAGCCACATTTTATGTTTTTCAGGGAAACATGCTGACACATAATAAATTATTTGGAAAAAACCACATTCTGCTTGAAAGCTATTGTCTAATACTCACAAAGCAGATATGAATTGTTTGCAATCAACAAATCAACACTGTTACAGTATCACCTTGTGATGGTTTACTAACTAGGAAGCACAGGCTTCACACTAGACAAGGGTTGTAGCACTGTGTTTACTATCAAGATAATGTGCTTACTGTTTCAACATATCTAGCATGGAACTCTGGAGCTGAATGGAGAAATTCAAGTCCAGGGTGAGTGTCCACAATATCCTGTGTGGAGAAGAGTGAGTGGGTGAGAGGAAGAAGGAAACGAAGGCAAGGAAAGAGAGAGAGACAGAGAGATGAGGTATCCCATTATATCGATCATGTAGCATAATGATTAGCATGTGAAGTATGCAACACTATAATAACACACGATGTCGGTCTGTGTTATTGAAGATTATGCAAATGAGGAACAATCAATCATAATCATGGACTCATTAATTTTAGTTTACGAATACCACAGCACAAGATGTAGTGCATGCGCGCACACATGACTATGTGCATGCGTGCACAGATGACCCTGTGCAACATGCACACATGCACATATGAACGGTTTAACACAGTGTAGTTATTCAAAACATTAAAATTCCTTAAAAGGTCACTGAACACGAGTTATGAGCTTCGTAAATTAGTTTTGATGTAGATATGTATGCGCAATATGCTAATCTGGAATAAGTGACAATATATACTATCCCAGCTCAGTATAAGGAGCCAGCTCAATGTGTGGGCGATAGTTATGACTACGCATAATGAACCATATCCTAGTGAGGCTCATACCATTCCCTGCTACATTCTTCCTAGGGAAACTTAGCGTTCTGCCAAGTGAGGGAAAATTTAAAGCTACAGCTATGCATGCAACTATGTCAGCTTTTATTTACCTACAGTATTAGGCAATAGCCTACCGCCACTCACTTTGTGTGGTTTATTCAACACCCTCTGGCATCCTGTCTACTATAACATACTAGCCAGTGAGACTGCTCCAGTTTTTAATAGACACCCGTTCTCATTACCAACAGTTACTACAACAGCTACAATAGAAACTAGTGCCAGCAGCAGTAACAGATTACTGCACATGACCCAGTATATAGTACACAGTATGTACATGTTTGCATAACAGCGTAATGGGACCCACAGGTGGTGCTATAAACAAATAGCTGCTACACAACTTGAGCGATAGATTACACTATGACTTTCTCACTTGTATCAACAGTTTGAAGTCCTCTGCTACCAGAAATGTCCGTGAGCTGTTATTGGCTAGAGACATGGCTCTCACAAAACGTGCTGGGTCATCGTGACAATTTTGGGTAACCCTGCATAATAAAAAATGATAAAAATTGCTTTCTACACACAGAGGTAAGCATATGTATTTACACACATGTACACCTGTGTGACCTTGACTAAAACATCAATAATGATGATTTACTACTGTATTGAACTGATAGAAGCCAAGAAATAAAATATGAGAGGATGGAGTCATTCTGTGGGGTCAGTCAGACAATAGGAACAGCCAGCACAGCTGGGGGTACGCCAAATTATCAGAAACAGTCCTAAAATGTTCTCGTACTATAATTTTGTGCTGTTGTGTAAACAATGCATCCAATAGCTAGCATTCTACACCACCTAAGATCTTTGTTCTAGCTGTGATTGTAGTCATGTAGTCGTGTCGAGTACTCTGCTATTTGTGTATGTTAACATTCTGACGCTCTGTTGTCTATTGTTTTTGGGTAAAGTTAACTTCGAACGGTGCCTCAAAAATCAAATAGCTAAGATTCTACATATATTTCATGTGCGAAACATGCTTAAATCGTTTAGCCGATCTGGATCACTGAGCAAGACTGCTAAGAAGTCCAGCAAGCACCAAAAATGGAAGTTACCAATCATAATAAACTCTGCATGGTTGAACAGATCAAGCACAGCTAAGCAGCCAGCGGGGCAACGCTATCTTTGGCAGGTCTCAAATAGTTTGATTAGAGTGTTTGTAAACAAAGCTCACACTATAATAATCATCATGTATAATTCATCTTCACAGTGTTGTGTGTGTGATTATGGTTTCTTGAATTCCCAGGTGAAGGTGATGATTAGATAAATCCTACTGTTGCACCAGCCAAACTATGCATGTTGTATCCACACACAGAACCCTCGAAAACAGACAAAGCTGTAGAAGGTCAGTGCACCCACCTCAGGAGTTAAATCAACGCTATGAGGCTTGACTCAGGTGCCGACAGTATCATGAATAGTGACAAAGAAAAGTTTGTGCTTTCCCAGAAGCAAATTGTTGACGGTTTACAGAACCCCATAATGGTGGGCAGTGAAACACTCACCATTGTTATTCGTAGAAGGATCTAGCAACATTGTTAGTTATTTTAGGATGTAGATGTAGCCATCAAATAATCAACAGACATGGATTATTATTATCATAATACACTGTGCGCTTTAACACACTCACATAACGCATGTGTATAGTGAAGGTCAACAAGAACTAAGTGAGAGAGACTGCAAACGGTATTGTTTGAAGTACCCTTTGTCAGGCACTCCCACTCACTTTCTTCTTTCAACTCATACCTTTGCCAGCACTTCTTAAAAGCTGCCAAGGTTACAAACTTTCTGTTCTTTCCAGCACAAGCTTTGAAGAGTAATGCCTTCCAGTAGAGTGGTAGCCTAAGAGCCTGTGAACAGAAACACAAGTAACTACTGCAATAAAACAAAAATCTTGAATTAATGACTGAACAATTGCACAACCAACAAGAACACACGTTGGTAGTTAAGAGTGGAATTTCGAAAAACAAAACCTACCAAAGTTTCACAATCAACAAAAGTCAACTTTGAATAATGCATATTATATACGTTGCCCCTTGTTACAAGGCATTTCCAATTACCTCATACAAACAGATAGTGATGGTTGTTTGTAGGCAAGTTAGGAGACAGTTATTAGCTACTATCATAACTAGCCACGGGAAGATGAGAGAGAGAAACAAGAGTATTTATCATTCTTGAGGTTACACCCGAAATATGGTCTACCACTCAAAATGTTGCAGTCAGACAAAACACAATTATCACATGCCAGCTGGACATTGCTGCATAATCCCATATCTCTCTATCTCTCTCTCTCTCTAGTTACGAGAAGTTGATACTCTAGTTTGAAGATAGGTTTGAGTCTGTTTACAGCTGGTGTGCTAACCATTGCTATTGAGATGCAAAATGATACCAAGTGAATACTAACATGAAAGCATCTTTACAATGTATGCTGTATTGCATTATGACACACCTTTACGATCAGAGGAAAATCTTTCTTGGGCAGTTCGTGGCGAGTGTAACGTTGAAAAATGGCGTCCACCTCTTGCAGTCTTTGATCCATGTCTTCTTCGCTCTTGGGTCGGCCATTGGGAAAATAGAACCGCGGGATAGTTTCCAATGTAGCACGAGGAGGAGAAATGCGAGGGGCTTCTCGCTCACTAGATTCTGGTCGCTGTTTTGACTCGACGACTTCTACTCCATCTTCCAGCTGCAGCTTTGTCTTGTTGCCAGTCGATTGCTTGCTTGTGTGCTCTCTGGCACTCTTTGGAGAGCGATTAAGTGGAGGAGTCGGAGACGTAGTTGTGTGTACAGAGTTTGGGCTTGAAGGTTTGTACGGTATCTTCTTCGAGACGGAGCCATTGCAGCTGCCAGAAGAGGCGGGAGAAGTGGTCGTGACCAGTTCCTGTTGCAATCCGCACACTTTAGCTAGTTCGCTGCGTAACATCTCTTGAGTGTTGGGTTCAGAGAGCCAATAGAGAAACAGCTCGTCCACCTTCTTGCGGGTGTCTGGTGAAATGACATCTACCGCCATAGCTACTAGTCGCCGTGCAACGAACAATCGATTAAAAACAGTCGTCGGTGGAAGAGGTTGCTTACTCAGTCAGTGTACAAACACTCTACAAACAGTCAGGCTCTTTTCTGGTATTGCTAACATCCGCTTGTCTTCTCAGAGCAAGCAAGTCCTCATTTTGAGCTGCGCGCAAATAGGGCGTGGCTATGGTGAGCGCGCCACGCATGCGCTAGCATTCATGCACTCAGATATCAATATCATGCACTTGGATTTGGTCTCATGCGATGGTTATTTAGCAAAGAAGTTGAACTATTGTCTGTCCACTTTTGTATGTAAATGTGTTATACTGTATGTGGCTATACCCTTTGGGTCTCTGCCTAATCAAACATGAGTACCAGAGTACGGTACTGGCACCGTGCATATTGCACTGCATGATCTGATCAGCTAATCATATCGTGCGCATATAGCTATAGCTAGCTACATGTATCAGCTGTCAATATGTTGAGTTGAACAAATCAGAATGAAATAAAACAATTTACGATAATAATTATTAATGTGCGCTAAAACATGTTGGGTCTAGGAAAAGGCATGCCCCCTGCTCCTTGGTGGTACATTGACTGTCTCATCATGTAGGGCTGGCCCGGGACACCAGGATGAGGATGACCAGGGAATCCATGTTGTCTCTGCTGAATGATTTGTTGCATTGGCATGGGAGGGTTGGCATGGAGTGGACCGGACTGAGGCATGGGCGGTTGTCGAAACTGCATCATCTGCTGCTGTGGGCCTCGAGACATCATCCTCTGTTGAGGCTGCTGTTGAGACATTCTTACTTGCTGGATGTGCTGTATCATACGGTGGCGAGCGTCCGCCACCACCATTCTTTTCTGATCAGCTGAGAGACTGGTAAACTGTTTCTTCTGTTGAGGAGTGAAGTAGTTAGACAGCATTTGAAACTGATGCTGCTGCTGCTGTGATTGCATTGGTTGTTGAGGCTGCTGTGGATACATCATTTGTGTCCTCACTTGCTGTGGCGGCATCACCTGATGCCCGGGAGGCATACCGCCAGGCCGACCAACCTGAGACTGCGCCTGCTGAGTTATAGAGGGCTGATTGAACTGAGGTGGTAGTGGTGATATGCCAGTCGAAACACCTCCCATCATCATTCTTCGATTTTCATCTCTCATGCTTTGTTCGAGCAAAGTCATGCGATGTCGTTGATCAATAGTTAACGCCTGCAGTTGCATTCCTGGTTGTCCCATGGCGGCGTTGGATGAAGAAAGCATACCTGTCGATCCGGATGATATAGTGGTAGTATTGTTAGGGTTACCTGCAATCATAGTACCAGTCCCTGGTGGAAGATTCGGTCTCGCCTGAATCATCTGACTAGTGGCTGGAACCTCTCCTCCACCTGCTCTAGCATTCTTATCCGCCTCTTGCTTAACAACCACCTGGGCTCCGCTACCAGAGGCTGACTGATCGACATCCTCGATTGATGGAACCTCGGGTAAGCTGACATAATGTGCTCCTGCACACATGTGCTCAGTGTTACGCTGGTGGGTATGAAACTGCACTTGACGCCACTGATCACGGAATTTAAGAGGCTTTCGTTTCATTCGAACAGCTCCAAACCACGACAATTGGAGCGGACCAGTGTTACGAACCTCCTCAAGGATCTCCCATGGCGATATCTCCTTGGTATCTTGAATCCTGAGACCCTGGACAGAAAAATAAAGGGCTCAAAAGGTCAAGATATACTTGTGAACTACAGTTACCTGGACTTTTTCATTTGCCCTGGTTGACTGCAGGAACGATGGAGGTTTTACAATTGTGACGTCATAGGCTTTTTGAGGCAACGAAAACAACTGCTGGATCTCACGTTTACAGCTGGATTTACTAGCAGAAAGGTCCATCTAGAACAAAAGAAAAGAAAGAGTAACAGCTACGAGCATGAACATTGTGTACCTTCATTTTCTTAATACAGGTGGAATGTGATTTCTTTCCATCCTCTCCTCCACTGACTAGACAAGTGTGAAACTCAAATGGCAGTGTTTGCAACAATGAGCCCAACATGTCCATACAGTTAGTGAACAATTCACTATAAAACACACACACAATACATAAGTCATTATTGTGTGTGATGGGATGAATAGCTATACAAGTGTATACAAAGCCAAATGGATTGTTGTGTATTTACTCTAAACAGCAAACATCAGTATACTATAATGTACAAATAGTGAATACAACATGTTTGCAAGCAGAGTCATTTCAGACACCACAATCACATATCCATTTGTCTATTTTCCCTTAACTATAATTACAGCTACCTGTTGTCAGGCTGTCTGTCGACGGCTCCAGAGCAAATCAGCTGCATCAGCAGAGAGACCCAATCCAGTATGCTGATCTCGCTGGAAGCTATGGACACCAACATGGAGCCAACCTGGAATGGTAAGTTATGACGAAATTAGGTAACACACACAATAATCTCGAAATGATTTATCCCCGACGGACAGTTTATCTTAATATTAAGAGGAAGGAGGTAAATGCAACTATTGCTGTTCTGTGTTAGTGATATACATCACTACAAGTGAGGTATGACATACCAGACTAAGCCTGAGCTTGAGTGCTGCATACAACATTGATCTGTTCTGCTCATCATTGGGCATTCCCTCCTTAGTAAAGACATTGATAGATGGATTTACATACAGCACATTATTCACGTACCTTTTCAAAGGCACTGAGAAAGGTCGTCAGTTGTCGTTGCAGTGGTCCCAGTAATTCATCATGGTTAGTGTGATGTGAATGCATGCAAGCTAGTACTAGCTCTAGAAATGGTTGCTGCCATTGGAGACCAGTCTTAGGCTGGGGAATGCCGCTGTAAGACAAGAGAGTAAAGGATAAGGATATGTAGTGTATTCTCAGCTCACCTGGTAGCTCGTGTTGCTCTTCTCTTCTCTTGTGACCTCTCAGGGTTCCACCACTGACCTCTGCCGAGCACATTACCAGCACTCTTTAGGATACGTCCCAGAACATGTTTGGTGAGCTTGGAGACCAGTGGACTCACTAGCCAGATACTGGGACTGCAGTAGGAAATAAAACATCAAGATTTAAAATGAACCAAGAACATATTTTCAATAAAAAATCTTAATTTTGAAACATTGTTATTCGTACCTAAATGCGCCATCAGCATCCTCCGATGAGCTTATGATAGTCTGTCCCAACCACTCGTCACCACATGAGTCTTCAAATACTTGTATAACACATTGAGCAAGATGATCTAACAGTAGAACATTGTGCTGAGGAGGATATAGAGATAATGATTAGGCTTATGATGCTGAAATACTTTTACATGTGGCATAGTTTTCTGAGCTTGATTGATAAGCACATCAAGATGAAGAAGAGAATTATGCAGTGTCCACTGGTCAAGATTCTAATACAGAAATAATACGGTAAATGTGGTATAACTTAGCGGTAATGATGTTCGAGTGATTGTTCAGAAGAGCTCTGTTACACCAATATGTGCAAAAGTGTGTACCTTCAATACTCTCTCAACTGCAATGTTGGGGTCCATTATGTGTTGTGGCAATGAACCGTCAGGATCAATGATGTTCCTAGCAGTGTCGTCAACACAGTATGGAATCAACAAGTTTAACAAGTACTGAGCCTAGAAGAGGAAACAAGACGGTATAGAATACGACGATGGGAGTGCTTACCTGTGGTGGGGTCAAACTAGTATCTCCAAGACAGTCTACCTCCAGGAGTTGTTTCGTATTCTGCCTACAGCACTTCTCTCTCACCCAGCTCTGCGATGCTAGCAGTTCTAGTGTTTTTCGTAATTCTTCTAGAATCTCTTCGTTTCCCTCGCTCCCAGAGGGAAAAGACTCAACCAGAATTGACATTCCTGTTTTAGCACTTCCAATAGTGGTACCACGCGACGACACCAACATGTCTTTACAGATTTTTAGAAGGTCTTTCAAGAGTGTAATGATCATGTCAAAACTAAGTTCACGACATTTCGCAAGAAGGAACTGACAAACAAAGGAAGGATAGAGAATAGGAGATTGATACTCGTCACCATGGTGACCCTGGATGTATTCATCCACTAGAAGATGGCGCACAAGCAAGCTAACAAACTCTAGCGAAATACTGCCTTGTTGAGAATTGCCTGGAGAAGAAAGTAAGATAGCTCAGATATGATAAAGATTTTATTTTAGATTGAGGAATGTGCATACCAACCTGTTCCCTGAGGATAAAGCAGGTAGACCTTGAAGATTGGTCTCACAATGAACATTATAATGTCTTGCAGTGTGAAGCAGTTGTACGCCAGTAACAGACCAACAAACGACACCAGGTTACTATGGATACTAGTATTACTCAAACTCTAGCAGAGGATAGGAGAAAATAAAAATCTTAAACATTCTAGTATTGTGGTACATACATGTGAGCGATTGGTGAGTTCGGTAAAGCCAGTTTTGCACGCTTTGAAAGCAGTCCCAGGAATACACAGAGCTCGAAATGCTCCCAACAAATCAGCACTGACTGATGATGAAAACTTACAACAGATAGATGCACACACATTGGCTAGATCACACATCTTCTGCCTGTGAAATGAAGAGAGAGAGAGAGAGTGGGTGAGTGAGTGATTGAGTGGGTGAGTGATAGTACGATATGAGTGTATGGAGTTGCTTACAGAGTAGTGTGCTTATTAATAGCCATCGAAAACACTTCACAAGCAAAATAGAAGGAGTTCTTTGGATTCTGGCGGAGGAAACTGACTACTTGGAATATATTATAATCACTAGAAAGAAAAAACCCAATATCAACGAGTACATGACATGTATGAATATACTGACGATGATTCAGCAAGAAGCACAGGCAGACCAGTGGTCACCAGAGGTATATCAGTACAGGATGGATTACACAGATCAGTGACCAGGTTAGAGAACTTGTGACGATAGCTACTGAACTGACCATGATATGTACGCTGAGAGAAAAACATGTGAGTTGTGCAGTGGTATTACACCATCAATACCTGTATGTAGATACAGGAGTTGTCAAGATGATAGAGAAGAAGAAACACTGATCGTTGAGCAGGTGTAATCTCTAGTGGTTTGTGCAGACCATCTAGAACATGAAGAAGGCTAAAGAGAGAGAGAGAGAGAGAGATAGAGAGAGAGACAGAGAGATAGATAGATAGAGAATGTATAGTAAAGAGAGGTATGTGTATAGATTGTCCTGCTTACCATTCAAACACTACTGAAGTATCATGTAGTGATAGAAGAAGTGAAGGAGTATAGAACCACAACAGATTCACAACAGGAAAGCACAGCTCACTGGGAAGATGAGGAAAAGACTGTCTCTTCTCTGAGACACCTTCTCTCCTCTCAGCACCGTCACATGCAATGACGTCCACAAGAAGCTCGACAATTTGTTGAACAGAGCCTGAGACAGAGAAGAGCTGACATACGAACACCAGCTGGCTGCACGAGGGATATGGAGAGGATGGTGTGAGAGAGGAAAGAAGGGAATGAGCACAACTGCAGGCAATCTGGTTCTGATAGAACGTAGGGAGCATCCGAAACCGCTGAACAACCTGCAGTAACTGATCTGGAAGAACAGGTGATGACACTTGCTTCAGCAGTCGAAAATGATGTTCAATCTTGACACGTATCTCTCCCACTATTGAGTCCACTTTCTTCCTGGCCTTACCAGTACCACAGAGGACAGCTAGTCGCTCGTTCAGCTCTTGCTGAGTAACCTCACTTTGTTCCAGAGGAAGGTAAGCAGCGAAAATGAGATGACGCGAGTTGCGCTTGTCAATGGCTGGTGCATTTGGACTGCTGTCATCAACTGATGAAGTATCAAGGATTGGCGGAGAAGGAGAGAAGTTAAACATTTCCGCCTTGTTCAGTGACTGGGGAGAGTCTGTGGGAAAGTCAAGAGGAAAAGCAATTGGAGGACGAGGACTTTCCATCAGTTTCATCAATTTCTGCTGTCGTTCCATAAACATAGCAGAGTTTTCCTCCACCTTTATTGTCACTCCATCTTCCTCCTCTTCGTCTTCCTCTTCTTCTTGAGAAAAAGTGTCGAAATGATCTAAACCTGTCAGTGAAGAAAACCGGTCCGGCAAACCAGGAGAAATGGTCTGATCCGATTTTAGTGGTAGCAGCAATTTCTTCTGTGGTGAGCCATTGAAACCAGGAAGAACACCAGGTGGAAGAGCTTGCAAAGATATTCCAATTTTTAGCTGAATATCGTGACCGCATGCTGGAGTTGTTTCTTCGTTAGCAAATGGGAGAGAAGGAATGATTGGAAAACTGGTTTCTCCTCGAGCAACAAGCGTTGAGAGATAAAGAGAGTAAGAGAAAAGACGAAGACGAATTAGACCAGAATACAGGCTGAGCAACAGAATAAAGGGCTCGCCACACGTGAGCGGTTGTGACAGATCACCTACAAAGAGACACAAAAATAAACTTAGATGTGCACACATGCACACAACATGCATACAAGCTTCAGGTGCACTAACTAGGTAGTGGTGCTCTGGAATCCAAGAACTGGAATAGAGTGGATTGAAAGGGGAAAAGGGACCCTTCACTAGGAGGGAGTTGATCCCAGCTCTCGTCAAGCTGCTCTAGGCTTATTGGACGCTCCCAGAATTGTTGAGGAACATGTTGATGGTTTAGCTAGATAAATAGTTTGTGATCAGAATGTGCAATACTAGTGATGTCACTCACTTGTGCTAGATCAGTCTGCAGCTGACGCAGTATCCTAGCAACAGCCAGTGGTCTGTGCTCTCCATGTCTGTGTGATGTCACTGCCCATTGGCACAGTAACATACACAAGCTGTCAGCAGATAATGACACCTAAAACATCAGATTGTTTAAAAATCTCTAAAATTGAGTTTCATGTAGTGATGCACTGATATGAAATTTATGACAGTTTGCTAATACCAACACCGATTATTCGCAGCTTTCAAATAGTATTCATGCCTTAAAACTAAATATGTTCAAAATGCCGTGCTACTGATATCCAATCCAGATTGTCTGTGTATCATTACTCTCATATTTGCACATTTTTGGTATCACAATAGATACTGTACTCACTTCAGCACGCTTTTGGGCCTCAAATATCTTCGCATACAATATCGATAGAGGACTGAAGGACTTGCTAGTGGTGAATGAATGACCGTCAAGAACTTCCAATAGTTTGAGTACCTGCTTTACAACAGAACCTAAATAAAGAATGAGATGTAGTAGTCTGTAGAGATGATCCTGTAGCTGACCTTTAGTGGAGGTCTGAAGGTCAGCGACAGCAACAGCTGACCAACCAGACTCTGCAGCTCGTGCTCTTCTTCGTATCTCACTAGCAGCTGCAGCCAGAGCACCTCTTAGCTACACGACACACATCAAGACCCAGGATAGGTATGGTAAATAATAGCTCACCTTTCGTTGTTCCTCCACACGTATCTTCTTGGTAGCCGGCAGATCTGCTAGTGGTATGGGCAGCTTATCGAGTGAAGTAGATGCCTTCATGACACTGTCCCTGCCAATGTTCCCTTTACTGATGCTGACCTTGATAAAAGCCATAGGACACTTGAGTGCTAACACTTGTACAATGGAACACAGTTGACTGAGTAGAGCCACATGATGGTTACACACTCCTGACTGAGGAGGAGGAGGAGGTGCCCCAGTTACTGAGGTTGAATGAGTTCGCTTCCTCAAATTCCTGGGTTCATCTTCTTGCTTTATCTTGATGTCTTCCATTGCCGATCTGCGAGTAGCAGCACTGTCACGTCGTCGAGGCCCACCTGGAGTGTTGCTGAACACATCATCATCTTCTGTCATCTCAATACTCTCCTGGGCTTGAGTACCAAGGGAAAGTGGGTGCGGTTTCTTGAGAGCAAATGATGCTGCCATTCTTTGCTGCAGTTCATACACAGTGACCAACCGCTGGCAGCAGAAATAGACTAGTGGCCGGGCTAGAAACACACACTCACTGATGTCCATCAAATACTAGGTGGGCAGAGAAATCAGATCGCAATGACGTATATAAATGTTACAACAGTAAAGTAACTGGTATTCTGATGTAGTCAACAGGACGTATACACAGGAAATTTTCGGCTACATTTTCCGCATTTTTTCATCGCTAGCTTATGCGTGAATGTAATAAATCCACATTGTGTGTTAAGGCTAGGACAGTGAAAAATTTTAACGCCCTTTTTGATCTATGGTAATCAGCTCCTGGTTATTTCACGGTACAATACAATGTACCTTGATGGCTAAGGGCAGGTAAAGAATAAGAGAACGATCATCAGATGCTTTAGTAGTCTCTATCATTTCAACCAGCCAGCGGAGAAACTCTTGTCTATCCAACAGATTTTCCTACAAAACAAATAACAAGTCATCAATCATTGCCTTCAGTAACTCTTTCTAACCTGATACAGCCATGACGATAGGTCCATCATGTACCTCCATCGAGAGAGCTCTGTAGAGGCATTGTCTTCCTGTGACACACTGCCTAATCCAGCCAAGCTACTGGAGCGATGAGTTAACTCATGACGCAGAGGAGAGTCGCTGCATATTCTCCACACACACTCTTGCATGTACTTAGTGAGCGCTACAGTCCATTCTACACATGATACATGAAGACATACAGTCGTAATAAAAATTGCAGCTCACCAAACGAAGGGTCAGCCAGCTGTTTTTTCTTTGTCAGTTTTGAGTCTGATCCAATGAAGCTGTGAGCAGCTGTCATCTGAGAATACAATCACAACTAGTAGGCCTGCTCACTATCACCACACATACATCACAGACTCGCTGCTGTTAGTCAGCAATTTTTCTAGTGCATTGAGCAAACCTTTATGTACCACACAGCTCTGAACACAGCAACATCTTTCTCGAACAAAACTTCAAAGATTTCTTCCCTTTTGTTAAAAATCGGAACCTACAACCATATAACACAACCACATAATGATAAGCTCCTATTTCTCACTCGTTTGGCTAAAGTGCTCAGAGGCTTAGTACCAGCAAGATCATTAAACCATGCTGCAGCAACTTCCTTCTTGTTACGCCCTCCTGGAACCTGATGATTTGTGTTTTTTTTTTAATGGAAGTAACGCAGAGAGAGAGTTAGGAAATTACCAGCCAGAAATTCTCCCTTGACAAGTGGCTCTTTCTCTTCTGACTGTCATGGCCCCAAGAGGTACGCTTCTTAGTCTCAGCAATCAGATTGATCCTTGATGTGAACTGATAGAGCATAAAGAACAGTTTATTTTCACATGTACATGCATTACAGACCAGACGTTTAATAACTATGTACACGTGTCAGCAAAATTTTTAGAAGAGTTTTGAGTTGAAAATTAGAGAGAAACATAATTTAGTGATATTTTATGCTGAACTTTTAAAGTGAATCAACCTCTCTGTACTCTAAAGTACTACATTTATGTAAATATACAGTAACTCACATCTCCAGAGCGAAGAATATGCATCATCTCTTGACGAGCAGATCCAATCTATTTATCAACACGTACATGAGAGGTGTACCTATCTATGAACAAACGTACATACTTCATCATTAAATGGTGGTGCCTGTCTGAAGCCAAGGTTCAGTGAAGAAATACTCAGATCGTCCTGTGTAAAGGAGGTTGATTAGAGGTGCTTACAACAGTGATCGGCCGCCTCACTTCTTTCTGTCTGTCTTCTTGAGGGTAGAAGTCTGGAATACCCAGTTTGGGCCTTTTCAAAGGCCGTATCTCTTCAGCTAGCATTGTTACCAATCGTCCTTCGTAGAAATAAGCGTCACAACCGTCTAAACTGTCGAGTACTGTACAACAGCTACGTGATCAACATAGCCGCCATTTTGTATTTGTATTTTTGTATTTGTGCGACTAAATAGAATAACTTTTGATTAAAAAACATTAATGAGGTGACCGTAATTCCATTTTTGGGGAATGCTCGGTATGTGTACGTCTTCCACAAGTCTGCAGGTTGTGTGCAGCTAAAAATCCTTTCCTCCCGCGCTTATACCGCCCGCCACACACCAGAGGGCAGTAGTGGGGTAAGGTAGCCTGTCGTAGTCAACCTCGTCGCGTGTTTGCTCGACGTGCATTCATGCGAGCATAGCAAGAACGAGAAAAGGACCACCGTTCAGCGAGGCCAGAGCTGGGGTAGCAGTGTCTGGAGAGAGCGGTGGACTGTGAGAAGATCAGAGACTGTCTAAGGTGTGTGTGAGTGATTGATTACAGCAGTGAAGCACTGTTGCTAGTGCTTCACTGTGTTGTGTAAAATCGTGAAAATGGAAAAATGACACTATTATGAAAGTTCCTAGAAATAAGTTGATTTTCCTTGTCTTTGAATTCTAGACATCTAGTGTCAGTTACTGTGTCATTCTATCTGCTTGTTGTGTGCATGCAAGTGTCTCTGCTACTGCAGCGACACTGTTGTTATGCACTGTCGTGACATGGTTGGTGCCTTTGTGTGACTGTAAACATCGTGTTTGTGTTCCTCTTACTGCTGTTTAGCTATGCAAACTATGCTGAATAGCGGTAGATATACACACATGTACAATTATGAAGAATTACTGAATAGCATGTACATGAATGTAGTGGGACCCTTGAGAGATTGAGTTTTGTCTGCTATAAAGGATGGGCTTAGGAGTTATTACAACTCTATTGTACATGTACAGATTAGCACTGCCATGTGCACTGTGCGCATGTACTCGTGTCATTATAACACTGATCTTATCTCAGGTGGTCCTGTGTCTGCTTATCATGGCGGCTCAAAACTATGACAGTAAGTGTGTGTAGAGTTCATGTCTGTCTCTCTGTATGGTGCTTAGTGCTCATGTCTGCTAGTTTCATATTACCCAGTGCACAATGTACTTTTAGTTTAAACATGATGCTCATGGCATTTCCCTTTTTCTCTTCCTCTTCCTCCCACTCACAATCTCTGCTCTCTGTGTCTCCATTAGAGACAAGAAGATTGACCAACAGGCTGCGATCGCTCTCTATGGAAATGGAGTCTCTTCCCACTCAGAGTGAAAGAAGGGAATGGCGGGTAAAACTGAAGGATTGTTTCACTGACTCGTTATCTCTGGTACAAGCACTAAAAGACATCTCTGAGCTAAATGATGACCTAGACAAAGCACTGTCAGATAACACTTTCAAATCTGACTCGCTGTTCTATTACCAGGAGCATCTGGATGCTTTTGTTGGCTTGTACATACACACAAAGGCATTTGTTGGACGATCGAACAAGGGGAAAGAACTTCCACCAATCTTACACGACGTCTTCTCTTCTCTTGGCAAGCAAAAATGTCCCAACATGCCATTGTTTAGTAGACTAGCTATAAATCCTGCTTACATTGCTAGCGATGACCCGGAATCAAGAGAGTTACTGACGACTGAATCATTTTGCTTACCTGTGGCACAGATGGCTCGAATGTGTGATGTAGCAATTCTACGATTCTTATCTTCTGTCACTGACAAGACCAACCCTGACTCCATTGTCTGGGCACTGGACTATCTAACTGAGATGACCAAGCATCTTGAAGCTTCTCTGCGAGCACAGAGTGAAACAGGATGGTGTGGAATCCGTTTCCGTAAACGAAAGGACACTATTCGTCGCTCAGTGATAGAGGCACCGAAGCTAGCTCTTGATGGCCGACCTCTCGTGGTTGGTTTCGGTGCACCTCAGTCTCCCACTCCAGGTGCTCCTATACTTGGACCAGATGGTGAGTCTCCTTTTAGTAGAATCCCCTCCATTTTGCTGAGTGAAGACACTGGATCAAACTCACCTTCTCCAGTTATGCGAACACGAAGAAGTAGTCGAGATGAAACTACTAACGCCCCACCATTCTTTCCTCCTGGTCAAATGACGAGTCAACCACGACAGCGAAGATCAAGCAGAGATGAAACACCAAGAAGAAGAAGCTCTGTAACAGCACCACCATCTGTTGCTGGTCTTGAAGTTCCTCAACGGCGCAGTTCAACAGGAACGAATCCCTTTGCCTTGTCTGGTCCTCCTTCATCTAGAAAGTCGAGTGTAGTACGATCTGGCTCACCTCTTCCCATGATAGGAACCATTGTGGAGGAGGAACCTACCAATCGTCCCAGTAATTTGTCACTTGGAGTCGAAACTAAATCAAATTCTCTTCGCCCTTCTTCTCCGAATTTCATTCCTGGCTCTGCTTCTCCTAACACTCTTTTTCGCACTCCATCTCCGAGTATTACAGATTTTGAGGGAACTTTGTTGGACTCTCTCTCTACCAGTGAGCCTGTAAAAATTCTGCAGACCTCAGATAGTGATGACGACGATGACGATGATGATGAAGAGGAAAGGCGATCTGCTTCTCCTATTGCTTCTGCTGCTTTTAGAACCGCTAGAACAGCATCTCCCTCTCCATCTGTTTCCTCTCTGAAATATCTCACTCCTGAACAATTGAAGAAAGAGGTCAGTTCACTGGTGACCGCTGAAGGTCGCATTAGCCTTCTAGCTCTTCTCCAAGCTATTTCCCGTCTTCCCTCTACTCTTCGCGACCTTTGGACAGAAGGGTCATGGGACGCTTGTCAAAAATGTTTCCAACTAATCCAATTCTGCATGGACTTTGGGTTAGACACTTCACAGCAGATCATGCAACAAAGACGTGGAGCTTACAATAATCCCAGTAGTGATTCTGTCTCGAATCTTGAGCGGCCGTCAAAGATCTACAGCCGTCTTGTCCTACAGCATAGCCTTCTAGCACTGATACACTGTGCTAAGTCAATGTACACAGGTTGTTTCTCTGATGGCTGTCGGCTCAGCATGTACACCATCAACAACTCACGAGGAGGCAGTCAAATTCTGAACAAAATGACTCATCAACTCGAACGACTCTACTCAAACTCATCTCTCCACTTTAGAGAGGTGGCGATGTCCTTTGCACGACAAGCCCCTTGTAGACAGGTTTTCCATTTTCTTCACGTCATTCTTCAATACTGTCCCAAGGGACCAGGAAGAGACCCACTGGACCCGTCATTGAGCAAACGTGATCCACTCATTGTGCTCACGGCAGCAATGTTGAGAATATTGGTGGATCGTTTGAATGAGCTTGACCTCACTGAGCAGTCCATTCAGCAGGTGAGAGAATGCAGTGCTTGATAATGATAGTGTGTAGCGAAACTATAGTGAATGCATAGGTACAAATAGTCGGTATTTAGCATTGTACGGTTGATTTATCGTGAGCATTGCAACTATCTTTTTGTAAAATACAGGTTCACATGTTTTGTGTATTCATTAGTTTGTGGTTAGTGTTTAAGCTGCTTTATACACAGCAACACTCCACACATTGAAACCATGAGAATTCCCACAGTTTGTAGGTACTAGCAGCAACACAGGCAGTGCATTAGGTGGAAGGGTTATTCCAAGAAAATTACTTTATAGTAAAAACATGTAAATGATTAACAGTATCGCGTTTACATGAAAAAGCACTTTTTACAATACACAATGTTGCTTTATAGTATAATACTACCACATTTTGACCGAATACTGCTACTGTAGGTATAGATAGACTCATATTTGGCTGATGTTAAAGATACTCTGTTCCCACTCAAGTAAATATTATCTTAAGTTAACCCCAGCAGTGTTTTATCGTACACATGTACTGTACTGTGTAGTTTAACATAGTTTTACATGTGTTCAATGTTTCATGTCTCTTCTTTTTGAATTTCCAGGGAATTGTTCACGAGGCGATAGCTTTTGTTCACTTTGCTCTTTGTCTCTTTAGTCAAGATTTTATCCCTCAGAGATCCTTTCATCATCTTCACCTCTACATTCAGCGAGTAGCTCTGTCTGTTCTTCTTCCTATCCCTGCTTCTTCCACACCCCTTCCTCTTACTACACAATCATCTCTTGATCAGGGCAGTGTGCCGGCAGAGTTTGGAACCTTTCCACGAAAGAAAAACAAGGAAGGAGGCGAAGGAACTCCAAGAAGACGAGCCCCCACTGTGCCTGGTCCTGGATATGAGGTAAATCCTCTCTCTCTCTCTTTCTTTCTCTCTCTCTCTCTCTGTCCATGTTCTGTACACACACTCATCTAGACTACTCATTTACTTACTCACCTACCTTCACTGCTTTGCCTCTCTCTAGGGTAAATCACCGCAATCTACCAAGCGTAATCCACTTCAAAAACAGCCAAGTCTTCACCAAGACCCAAACCCAGACCCGATCGAACCACCTCAGACTCCTGCCGTCAGAGAGTGGAGAGGACTGAATTTATCGGTGCTGCAGATGAGAGTGAGGCGTCTCAGTATGTTGATGGAGCTGAGTGAACCAGGAAAGATACCCGAACCGTCATTACTAGCGTCTCTCATTGCTGTGGTATGCTGGCTACTGTATACTTACATACACAATGATAAGTGACCAGTGACGATTGAATAATGCATCGTAATGTTTATTTTACTCGCGTACTCTGTGTACATTTAAAAAGACAATTTCTAATATAGACAATAGCGGATAACTTAGTGGTCTTATCATTATAGCCTCATTGAAACTTTCTTTGTAAGACATGTCATTAGTTTAGGTTCATTTTTATAACTGGTGAAGAACTTCGGTTCGAAACGTCTTACAAAAAAACATTGAGGCTACAATGATAAGCTCACGAAGTTATCCGCTATCGTCTATACTGGATGTAGCCTACAATCTCTACTCAAATTAATTTCTAACATGTACGTCAACAAAATGTCAGAAACAAATTGCTAATGGTCTGTTGTACTCTCTCCTTAGGGGGCTCCTGGCTCAGTAGTTCCTCGTGCTTTGGTGTTTTTGGAGTGTTCACTGTTTATTCAACGATTGAGGGAAGGTCATTCTACATTGTGGCTACAGAACCAGGGCGAGCATGTTGGTCTGGACGTCTTGATAATGCTGCAGAAATCCGGAAAGATTGTGGGAGAAACACTGAGACAAATTGAACTGAGTGAGAAAGAGGTGAGATAAAAATCTTTTTGATTGCGTAGTATATTGAATTATTTTGTCTTTTTCATAGTTGCAGCCACAAACAGCTATTTTCTCTGCTTCTTCCACACCAGATGAGAACACTCCCTCTCCTCCACTGATCATGGAAGAGCCTATACTGCCAGACGAGGAGAGAAATCCTGGTAAGATCATTGCACAATACATACATGTTAACATATCCTGGTTTATTTTTTACAGAAAAGCGGTACACAGTGTCCTATGCAATAAAGATGGCTGCTTGTATCTATCTAATGGAGTTGACCAAGCTGCTTAGAGAGCCTCCCAAGTCACTTCTTCCAACCTATAGCTCACAAACTGCCGCTGCTGGTCATGCTTTCTCACGCTCCATCTCCACTGAACGGAGACCCTCTAACATGAGCTCTGTGTCGACTGACTCAGAAACCAGTCGACCTGGTTTTCCAAACCCGTATGATATACCACGTCCTCAGCAATTTAGAAGAATCAGCTCTGATGTGGGCGTGTCTAGTGCTCCTACTCCTACGATGGATGAAATCCCCAGGTTCACTTCTCTTGATACCCCTTCCTATTCTCCTGGTGGTTTTCTAGATACTCCTTCTTCCCCTACTCCTCGCAAATTGTCTGTTTTCCTCAAGGTGAACAGCCGTCACGGTCGAATCAGTCGAGCTCCTATTCATCACCCTCGAGTGAGCCATTATAGTAGACCAGGAGAGACTCAGATTCCTCCCGACACATTCAAAGCAACTAGCCCAACTCAATCACCTACCAAATCATCCTTTAGGAATCGAAGAATGTCTTCTGCAGCTGCGTTTGGTGTCAGACTGACAAAACAACCGAGCCATGACGCTGCAGGCAGTGTCCGCTATCACGCTCAACCTACTGTTACTGTAACTACTCATCAGAAGTCACATCGTAGAATGTCTTTGGCCGCCACTATGATCGACAGACCAAAGAAGGATTCATCGCCAAACCCACCTCCTCAAGTTAAACAACCATCACAGAGCAATCTGAAGGTCACTGGTTCACCTACCAATCCTCACATGCGCCAACGTGTCTCTGTTATCAATCGGTTCCGCAAATTTGCATTCCGGCAGCATCGAGGTAAGAACCAGGAAAGCAAGAAGCGTTCAAGCACAACGACACAGACGTCTAGCCGTAGTGGCTCACCAATGACTTATCGAAGAGGAACTTCACACACCTACAATCGAAGCGAGAGCATGGCTCAGTGTCAGATTGAAGACCTCCAGCGTAACTTTCCCTGGTTAGATGTCGTAGAGTATCTAGTCACCTCCTCTCAGTGCTCAGAACCTGATGTTCGTGCTCAACGCAGACGAGCCTGTCAAGACCTCTTGCAAGCTCTCCAACAAGTGTATGGTGGAGCTCACGATGGCTCTCAGCAAGACACAGAGCATGAGGCATCTGTTAGCAGAGATTTCCCCAGCTCTCTAGGGACAATCTTCAGTAACACTGTTCTCACAACTGACTCCTCGGCCCAAGAGAGAGATAGAGCAGAGTCTGTTAACATTATGACACGTTTTGACGTGACTGCTAACAATCGGCAGTCAGTACGTCAAGCAATGACTCGTTTAGACTTCTCTGGTATCCCATTGTTCTCGTTTATTCAACTTGGAATGGACGGTCTCAGTGTCGAGAATTTTCTAGAGAGTGACTGTGCAACTGCCCCTAGTATGCGCAGAAAACAGCACAACAAAGACAGACTGAACTTCATTCACAGGTACAGTACTATACTTACGCTTTATCCGTTTTGAATTCTTATTTTCACAGGACAATGTCTGGATTGCTGCACGCTCCGTTCTCTCTGATTGTGTATGCTTCACCTGTGCTCTCAATGGAAAGCTTCACTTACCTGAGAGAGATTGCGTGGGACACTCTGCTTGATACCGACCAGGACTTGTCTGTTGCTGCTGGTACAACCTCTCATTCTCTTCTTTTTATGTACTTACTGCATCCTCTCCTCTAGCTGCATTCTTCTTGCTGTCCTGTTCGAAAGACCGTGGTGTGAATAAATTTTTCCAGGAGAAAACCAAGGAATCTAACAATAATAACTCTGCAAAGAAACAGATCATTGAGAGGTACTTGAGCATAGCACTACATGTCACCAGTACATGTCGTCATGGACTGCAGGTTCATAGTGTTATGGAAGACACGCGGTCTAGTATGGCCTCGTATGGAGGAGTACGCACAGACACACTTCATGGGAGGGTCAGAGGAAGACTCTTCTACTAAGGTTCATATTGCTATAGGTGTTCTTCTACCTCTCATCTCTCTCATCTCTCTCTCTCCCATCTCTCTCTCTCTCCCTCCCTCCCTCCCTCCCTCCCTCCCTCCCTCCCTCTCTCTCTCTCCAGGACTCACAGGCTATTGGTTATTCAGTCCCGACCAACCTACTCAGCTCACCTATTGACTCCATACCTCATGCTCCTTGGGAGCCTGCATCTGTATGCTCCAATCAGACCAAGACCTGCATGCAGCATTCTGAAGTGAGTGAAATGTGTAGGCAGTGAGTAAATTAATATGAAGTGAGTGAAATGTGTAGGTAGTGACTAAATTAATATTAACAGGTTGTTTACTTGTCTGAGAAAATGTATTTGTACATGCTACATGTAAGTACAAATGGTCAATATGACCCTTAGCCTAAACAGTGAATAACAGACCAGTAATGTCAGTATTCTCTTTGATATAGCGATGCTACCAAGGCACTCTTCATGCTCCTCTGTATCATTTGAATGATGTTGTGGGTGTGGCAAAGAAGTTCTCAGTCTCTTCACTCAATATTCAGAATGAGACAGGGTTTCTGGAAAACACTTACGTTGCTGTAGTGGACCATCAAGATTACGAACAAGGTACAGAGTGAGAGGATTGACTTCACTTATCATGGTCTGTATTAGGAATCATCACTATCACGGACAGGCTGTCCTCCAATCTATTCCCCACCTCTCTCTTGCCTCTTATAAAATTTGTCATCGGTACTCTGAACCACTGGCCATCATCACGACACGTGTCCGGGACAGACTCTGCTGCTGAAGTGACTACCACCTCTGAAGGTAAGAGCCTGGTCATAGTCAGGTCATGTGACGCATGTGTATGTGTTTTCAACAGTTTCAGCAACAGCAGAGGTAGCTGTGTGGCGGTGTATGGTGGATAATCCTCAGCTCTTCTTTGCCCCTCTACTGCATCAGTTCAACACTGTCTACCAGCGAATGAAGAGGCACGAGTCCACAGATAAAGTGAGGGTTTGTCACAGTACTAATATCCTGCATTTTATAAATCTTCTTACAGAGAGAGACAGAAACCATTGCTAGTGCTACTACCAAGCCATTCCGCACTCTCTTCTCTCATTTTGCCTCTCTTCCGATTAAGACAGCACAGTTTCTATTCGTACATTTTGTTGGCATCATAATGCGGCACACAGAACAAGCACTCCCTCCTTCAAATATTATTGTGCATTGTGTCTTGGAGCTACTTAGAACGGTAAGAATCATTCACTAAAACATTTATATATTACTAGCTCACACCATTGTCACCAGTCGCTATCATGCACTATAGCACACCATTGTCACTAGTCGATATCATGTACTATAGCACACCATTGTCACTAGTCGATATCATGTACTATAGCACACCATTGTCACTAGTCACTATCATGTACTATAGCACACCATTGTCACTAGTCGATATCATTTACTATAGCACACCATTGTCACTAGTCGATATCATGTACTATAGCACACCATTGTCACTAGTCGCTATCATGCACTATAGCACACCATTGTCACTAGTCGCTATCATGTACTATAGCACACCATTGTCACTAGTCGATATCATGTACTATAGCACACCATTGTCACTAGTCGATATCATGTACTATAGCACACCATTGTCACTAGTCGATATCATGTACTATAGCACACCATTGTCACTAGTCGCTATCATGCACTATAGCACACCATTGTCACTAGTCGCTATCATGTACTATAGCACACCATTGTCACTAGTCGATATCATGTACTATAGCACACCATTGTCACTAGTCGATATCATGTATAGCACACCATTGTCACTAGTCGATATCATGCACTATAGCACACCATTGTTTTGTTGATTTGTTCAAGATTGACACTTTGCACTAATGCCCTTTTCTCCAGGTTGCACCTCATGTTCAGGGCCTCTCTATGAAGGAACTCAAGAACAGTCTGAAGAAGGAAAGCTGTTATACCACTATACTATCCACTGCTCGTATTAGAGGTGTAGAGAAAATCCGTCTTATCACTCACGACAAACAAGATCAAGAACAGGAAGTAATGCAATGTCTGAATTGTCCTCCCTACTATGATCACACCGCCCTGTAGGTTGATGACAGTGACATGACATTTGCTCTGATGATAGCCAAGGCTCAATCACAGAGTGATCTTGAAATACAATCAGTAATACAGCACTTCTACCTCAAGGACGAAAGAACAAGTAAGAACTACACACATGTACACACTACCTTTATACCTTCCTTTCAGAGGTACCTGTGCTAAGCACGCTGGTGATACAAGACCACTATGCGGCTCACTCGGACACGTACATTCCGGCATTCTCCATTCAACATGAGCCGGGTAATCGTAAGAAGGAGACAGCCATATGGACTGAACAGCTAGACATGCTGCTAGTACACAAGATGAGTGAGTGCTCACGGCTGCTGTTCACTAGCGAGATGCTGCATAGCCACTACAATGAGTCAAAGAGCCCAGCTAAAAAGAGGGTAAGGACAAGAACTGATGCTTTATTTATTATGTATTACTTTCCACACACAGTACTCAATTCCCAATCACGAGTTCATCTTCAATGAGCTACTCGAACTCTCGTCTTTTCCTCGCAGAGCTCTCGAGAGCCTGCCATACGAGATGGGAGCGCAAGCTCTCTCTAGACAGAACCTCTGTATCGCTGACAACATGTTGAGAGGGTCGTGGGCTCGCTTTATGCACAACCTGTTCATCAAATTAAGCAAACCTGTGGACAACAGTATCATACTGTTTCTCTCAGTCGTCACTGGGTCTCTGTTGCTGCAATGTGAGGATCATACTGTTCTACGAAGCTGTCTTGCGACGCTATTGACAGCAGCCATGAAGTTTTCGTCCGTTTTCAAGTTGAGTGGATACCAAATGGTCGTCCCTACATTGGTGCAAGTGTATGCTTTGCACTCAAAGAACAAGCTTGTTACAGAGGCGATCAAGTTCATCTGGGTCCACTTCTATTGGAAGAGTAAAAATCGATTTTTGTTGCAAGTTATTGCTTCAGTTACAAATCTAATATCAAGTGAAGTTGGTAACCTGGCTATAGTGCTAGGAGCTAATTTCTCTCCGCTAAATGTGACTGTGAATGAGGAGGAAGATGAGGATGAAAAACTACAGCTTGTGAAGACCCTAATGGAGCTGTTGGAAGCTCTCAATGTTTCCTACAATGACCTGCCTAAAGACACTCTCGATGTCCTGGTGAGAGTTTGGAAAAGATTGTCATGTCGACCGTTACATTTTGTAATCTTTAGGGAGAGTGTCCTCCAGATATTGCAGCAATGTTTGCAAAGGAGAGAGCTAACCTGGAGTCATGGACCCCGTGCAGTCTGGAGATCTTCATAACACTGTGCGTCACTGTTGCATCTTTCAACCCAGAGGTTCTACGTGGAATGCAAGTATTGGTTAGTACCATTCTCTTATCCAAGCACACTCTAAATGCTCTCTCTCTCTGTTCTTTCAGGTTGTTCTTGATCGTCTTATGCCATTGCTGGTGCGTAAACTGGATCATCGTGAAGCTCTTATACCAGCCGTGCGATCTCTGATTAGAGGTTGTGATACACTAAGGTGAAGGGACATTATCGTGTGAGAATAATCTTGAATTGTCTTCTCTCATCTTAGGCACCCAGGTCTCAAGTCGGATCTTTCCACTCGCAGAGGTCAAACTGACAATGAAGCTTTTCATGCTGAAGATGGCCCTCGACCACCTCATATTAAACGGTTGCTGTTCTTCAGACGAAGACAAGGAACATCGCAGGATATCCCCAGCCATCATGCTCGCACTCACTCTGTATCAGAGTTTCCTACCAACATTGACAACTACCTTGATGGGTTCAGAGAACGGTAAGCAGAAGACGATAGTTGCACACTGTATGATGTGATATGTCATTCTTACAGCAATCGTCGTCAACAAGATGTTAGCCAGAAGATGCTTAGGATAGTCTGTACTTCTCTGCTCTCCATCACCTCTCAGCTGGCTTGTCATGTAGAGTCCTCACCAACTTCAACTAGTGGTGCACAGCCCCTTGATAAACCATATTGTGGACCGGGACGGCTGACTCTCGATCTTAGCTCTCTGCAGGTACTACCTCGGCCTGATGAAATATTGCTTGTCGTGATCATCTTCCCTCTTCCTCAGACCCTCTCTACAATAGCTATTCAGTTACTCAGACTGGCTGGTAAAGTACACTATGAAGAAATAATCTACTGCAAAGGTCTTGTGAGGTTTGTTCTTCCACTTGCATGTACATACTGGTCATAGGAGCTAAGCACCAGATACACAAGCTACTGTATGCTACATGATACATGATTTGTGTCTACAGGTTTATGCGTGATCTGCTGCCCAATGTGGATTGGACCAACGACAATATAACAGTGTTTGGAAACATCATAGAGCGTCTAGTGAAACTCTTCAAGAAGATTCAAGCAGAGACTAGCGTAAGTGAAATGTGTTTCCTACATGTGGTGTGATCTCTTTTTACAGAAACTGAGTCCACTAGTATGGGATGGGTTGACAGCATACTTGCAGGGCGTGTTTCTGTGTGTGCAACGTAACAGACCCATTGTGACAGACAGCGAACAGATCACAGCTAAACTAAAGGTACGAGCAAGTATGTATGTGACGGTTTTATATTTCTCTCTTGTTCAGTCGCTGCTAGATGTCTTCCTCACTATTAAGCAAACCGGGCTAGGAAGTGTTGCGTTGCATACTTCACGCCCAAAGATCGCTCACCAGTTGATCTACGAGGCACCACCTCCTTTCACTTGCGCAATAATTGAGCTTTCGATTGAAATGATACTAGCAACTAAAACACACCCCAGGCAGCACAGGTACTTGGCTACATCCTTCACTTTCTTATTGTTTTTCCTCTCTTTGCAGAGTACAATTAGATACACTATTCAGAGGTAAACTCCACTTTAAAGATCGCGATTTGAGTGAGTTCTTCTGGGCTCGATTCTTTCTTCCTGTCGTGACACAGCTGGAGCTGAAAGGTATACTGGTACTGAAAGAACTCGTTATGCACAAATTCTGCATAAAGAATGTATCACTTTTACCTTCACTTTTGCTGTAGGACAAAGTGAATTCACAGACGAGGACATCAGTTTTGTAATGGAGAATATCGTGTCCGTGTCTGATCATATTCTAGTGCACATCTCACAGTCGATCCCAAACAGTCAAGTCTTCAAACGATACTTTAATGGTAAACACAGTGTCAGACTAGTAGTGTCACTGTATGCTGTGTTTCTCTTGCAGTTATGAAGGTATTGGT
The DNA here is from genome assembly GCA_964017065.1 of Haliclona indistincta. Lineage (NCBI taxonomy): Eukaryota > Metazoa > Porifera > Demospongiae > Haplosclerida > Chalinidae > Haliclona > Haliclona indistincta. Next base: position 4,497,447 of record OZ024791.1, read on the forward strand.
TTGTGCAATGAGCAAACAGTTTGACATGAGCAACTGGTTACAGATCACTCACCTGATAGTCAACATCACAACCAAATGTATGTTCAAGTTGTGACTCTGTGTATTGGTTTGAAGTGCTGTCTTTTTGTCTACAGTCGAAGCTAACTCACAACAGAGACCTGAGCACACTGCTACAGGTTAGTGTTACTGTATGATAGATTTAAACGTAACGCTCGTTTTCTTTCTCAGTTGCTCAATATACTGTGTATGCTCAGTTTTGCTCCTATTTTGTGGGTTTCGTGGAACATTTTGTTGTCTCCTGTCGAGCCCCGCTACTCGGCTTTCTATGGCCTTGTCTCTCAACCATTGAGAAACAGGTAAACTTACACTTGCTCAAAAGGGTACTACTGTAATCATTTTTTCTCTCATAGTTACGTGCAGCTCTGAACCAGCTCATTCTCCAGGACAATGCAACTATCTCTTCCAGTATCATCACTTGTCTGTCCCAATGTGCAGCCATCAAGTCATGGAGTAGTCTGTCTAGCACAGCAGAGAGTAGAGGCGAGCTGTTAGCATCGCTACAGCTGGATCTCCACTCTCCCTCCTCTTCAAGTTCCTCACCTCCTCCCACCTCCCTCTCCTCCGATCCACCATATGTTACAACAACAAGTGACGAGCTACTAACACAGGTATGTCATCTCTATACTATCATGCACATAAGTTGATTTTTACTTACTTTTAGGTACCAAGGCTAAAAAGAAAGAACAGTCGTCCTCCTAACTATCCTGCTATAAAAGAGATCACAGAGGTGGAGCCTCATGCTGCTACACCACAGCACCGTCCGACAACACTGGGTCTAACGTTCGAATCAGACCGGTCATCCAAAATGGGACTTAGAAGTTTTTCTCCAAATCATCCAAAAGTGACCTTTGCTGATCAAGTGCCACAGGTACAGTCTAGGACTCTGCCTCCGAGGAGGCAAATGAAGAAGAGTGATGGAGAAAATCGTCAATCTAGAAAGCGGTACATGCGAAGTGAGCGTGGACGAAGGCCACATGAAACTAGCTTTGATGCTGATGATGAAGAAATGGAGACTCCTCGATCATCGGTTGCCAGCTACCCATTACAGACATGGCCAGGCAAACAAGATAGCTTGACATCTTTCCCATCCATAAACACAATTAGCACTAACCTTTCCAAGGACTCACCACCCAGCTCAGATATAAAGACTGAAGTGATTGTCCACTCGTCTCCTCGCCATAATGCTCTTGAGCCTGCCGTCAAGACCTCTGGACTGAAACTACTGCAAAGACAAGAAGCAGTTGAGACACCCTCTGAAGATGAAGGAGACGAGGATATGGAGGATGAGGAAGACAACGATGATTTGTCATTTACAAAGCTCATTCCCAAGTCCAACAGTTTTAAAAATGGTAGTAGCAATGCTATACCTGTTTCCTTAGAACCAGACGAACCTCAGTTGTACGAGGATGATAATTCAGATCAATTTCAGAATTCACTCAAAAAATCTCTTCTCTATCTTTCTTCTTCTCTTCCTGAATCTCGTAGTCATATTACATGACCTGGATCACTCACCTGACTTCTTTGCAATTTTATTTATACAAATATTAAATTTTTATTTTGATTGTGCTAAAAATGTGAAAAGATTATACATGTAATCTTTCACAAACAGTTATGTGTATATTGTTTAGTTCATATGCTCTTGATGAGGTTAGCTAGATGTTATAGTTAAAATTAAATTATGCACTGTTCCACTCCGGTCAGAGTCCATTGCTGCTGGTCTCCAAGCATCGAGAGAGTGTAAATACCAAACCTTCCATTCCTGATACAAACATTAAAGCTGGTGTCTAATAATACAGTTACAGTACACTCACATTAGAGGCCCTGGGTTGAGAACAGCAATGTTACCCAGTTGAACCTGACCAAATGACCCATGAGTATGTCCATGTACATCCATCACCACCTTGTTTTGCTACATCAGTAAGTATAAGAAGTTAGTCAACATGTACACAGAATAGACTTACCAAGTGTGGTTTGCACAGCCAGTGCAGTAGCGTAGAGCTACCAGACACCACTGGATTAAGCAGTTTACCAGGATAAGAGCGGAGGATGGTGGTAGCTAAATAGAGGATCAGAAAAGCACAAATAAGTATAGTAAAAAACCATCAACTAGAGTGCTATTATCTAACTCACACGACTCAGTTGGTCCAACGTGTGTCATTACTATCAACTGGTTGCCGTGATGCAGAGGTGAGTCATCAGCTATCAGAGGGTTAAACAACTGCTCTAAAGGTTTCTCCATATCATCGTCACTATTATACGGATATCCTGATAGAAAACAAGCAAACAGCTTATGTTGCAGCAATATAATTCAGTATTGCTAAAAAAAACTAAGGCAAAATGAAACGTACATGAGCTTAAAAAGTGTTTGTAATGAATTTCTCACCTTTCCAGCACTGTTTTCCATCAATGTAACCAGGCAGGCTACCACCTAGACCAGCTAGCAACAGTTTAGGGGCAATAGTGACAACTTGTCCGTGAATATTGTGTGGAGGATTTGGTGACGAAGATGGGGTGTATGTTGATGGTGGATCATGCTGAGAAAAGAAGAGAATGTACGCACTAGATCTGAATTTATAAAATCAATGCTACATAAGTTAATAAATGAAAGTGAAAATAAACAACTGTGAATAGTACGCTGAATTGTTATAAACACGCCTTGCTTACGTTTCCCGGAATATAGTACATATTGCTGTTAATTGACTCAATCGCCTTCACGACATTGTTAAACTCTTCTTCGTATTGTCGAAACGCCTCTGTAGGTGTGTCTGGCTCAGCTCCTAACTCCATCGGCATGTTGCTCATGTCTCCGGAGAGCAACACTAAATCAATTCTGTGAAATAACACAAGAATTACACGCACAGTAAGATTCAGTATTCTGTTATAGTGTCTAGAGATGCAAAATTGCGTAGATGACAATATGTATTTGTAATTCCTAGCCACACCCAGTGAGCAGTGCATGCAGACGTGTTTTACTTTTCTTGTCTGGTCTCGAGCCATTCCTTCAGTTGCTTAGCCTTGTCCACTGCTCCGTGAACGTCTGATACGTGCACTGTAAGAACGAAACATAGACAAGTACTACAGCATCCATCGTGAGCGACAAGTTACTTACAGATTTTTAGCTGCTCTGACATTTTGATACAACAGTGCACGGAGAAGACACGGGTGTTGAGATAATACGGACACAAATACGGATATTCTATGATATGCGGAAAGGAAGCCTGAGACGATTATTCTCTGCTGCGTTTACCCAACTCAGAATGAGCACTACCGCAGGAGAGTACTCACGTGATCACCTCTACAGCTACCAGCCGCCTCAATGGGCTTCCAGTATCCCACAAGCTCCTTCACTTAGATTGCACGTAATTTTTAACTGCATGTACGCCCACGCACTAAAGCATTGTGTCACGTGATCTGTCTAATCCTCTTCTAGTTGGCTCAGTTGCCCACTCCTATCCATCGATGGCAGCTACCTGGTGTTCCTGACCAGTTTGAGGTGTTTATCAAACGAGACGACCTCACTGGAGCTGCTCTGAGTGGTAACAAGGTCCGCCTCAAGTTCTAACCATAGTGTTCATTTTGATGGTTATATACATTCAGCATACCATTCATCAATTTTGCACATGAACAGTCGATAAAACGGATGAAGTCATTTTTGCATTCCCTTACTTACGGTTTTTGTATCTCTGATTATAGGTTCGTAAGCTGGAGTTCCTGCTGGCTGATGCCCTGAGCAAGAAGTGTGACAGTGTTATAACACTTGGTGGTATACAGTCCAACCATTGTCGTACCACTGCTGTAGCCGCTAGGCAGATGGGATTGCAACCACACCTACTACTACGTACCAAAGAGATGGTAACACAGTTTCTTATGCATGTAGTTGATTTTAATTTTATTTAGGATTCGTCTAAAGTTGGTTGTGAAGGCAACTTGCTGCTCAACCGACTGGTTGGCGCTAAGATAATGCTGTGTCCTTATCGATCGACTGATAAGGAGTTAGTAGATGGTAAAGTGATCAAAGGCCTGTATGACATGATGATGGATTACGCTGAAAAACTAAGGTACAGTGCAAATTCTTAGCGTTGTTAGAATTAGCACTTTCTACCATTCTATTCTAGAGAAGAAGGTTCCTCGCCATACTGTATTCCAGTAGGCGGCTCTAATTCTGTCGGTGTTTGGGGCTACATTGAGGCTTTTGAAGAGATGAGACAACAGGTTTAGACCAATGTTCCACTGCTAATACAATGCTGTGATAACATTTAGGGCGTTTTAGATAATTTTGATGACATTTTTATGGCAGTTGGGAGTGGAGGGACTTGCTCTGGAGTAGCTATTGCAAACTATCTCACTGGATCCAAGCTAAAGTGTGCAGAATGCAATGCCTATAGTACTACACAACTTGTTCCTCCCTAGGATACATGCAGTGTGCGTGTGTGACCAAGCTGAGTATTTCTATGAACACATTGATGACCAGTTGAAGCAATACAATTTGCTTGACTCAGAAGGAAAGCAGTTGAGAGCAGTTGACATTGTCGACATAATAGATGGATATAAAGGAACTGGCTACTCACTGTCTACAAAAGAAGAACTTGGTATGATACTAAAAACCACTAACTCTACTGTACGTTATCATGGTTCATTGTGTAGCTCAGTTGGTAGACATCTCAAGACACACTGGAATAATTGTAGATCATACTTACACGCTGAAGGCTGTGAGAGGAATGCTTGAAGAGATGAAGACACGTCCCGATAGGTTTAAGGGCAGGAGGGCTCTGTTTCTACACACAGGTAGAATTGTTCAAAGATGTGCGTATCAGATTATTCATGATTTGTATTTCAGGTGGTATGTACTCAAACTTTGATGGAAGATTAGACGAGGTTCTGAAGGATACTCCTGGCACTAACAAAATCTACTCATTTCAAGATGTTGTCTCTGAAGGGTGACAGAAGAAATGTGAACTTATTATTGTGTGCATAGAGTCAAACAACAACTCTGCCACTTCATTCTTCACATTTTTGCTAACATTTTTTGGATTCAGATTATTTTCGTGATTCGTAATTTCAGCATGCACTGCACTGTACAGTAGCACAGTCACTGTTGTCTTTCACATTAAATAATAATCTTGTGCAAATACAACAAATGTATCTTGCTAGAAGTCTAAAATTCAAGGAAGAGAAAATAATTTTACACGCATGTGAAATTTGGATCAGTTATGAACAAACTCAAATATTAAAGCTTATCTATGTTTCGATTAAAGCATGAAAATATTTATTATATATTGTCACATTCAACTGTCTTCTCTGGTAGGACTTTGACAACAAATTTAGTTGATGTTAAATGAGCCATATTGTCCCTTAGTGTCATCAGTACTATCACTGATAGTTTCATATAAATCTCTCTCATATTCCTCTGCTTGAGCCAGTTCTCTCTCGTATATCTCTTCTACTAGATACTGCTCATTCACCACCTCATCTCGCAGACGATATCGGTACCGTCTGGACACACACAAGTACAGCATCAGAGATAAGAATATCAGAAAGGCTTTCACCTCATGGAATACTTCCCATGTTGTGACATCAATAATGAAAGTTTCTGACACAGCAACAGGCAGGTAGTAGACAGCCAGTAAGGCATACCAGATACCAATGAGCAGTCCCTTCAGTCGGAGAGGAGCCTGAGCACAGATGAACTCAAGAGTGGTCATGAACACCAACAGGAAGGCTAAGCCTTGAAGAACATTAGGAATGATCATTAACAGAAATGGAGTGTTGTTGAGTTCACAGTAATCTTGATATTCAGAAAGTGAAGAGCAAGTACCATTGATAATAATATTTGATGTAATAAAATAACAAGACACCGAGGGATGATTGTCAGCTAGTTTGCAGACTTTTCCTTTAGACATTGTTGCATGGATGATGATTTCAGCAACTTCCTTGAATAAACAGCACAGTAATCCCAGTCCCATTAGTTTGAGCATGTTAGGAATATACTTATTACAGCAGCGAACAAACACCAGTTGGTAGAGCGGTACTCCAATGATGATAATGATGAATGTGATATTCATCGAATCACTTGCTAACATCCAAACAAGAAGAGTAGGACACTGTCTCCTTGCAAGCTGGTCAGTTAATGAATAGCCATGTCCTGAAAGATGAAACCCAAGTAGAGACAAAAGGAGCAAGATGATGCGAAAGAATGTCTTGGTGTCCTCCACCTCCTCAGTGGTGAATGGTCCTCCATACTTCAGTTTACCAAGATCAATACGTGGTGGAATATCCTCCTCCCAGTAGGTGAAGGCACTGCGATTCTCAGGACAAGTGTGATTCCAGGCATACCTGAGCACTCGAGAAATGAGTTTGAGTGGATGCTCACCAGTTCGATCAATATTGAGCTGTCTCTTATAACAGACCAGCACACACAAACCAGTGCAGGCACACACCAACTGAAGAACAACACTAAATAGTATTGATATGTTTGCAATTTTAATTTGGTATTCTATAAATACCAAGTCCATGTTATGGGTGAATTGTGTATCTAGCGTCATACCGCACTGGTAATAATACATAAGCACACTATAACCAATGTACATGATGACCAGGCTTCCCAAGCTACTGCTCCAGTAGTACCAGTGGATGAAGGTGCTCAGTTTGTCAGAGGAAGCTTCCAGCATCTGGTCCATTCCAAACTGAATGGCAGTAGACTCAAACAGACCTAGTGCAATCAGTTCAATGACAATTAACAAACCGGCGATGTAGTACAAGCTATGTCGATGTTCAGGAAATTTTAGGATAAGAGCCGACTCTACAACACCCAAAATACCACCAAGTATTGTAGCAACAAAGGAGGAGAATACAAATTTGTATCTGGTAAAGCAGACATCAGCCATCCATCCAATCAGAGGATAGAGAAGATAAGAGACAGCCTTACAGATGGAAAAGAATACAATGCCATTCCTTGATATAGTGTGATAAAGAATCATATCTGATCCGAGAAGAGACAAATGAGCTAGAGTGCAGCAGAAAATAACAAGATAAGCCATCTTATGCTCCATGGTATCTTCAAGCTGAACAACTGTTTCTCTGCTACGGCAAAGCTCTAAAAGGCAATTCAGGTTGACTATATGAACGTAGCAGCAACCTAGCTATACGACAGTCAGAGCAGTGTTGTCACAAGCCCACATGTTATTCATTCATGTGTGCATAAACACAGTGCATAGTTTCACTGTTAGGAATGAATAAAAGAAGAGTAAACAGTCTCACAACTATATATAATCCAAGAAAATAAATCGCAGAGACTGAAATTAAAACCAAAATTTAAACTATAAATCGTTCATCTCTAATTCTCTAATTCTGCTCTAATTCTGTCGGTGTTTGGGGCTACATTGAGGCTTTTGAAGAGATGAGACAACAGGTATAGACCAATGTTCCACTGCTAATGATTGATTGCAATGCTGTGATAACATTTAGGGCGTATTGGATAATTTTGATGACATTTTTATAGCAGTTGGGAGTGGAGGGACTTGCTCTGGAGTAGCCATTGCTAACTATCTCACAGGATCCAAGCTAAAGTGTGCAGAATGCAATGCAATGCCTAGTACTACACAACTTGTTCCTCCCTAGGATACATGCAGTGTGTGTGTGACCAAGCTGAGTATTTCTATGAACACATTGATGACCAGTTGAAGCAATACAATTTGCTTGACTCAGAAGGAAAGCAGTTGAGAGCAGTTGACATTGTCGACATAATAGATGGATATAAAGGAACTGGCTACTCACTGTCTACAAAAGAAGAACTTGGTATGATACTAAAAACCACTAACTCTACTGTACGTTATCATGGTTCATTGTGTAGCTCAGTTGATAGACATCTCAAGACACACTGGAATAATTGTTGATCATACTTACACACTGAAGGCAGTGAGAGGAATGCTTGAGGAGATGAAGACACGTCCCGATAGGTTTAAGGGCAGGAGGGCCCTGTTTCTACACACAGGTAGAATCGTTCAAAGATGTGCGTATCAGATTATTCATGATTTGTATTTCAGGTGGTATGTACTCAAACTTTGATGGAAGATTAGACGAGGTTCTGAAGGATACTCCTGGCACTAACAAAATCTACTCATTTCAAGATGTTGTCTCTGAAGGGTGACCGAAGAAATTGTAAACTTATTATTGTGTGCATAGAGTCAAACAACAACTCTGCCACTTCATTCTTCACATTTTTGCTAACATTTTTTGGATTCAGATTATTTTCGTGATTCGTAATTTCAGCATGCACTGCACTGTACACAGTCACTGTTTGTTGTCTTTCGCATTAGATAATAATCTTGTGCAATATCTTGCTAGAAGTCTAAAATTCAAGGAAGAGAAAATAATTTTACACGCATGTGAAATTTGGATCAGTTATGAACAAACTCAAGTATTAAAGCTTATCTATGTTTTGATTTAAAGCATGAAAATATTTATTATATATTGTCACATTCAACTGTCTTCTCTGGTAGGACTTTGACAACAAATTTAGTTGATGTTAAATGAGCCATATTGTCCCTTAGTGTCATCAGTACTATCACTGATAGTTTCATATAAATCTCTCTCATATTCCTCTGCTTGAGCCAGTTCTCTCTCGTATATCTCTTCTACTAGATACTGCTCATTCACCACCTCATCTCGCAGACGGTAGTGGTACCGTCTGGACACACACAAGTACAGCATCAGAGATAAGAATATCATAAAGGCTTTCACCTCATGGAATACTTCCCATGTTGTGACATCAATAATGAAAGTTTTTGACACAGCAACAGGCAGGTAGTAGACAGCCAGTAAGGCATACCAGATACCAATGAGCAGTCCCTTCAGTCGGAGAGGAGCCTGAGCACAGATGAACTCAAGAGTGGTCATGAACACCAACAGGAAGGCTAAGCCTTGAAGAACATTAGGAATGATCATTAACAGAAATGGAGTGTTGTTGAGTTCACAGTAATCTTGATATTCAGAAAGTGAAGAGCAAGTACCATTGATAATAATATTTGATGTAATAAAATAACAAGACACCGAGGGATGATTGTCAGCTAGTTTGCAGACTTTTCCTTTAGACATTGTTGCATGGATGATGATTTCAGCAACTTCCTTGAATAAACAGCACAGTAATCCCAGTCCCATTAGTTTGAGCATGTTAGGAATATACTTATTACAGCAGCGAACAAACACCAGTTGGTAGAGCGGTACTCCAATGATGATAGTGATGAATGTGATATTCATCGAATCACTTGCTAACATCCAAACAAGAAGAGTAGGACACTGTCTCCTTGCAAGCTGGTCAGTTAATGAATAGCCATGTCCTGAAAGATGAAACCCAAGTAGAGACAAAAGGAGCAAGATGATGCGAAAGAATGTCTTGGTGTCCTCCACCTCCTCAGTGGTGAATGGTCCTCCATACTTCAGTTTACCAAGATCAATACGTGGTGGAATATCCTCCTCCCAGTAGGTGAAGGCACTGCGATTCTCAGGACAAGTGTGATTCCAGGCATACCTGAGCACTCGAGAAATGAGTTTGAGTGGATGCTCACCAGTTCAATCAATATTGAGCTGTCTCTTATAACGGACCAGCACACACAAGCCAGTGCAGGCACACACCAACTGAAGAACAACACAAAATAGTATTGATATGTTTGCAATTTTAATTTGGTATTCTATAAATACCAAGTCCATGTTATGGATGAATTGTGTATCTAGTGTCATACTGCACTGGTAATAATACATAAGCACACTATAACCAATGTACATGATGACCAGGCTTCCCAAGCTACTGCTCCAGTAGTACCAGTGGATGAAGGTGCTCAGTTTGTCAGAGGAAGCTTCCAGTATCTGGTCCATACCAAACTGAATGGCAGTAGACTCAAAAAAACCCATTGCAATCAGTTTAATGACAATTAACAAACCGGCGATGTAGTACAAGCTATGTCGATGTTCAGGAAATTTTAGGATAAGAGCCGACTCTACAACACCCAAAATACCACCAAGTATTGTAGCAACAAAGGAGGAGAATACAAATTTGTATCTGGTAAAGCAGACATCAGCCATCCATCCAATCAGAGGATAGAGAAGATAAGAGACAGCCTTACAGATGGAAAAGAATACAATGCCATTCCTTGATATAGTGTGATAAAGAATCATATCTGATCCGAGAAGAGACAAATGAGCTAGAGTGCAGCAGAAAATAACAAGATAAGCCATCTTATGCTCCATGGTATCTTCAAGCTGAACAACTGTTTCTCTGCTACGGCAAAGCTCTAAAAGGCAATTCAGGTTGACTATATGAACGTAGCAGCAACCTAGCTATACGACAGTCAGAGCAGTGTTGTCACAAGCCCACATGTTATTCATTCATGTGTGCATAAACACAGTGCATAGTTTCACTGTTAGGAATGAATAAAAGAAGAGTAAACAGTCTCACAACTATATATAATCCAAGAAAATAAATCGCAGAGACTGAAGTTAAAACCAAAATTTAAACTATAAATCGTTCATCTCTAATTCTCTAATTCTGCTCTAATTCTGTCGGTGTTTGGGGCTACATTGAGGCTTTTGAAGAGATGAGACAACAGGTACAGACCAATGTTCCACTGCTAATGCAATGCTGTGATAACATTTAGGGCGTATTGGATAATTTTGATGACATTTTTATGGCAGTTGGGAGTGGAGGGACTTGCTCTGGAGTAGCCATTGCAAACTATCTCACTGGATCCAAGCTAAAGTGTGCAGAATGCAATGCAATGCCTAGTACTACACAACTTGTTCCTCCCTAGGATACATGCAGTGTGCGTGTGTGACCAAGCTGAGTATTTCTATGAACACATTGATGACCAGTTGAAGCAATACAATTTGCTTGACTCAGAAGGAAAGCAGTTGAGAGCAGTTGACATTGTCGACATAATAGATGGATATAAAGGAACTGGCTACTCACTGTCTACAAAAGAAGAACTTGGTATGATACTAAAAACCACTAACTCTACTGTACGTTATCATGGTTCATTGTGTAGCTCAGTTGATAGACATCTCAAGACACACTGGAATAATTGTAGATCATACTTACACACTGAAGGCAGTGAGAGGAATGCTTGAAGAGATGAAGACACGTCCCGATAGGTTTAAGGGCAGGAGGGCTCTGTTTCTACACACAGGTAGAATCGTCCAAAGATGTGCGTATCAGATTATTCATGATTTGTATTTCAGGTGGTATGTACTCAAACTTTGATGGAAGATTAGACGAGGTTCTGAAGGATACTCCTGGCACTAACAAAATCTACTCATTTCAAGATGTTGTCTCTGAAGGGTGACAGAAGAAATGTGAACTTATTATTGTGTGCATAGAGTCAAACAACAACTCTGCCACTTCATTCTCCACATTTTTGCTAACATTTTTGGATTCAAATTATTTTCGTGATTCGTAATTTCAGCATGCACTGCACTGTACAGTAGCACAGTCACTGTCGTCTTTCACATTAGATAATAATCTTGTGCAATACCTTGCTAGAAGTCTAAAATTCAAGGAAGAGAAAATAATTTTACACGCATGTGAAATTTGGATCAGTTATGAACAAACTCAAGTATTAAAGCTTATCTATGTTTTGATTTAAAGCATGAAAATATTTATTATATATTGTCACATTCAACTGTCTTCTCTGGTAGGACTTTGACAACAAATTTAGTTGATGTTAAATGAGCCATATTGTCCCTTAGTGTCATCAGTACTATCACTGATAGTTTCATATAAATCTCTCTCATATTCCTCTGCTTGAGCCAGTTCTCTCTCGTATATCTCTTCTACTAGATACTGCTCATTCACCACCTCATCTCGCAGACGATATCGGTACCGTCTGGACACACACAAGTACAGCATCAGAGATAAGAATATCAGAAAGGCTTTCACCTCATGGAATACTTCCCATGTTGTGACATCAATAATGAAAGTTTCTGACACAGCAACAGGCAGGTAGTAGACAGCCAGTAAGGCATACCAGATACCAATGAGCAGTCCCTTCAGTCGGAGAGGAGCCTGAGCACAGATGAACTCAAGAGTGGTCATGAAAACCAACAGGAAGGCTAAGCCTTGAAGAACATTAGGAATGATCATTAACAGAAATGGAGTGTTGTTGAGTTCACAGTAATCTTGATATTCAGAAAGTGAAGAGCAAGTACCATTGATAATAATATTTGATGTAATAAAATAACAAGACACCGAGGGATGATTGTCAGCTAGTTTGCAGACTTTTCCTTTAGACATTGTTGCATGGATGATGATTTCAGCAACTTCCTTGAATAAACAGCACAGTAATCCCAGTCCCATTAGTTTGAGCATGTTAGGAATATACTTATTACAGCAGCGAACAAACACCAGTTGGTAGAGCGGTACTCCAATGATGATAGTGATGAGTGTGATATTCATCGAATCACTTGCTAACATCCAAACAAGAAGAGTAGGACACTGTCTCCTTGCAAGCTGGTCAGTTAATGAATAGCCATGTCCTGAAAGATGAAACCCAAGTAGAGACAAAAGGAGCAAGATGATGCGAAAGAATGTCTTGGTGTCCTCCACCTCCTCAGTGGTGAATGGTCCTCCATACTTCAGTTTACCAAGATCAATACATGGTGGAATATCCTCCTCCCAGTAGGTGAAGGCACTGCGATTCTCAGGACAAGTGTGATTCCAGGCATACCTGAGCACTCGATAAATGAGTTTGAGTGGATGTTCACCAGTTCGATCAATATTGAGCTGTCTCTTATAACGGACCAGCACACACAAACCAGTGCAGGCACACACCAACTGGAGACCAACACTAAATAGTATTGATATGTTTGCAATTTTAATTTGGTATTCTATAAATACCAAGTCCATGTTATGGATGAATTGTGTATCTAGCGTCATACCGCACTGGTAATAATACATAAGCACACTATAACCAATGTACATGGTGACCAGACTTCCCAAGCTACTGCTCCAGTAGTACCAGTGGATGAAGGTACTCAGTTTGTCAGAGGAAGCTTCCAGCATCTGGTCCATACCAAACTGAATGGCAGTGGACTCAAACAGACCTAGTGCAATGAGTTCAATGACAATTAACAAGCCGACGATGTAGTACAAGCTATGTCGATGTTCAGGAAATTTTAGGATAAGAGCCGACACTACAACACCCAAAATACCACCAAGTATTGTAGCAACAAAGGAGGAGAATACAAATTTGTATCTGGTAAAGCAGACATCAGCCATCCATCCAATCAGAGGATAGAGAAGATAAGAGACAGCCTTACAAATGGAAAAGGATACAATGCCATTCCTTGATATAGTGTGATATAGAATCATATCTGATCCGAGAAGAGACAAATGAGCTAGAGTGCAGCAGAAAATAACAAGATAAGCCATCTTGTGATCCATGGTATCTTCAAGCTGAACAACTGTTTCTCTGCTACGGCAAAGCTCTAAAAGGCAATTCAGGTTGACTATATGAACGTAGCGGCAACCTATACGCCACGGTCAAGAGCGGTGTTGTCACAAGCCCACATGTTATTCATGTGTGCATAGATTCAGATCCACAACCCCACATGTTATTCATGTGTGCACACAGTGCATAGTTTCACTGTTAAAGATCAATAAAAGAAGAAACAGTTTCACAAGCTCACATGTTATTCATGTGTGCATAAACACAGTGCATAGTTTCATTGTTATGGATCAATAAAAGAAGAGTAAACAGTTAATTTCACTACTATTTATAATCCAAGAAAATAAATCACAGAGACCGAAGTTAAAACCAAAATTTAAACTATAAAATCATTCATAGTAGAAGGTTCAGAGTTTCGCCTTTTCCTTTAGCTCCTCTTTAGCTACTGTTTCCATGTGCACAATATCTGGTCCATCAGCAATACGTAGGCTACGAGCACCAGCATAGAAGTGTGGTAACATGCTGTCCTGACACACTCCCATAGCTCCATGTACTTGAATAGCTCTGTCTATCACACGACAGGTCATCTGTGCTACAGCTACTTTGATCTCTGCTATCTGTGAATAGTAGAGGATGGAAGTAGTGTGGAATAATGAATTGATACAAACCTGTTTTCTAGCTGCCTTGGATCCAACAGTATCAACAGCATAAGCAGTACTCAGTACTAGTAGTCTACACTGGTCTATCTCCATTCTGGACTCAGCAATAGCAGTACGCACTGTTTGCTAAACAAGAAGAGAAAGCTCATATCAATGGAATAAAATTATTGACAATAGTGTTTACTACTATAGTGTATGTATAACATCTCAAATAAAATTAAACTAGTCTGGCACAGTTCTAAAGTTGCTAGTGTAAACGCACTACACTAGCAACTCTAGAACCGAGCCAGACTAGCTTAATTTTATTTTCAAAGTTTGATATTAATAGAGCGACTAGTACTTAAGAAGTGCCATTTGTTGTACTACTATCAACCTTTAAAAATAAACTACACCAGTCTGGCACAGTTTGGAAGTTGCTAGTGTAAACGCACTAATTTGGAGTAAAATTATACATTGTAGCCATGGTAATCATAAGATCAAAGGCATTGTACAGTGGTTATAACATGGTTATTTTTCAAGAAATGATGTCACATAGCAACAAAATGACATCGAAAAAGCATGCAAGATTATTGAGAGTATGCAAGCATGCAAGAGCATGCATTGGTATTTACCTATACTAACTTCAATGGGGTCAAACGCTTTGTTTACTACTAACACTAAGAGCAGTGTCTTGGGTAACAAAAGTGGATAACTTATAAACATAATGATTATCTCGGCAGTATGCGATAAACTATCGGTGGTGAGCAAAGCAGTGACATACATGCAGAGCGAGTCTCCTTCCGAATGCTTTTCTGGACAGTGATCGTTGGCACATCATCTCCAGTGATCGTTCAGCCATTCCTATCATTCTCATGCAGTGGTGTATCCTCCCTGGTCCAAGCCGCCCCTGAGCTATCTCAAACCCTCTTCCCTCTCCTGTGCATTACAAAACAATATCAAAATAGATTTATCACAATATGTACCTAGTATAAGGTTGCTTGCAGGTACTCGAACATTGTCGTACTCCACTTCAAGATGACCGTGAGGAGCATCTGTGAATGGACATTATGATTATCAAGTGCAATATCTACAATATCCATCGATCATAGAGTAATCTATAACTCACCATAATATCCAAACACAGATAGTGGACGAACTTTCTTAACACCAGGAGAGTTGAATGGGACAAGGATCATTGAATGACGACGCATTCTGAATAATAATCGGGTTATAAAAAGTCAGGGTTATAAAGTACTAAAAGGGTTAAATCAACTTTCGTGTAATCTAACTTGCCAATAAATTCCATTGCTATACAAGTGGCTTACCGATCAGCATCAGGGTTTGTGACACCCATCACTATAGCAACAGTACAGCGAGGATCACCAGCACCTAATAAGGGATACACTAACCAGTGCTACCAACCAGTACTACTAACCACTAGACCACCACTTGCGACCATTGACAACATACTCATTGCCATCACGACGTATAGACAGCTCCATATTGGTAGCATCACTAGAGGCTACTGCAGGCTCTGTTGGAATGAGAGCAGCAGTAATGGTGGCAGAGAAGAGATGTCGCATACCTGACATTCCAAAGCATGATCGTATCTTGCCATCCAGAAGTGGCTGTAGCCATTTTCTCTTCTGTTCCTCACTACCATACAAGTGAAGTACCTCCATATTGCCTGTAGTTGAAGACTTAATTCCTCACACCAGCAGCTTTGCCTTTCAATCACTCAACACAAAATACTATGGAGCTACCCTCACCAGTATCAGGAGCACTACAGTTGAACACTTCAGATGACATGGGACATCGTCCCATCTCTTCAGCCATTGGAGCATACTCTAGCTGACTGAACCCAGATACACCTGGCAGGAACAGATTCCATAGTCCTTCCTCTCTTGCCTTCTTCTTCAGCTGCTCAAGGACTGGTGGTATGGTCCACATAGTGTCAGGGTTAGACACATGCTTATAACACTCCTGTATAACATCAGTTAATATCACTCTCTATACAGTCCATTCACTCACCTCCTCTACAGGGTATACATGCTCCTTCATGAATGCTTTTAATTTCAGCAGAGTTGCCCTGGCTTTGTTTGAGTAGTTGATGAAGTTCAGAACATTAGGAAGCTTTACAGTGGAGGCAGTTGGGCTAGTACTGCAATAAGAGAAACAAATCATGTATTATCTTCAAGGCGCACTTACCCAATAATAGAGCAACCATAAGCAGCTAATGGTTGAATAAATGTCTTCAACTTCTTTCCTTGGTTACTACTGGCATTGCCCATTATACTCCTGGAATACACACCCTGAGTTGAATTGATAAGTAACATCAGGAGCGTATAAGGGGAAGGAGTGTTCAACTGTAGATAAAGAAGTCTAAAGTCCGCTGCTTGTGCTGCAAAAACCTTCCTTATAAGGAAGGTAAGACGGCGATCATGGCTTTAGCTGAACAGTTGCTTGTTTTAACTGGAGACGAGCAGGATGAAGCATGGATCAATGTATGGGTAGGAAATGGCGAGCCACAATGCGCAAAGAAAGGCCCAAGTTCCAAGTAGCAACAGCGGCCGGACTTTAGACTTCGATATTATTATAGCGAATACGACAGTTGAACGCTCATTCCCCTCATACGCTCCTGGTACCATACATTCTAGACACACACAATCCACACACCTGCATAATGGCAGCAATTCTGAAGCAAGTCAGAGCCTTAGAGAAGTCCCAGTGTGGCAGTGGTAGTGATAGGCTCCTCTGTTCAGCATACAGCTTAGTAAGAATACTCTCGTCAGGAAGTGAAAAGGTACCAATGGACGAAAATACACACATATGAGCCAGATCAACAATCGGGTGACCAATGGTGCTCAATTCCCAGTCCAGAACAGCTATAACACGAGGCTGAATGGAGAGAATAATTATTATAACAACTATAATGACATGCATCTACTGCTCACCTCTGTAGGATGGAATATTATGTTGTCCAACTTGAAGTCACCATGAACAATACCTAAGGACAAAAATGTACTAGAGTAAGCAACTGAGTGTGCAATGCGATATACCGTATGGATCAGATACTGCTACCCTCAACAAGCAGTTATAGTAACATTATGTTGCCATGCATGCTGAATGCGCAGTGCTTACAAAGTGGTTGGGGTGGAGGAGGAAGGTGGTTGGGCAGCCATTCCATGAGTTGTGCCATCTCTTCTATTGGTTTCTCACCCATACAAGCTGCCTTGTAGTTATTAATCCATACTGATACCTAGCAGTGACATGGTACAGTGTAGCTAGCTCAATCCAGTATATAGTGACCAACCTGTCTCTCACAGTAGTCTCCCTTTCTTCCATACCCAGTCAGTCCTAGTTTCTCCCAGTCTAGGCTGTGCAGTTGAGCTAGTGTGCTTATTATTGACTGTACAATAGCCTGCTGCTCAGCTGCTGGCAGATGCCGAATGTCTTTAAATATACGACCTTGAACGAATTCCATGATGTAGAAATCTGTACCAATGATGCTGGTATTGCTACAGTACAGTAGAGGGCAAGGCACAGGGAATCCTGTACTGTGCAGAACAGACAGAATCAAGTGTTCTCTGTCCATCTACAAGAAATACCAATTTAGTTCATGATCATGCCCTTGCAGAAAAGTTAATCCCTTACCCTGTGGGCGCCTGGAAGCAACTTTCCAGTCGGTCTTTTGCGCAGAACAAACTGCTGTCCACCGTCTGTACGTAGCAGAAACGTTGGATTTGATTCCCCATGCCTGCAGTGTACAGAGGTCACAAATCACCATGCAGAAATGAGAAAGGTTTGCAGCTCACTTAAACTGCTTTACAGTTAGTTGCCCTTTAGCACATTGAAAAACGGTCAGAGTTAGCGTCAGATACTCTCTCAGTCGCTCACTATCGAACCTATGGCGTTCGGGCACCGCGATGACTTCCTCCATGCTGATTCAGAGCCACGCCCACTAAACAAGTCGTGTGCATGCAATGTTCAAAGCGAAATAAAAATGCATAATTTTTTTAATGACAAACACACTGAAATAATGCTCAGAGTTTCGCCTTTTCCTTTAGCTCCTCTTTAGCTACTGTTTCCATGTGCACAATATCTGGTCCATCAGCAATACGTAGGCTACGAGCACCAGCATAGAAGTGTGGTAACATGCTGTCCTGACATACTCCCATAGCTCCATGTACTTGAATAGCTCTGTCTATCACACGACAGGTCATCAGTGCTACAGCTACTTTGATCTCTGCTATCTGTGAATAGTAGAGGATGAAAGTAGTGAGGATTGATACAAACCTGTTTTCTAGCTGCCTTGGATCCAACAGTATCAACAGCATAAGCAGTACTCAGTACTAGTAGTCTACACTGGTCTATCTCCATTCTGGACTCAGCAATAGCAGTACGCACTGTTTGCTAAACAAGATCATCAGGATCAACATGCATACAACATTAAACATACATGTAGAGCGAGTCTCTTTCCAAATGCCTTTCTGGACAGTGATCGTTGGCACATCATATCCAGTGATCGTTCAGCCATTCCTATCATTCTCATGCAGTGGTGTATCCTCCCTGGTCCAAGCCGCCCCTGAGCTATCTCAAACCCTCTTCCCTCTCCTGTGAAAAATGAAAGTTAAGTCAAGGAGTCGTGTAGTATGCATGATGTATTGCAAATGTTAAGTTACAAAAGACTACAGGCAACTCAATCACATGAACGCTATTGGAACACAGGATAATTCATTCTTAGCTAATAACAGCAAGAGATTATATGGGTGGTGAGTGTCCCTCCCGGATCATCTAGACTCGTTCTCTCTGTCTCTCACATACATGTACCTAGTATAAGGTTGCTTGCAGGCACTCGAACATTGTCGTACTCCACTTCAAGATGACCATGAGGAGCATCTGTGAATGGACATGATGATTATCAAGTGCACTATCTACAATATCCATCGATCATAGAGTAATCTATAAATTACCATAATATCCAAACACAGATAGTGGACGAACTTTCTTAACACCAGGAGAGTTGAACGGGACAAGGATCATTGAATGACGATGCATTCTGAGTGGAAAAAAGACTGACGGTGGTCAAAACTACACAGAACTATCAGCTTCTTTTTATGCAGAACTCGCCAATAAATTCCATTGCTACACATGTGGCTTACCGATCAGCATCAGGGTTTGTGACACCCATCACTATAGCAACAGTACAGCGAGGATCACCAGCACCTAATAAGGGATACACTAACCAGTGCTACCAACCAGTACTACTAACCACTAGACCACCACTTGCGACCATTGACAACATACTCATTGCCATCACGACGTATAGACAGCTCCATATTGGTAGCATCACTAGAGGCTACTGCAGGCTCTGTTGGAAGGAGAGCAGCAGTAATGGTGGCAGAGAAGAGATGTTGCATACCTGACATTCCAAAGCATGATCGTATCTTGCCATCCAGAAGTGGTTGTAGCCATTTTCTCTTCTGTTCCTCACTACCATACAAGTGAAGTACCTCCATATTGCCTGTAGTAGAAGACTTAATTCCTCACACCAGCAGCTTTGCCTTTCAATCACTCAACACACAATACTATGCAGCTACCCTCACCAGTATCAGGTGCACTACAGTTGAACATTTCAGATGACATGGGACATCGTCCCATCTCTTCAGCCATTGGAGCATACTCTAGCTGACTGAACCCAGATACACCTGGCAGGAACAGATTCCATAGTCCTTCCTCTCTAGCCTTCTTCTTCAGCTGCTCAAGGACTGGTGGTATGGTCCACATAGTGTCAGGGTTGGACACATGCTTATAACACTCCTGTATAACATCAGTTAATATCACTCTCTATACAGTCCATTCACCCACCTCCTCTACAGGGCATACATGCTCCTTCATGAATGCTTTTAATTTCAGCAGAGTTGCCCTGGCTTTGTCCGAGTAGTTGATGAAGTTCAGAACATTAGGAAGCTTTACAGTGGAGGCAGTTGGGCTAGTACTGCTGCATCTGTAAGAGAAAGGGTTATGGTCATTACCCTGTGTGCATAGACACACAAGGATGGTTAAGTGTTTATATGTGTGTATAATCAAAAACACGACTTTATGCTTACAGTCCTACGAATTGAATTGAAAATGTCAACAAATTGTTCTCTACAATTGTTCTCAGCTAGTAGAGTGCTTACCGAATAACAGAGCATCCATTGGCAGCCAATGACTTGATGAGTATTTTTAACCTCTTACTGCTGGTATTGCCCATTATACTCCTTGAATATACACTCTGAATAACATTGTTAAAATGACTACTACTCAAGAAGCAGCAACCAGTTATGTAATTGAAATTGGGATGCCTCATAGAGATAATTTAAACACTTATTTTTGTACACATTATAATCCACACACCTGTATAACAGCAGCGTCTCTGAAGAAAATCATAGCCTTAATGAAGTCCCAGTGCGGCAGTGGTAGTGACAGGCCCCTCTGTTCAGCATACAGCTTAGTAAGAATACTCTCACTAGAGGTTGGACAATAGCCAACAGATGCAAGTACACACATTTGAGCTATATCAACAATCGGGTGACCAATGGAGCCCATTTCCCAGTCCAGAACAGCGATGACACGAGGCTGAATGGAGAATATAGCAACTGAGATAAGGAACTGTGTCACTCACTTCCGTAGGATGGAATATCATGTTGTCCAGCTTATAGTCACCATGAACAATACCTAGTGTTTTGACGCACAACTTAGTGACATAATGTGGATTAGACGCCACTTAAAAATTTTTTATTGGGTTTATAGATGCATGCGTACGATTTTGCACGTTCCATAAATTATGTGAAAACAGCATACACCACTCTGCATATGGAAAGCTTCTCTAGCTATCAAATCAGCTGCTATTCATGTTGTTTTTTATTGCCAACAATAAATCATGACAAGCCCATAACGAGCAGGAGCCTATGTTGTTACGGGCTCCTGCTATCAGTAAGCTTATATAGCAACTATTTGTATCAGCATACCTAAAGCAAGCCATTCATAGCGCTTAACCACGTATGGCAAAAACGATAAAATAGTGGTTTGGAGCAGATCACTGTATTGTTAACTAGCTATGATCTTTACATGCAATCAGAGTTGAAGTACCAATGCAGTACTCACAGAGTGGTTGGAGTGGAGGAGGAAGGTGGTTGGGCAGCCATTCCATGAGTTGTGCCATCTCCTTTATTGGTTTCTCACCCATACAAGCTGCCTTGTAGTTATTAATCCATACTGATACCTAGCAGTGACATGGTACAGTGTAGCTAGCTCAATCCAGTATATGGTGACCAACCTGTCTCTCACAGTAGTCTCCCTTTCTTCCATACCCAGTCAGTCCTAGTTTCTCCCAGTCTAGGCTGTGCAGTTGAGCTAGTGTGCTTATTATTGACTGTACAATAGCCTGCTGCTCAGCTGCTGGCAGATGTTGAATGTCTTTAAAGATACGACCTTGAACGAATTCCATGATGTAGAAATCTGTACCAATGATGCTTGTATTGCTACAGTACAGTAGAGGGCAAGGCACAGGGAATCCTGTACTGTGCAGAACAGACAGAATCAAGTGTTCTCTGTCCACCTAAAGAAAATGTGCATCACCCAGCTAGCTAGCAGAAAGGTGGATCTTTAATAATCTTACACAGTGGGCTCCTGGAAATAACTCTTCGGGCGGTCTCTTGCGCAGTACAAACTGCTGCCCACAGTCTGTAATTAGCAAAAACGTTAGATTTGACCCTCCATTCCTGCAGTAGTGCGGATATATATGACAACACATGCATCATACTCTAGCTAGCCGTGTCTAGCTAGCTATTACCATACTGTATTATCTATGCTATTACGTTTATGATCGAGTGAGAACTTTCATAAACTCACTTAAACTGCTTTACAGTTAGTTGCCCTTTAGCACACTGAAACACGGTCAGAGATTGCTCCAGATACTCTCTCAGTCGCTCATTATCGAACTGATGGACTGCAGACACCTCGCCAACTCTTTCCATTATTTTGTTCTTGAAGCCACTCCCACCAAGAACAAGCTAGCACGTGCATTGCACTGCCGAACCAGTGACAAGGACAATTGGTTAGCTATTTATGTGCTAAACTGCATTGTGCTGTTCATGTAGTCACATTATTGGACAAATTCAGTGCGTGCTGGCTGAGCAAACAAGGCGTGGCTGAACTGACATGGCTACTTGGTATTCACAACAACAGTATGATGTGCCTGAGTGGGCGAAGACGCTGGGTTTACAACCCAAAAATCGACTCATAGTGAGTTTCTTATCTTGCTTAAATTCATGTGACTGAACTCAATGTCTAGTTGGCTCAGTTGCCCACTCCTATCCACCGATGGCAGCTACCTGGTGTTCCTGACCAGTTTGAGGTGTTTATCAAACGAGACGACCTCACTGGAGCTGCTCTGAGTGGTAACAAGGTGCTAGATATTTAAACCATTTCTATCACTTACTGTATTAACAGGTTCGCAAACTAGAGTTTATTTTTGGTGAAGCGCTAGAGAATGGCTGTGATAGTATTATCACATTGGGTGGTATACAGTCCAATCATGCGAGAGCTACATCAATCATTGCTAGGCAACTTGGATTGGAGCCACACTTGATACTGTTCTACCTTGGTGAGGACAAGGTACAGCAGAAACATAAAGGAACAATAATGGGGTTAACAATAATTATTTCAAGAGGCCTGATGATCTAGGAACATGTGGTAACATTATGCTGGATAGACTGATGGGAGCTAAAGTTTTATTACATGAAATGCCAAAAGAGGGCGAGGCAGCAATAGTTTGGCAGAGACTGCTGGATCAGTATTCCACAAAACTGAGGTATTCTCATACTTTGCTGTAGGTCCATGTACAATGAATGGTTTGTCTCTCTCACAGAAAGGACGGCATGAACCCGTATTCATTGACCGCTGGAGGTGCTAATGTTACTGGCTGCTGGGGTTATATTGAGGCTTGGAGAGAAATGATGGCTCAGGTGAGCTTTGTGCATTGTGCTGTCTACTTGTATAGCTTTTGAAAATTTTCTCAGACAACCTTAATCTAACTAACCACATTAATTTTAGATATAGTAGAGCACTTTCTGAAGTGTCACCATTACTCACACATGAAGGCAATGCACGCTCTACATTTTTCACTCATACTCATTTCATCCTAATATTTAGGGTTTATTGGAGGATTTCAGTGATTTGGTGGTATGCGGTGGTACTGGTGGCAGTCTAGTGGGACTGGCTATCAGCAACTACCTCACTGGATCAAAATTGAAGTGAATATTCATGATTTCTGTTGACCATAACTCTCGTCTGTTTCAGAATTCATGGTGTGACTATTGGTTTGTCAGTTGAAGAACTGCTAATTAATCTGGACAAAGAAATAGAAGCAATTGGTTTAGTAGGAGAGAACAAGGAGCCTGTGAAAGCAAGTCAGCTACTGGACCTGATAGGAGGCTATATTGGGAGAGGGTATAGCTTATCTACTGAAGAGGAACTAGGTGAATTGCTGCATTGATTTGCACACATAATAATATTTATTTTGTATTTCTTGTATTGCAGAATTATTATCAGATGTCTCTACCAAGACTGGTATTGTGCTTGATCGTGTATTTACAGTAAAAACAGTCCTAGGCATGCTGAAGGAGATGAAGATCAACCCCTCTAGGTTCAGAGGAAGAAAAATACTATTTATACACACAGGTTGGATGGATGATGAATATTAGCATGCATGTCAAAATGCTATACTTCTAATATCTGCAGGAGGTCTCTTGGGTATGTTTGATGGTGAGATGAACGAACATCTTCTTTCAACAGCAAGTACCAATCAGATATGCGGACACATTGACGTCACAAATTGTGCCTAGTTGTTTGTAACTTCCAACATAACACTTGTAATTTTTATACTACAATTAGCTGTTTATAATCTGTGACCAACATTTTGAATCTATTTGTACCAGTGACCGTGTGAGCTTCCCGCAAGAGCGAAATATAATTTTGGGGCCCTCCCTCTTATACAAGCCGCACATATTCGATCGCAAAAATGGTAAAACAAGCTATGCACTACCTTCACAACAATTATCAGAAGAAAAAGTTAATATCATCGAAGAGTCGACAAGCACTAACGTCCCAGTCACGTGATCATTCATTTGCATTACTATTGTGTATCAGAGGTGCTTGTTCTTCCAGACACCACCCTGTGTGTCATAGAGTCCTAGCTTATTTGTCAAACTAATAACTGACCCCACTAGATCATTATCTTTTGCTCAAGTTACAATAATTAATAAATTTTTGGTGAGCAACTAGGTGTATTGAAAAATTGTGATTTACATGAAATAAGTGTATAATTATTATTGTAAGTGAGATAGTAATTATGCAACTGCAATAAATATTTCCTGTACTAGCTAGCAATAAGTGCACAATAATAAAGCTCAAGGGCTGCAATTGTAAGTTCCAAGGGCAGAAATAGCATTGCCTCATTTCTGGAAAGATTAGAAGGTTCTAGTAGAGTGGGGACAAGGTGTCTTCCTTCGCTGCAACTGAGACCATGCCTGCCGTGGTCACCAACAGGTTCTTTACAGTGATGGAAATTATGAGAGACACAGATAGGAGAGCCTTGGTGCGATCCCTCCTTACCAATTTTAAATATTATGACTCATCACCACTAGAAATTGAAAAAAGTGATAAGAATTGCCTAGCTGGTATTCTAGTGTTTGTTTTTTTGGTGAAGGCTTGCTCTTTATTCACCATTCCTTTCAATATTAATTTTCTGATTTTAGACTCAGTCTTGGCTACTGATCAGAGGTGCTAATGTTACTAGCTGCTGGGGTTGAATTAGGCTTGGAGAGAAATGATTGCTCGGGTAAGCTTATGTACCGTACTAGTATGACTGTGATATGAAAGTTTTAATTTCACTCACATCAGCTCACATAATTATATTTTTGTCCTGTTTTATTGGAGGAGGTCAGTGATGTAGTGGTATGCAGTGAACACTGTACATATGTATATAATTATTTTGTGTTTCTCGTGTTACAGAATTATTCTAGTGCAGATGTCTCTACCAAGTTGTCTCTACCAAGACTGCATGGTATTGTGCTTGATCATGTATTTACAGTAAAAACAGTCCTAGGCATGCTGAAAGAGGTAAAGATCAAACCCCTCTAGATTCAGATGAAGAAAAATACTATTACACTGTAACAAGTTGGATGCATAACTATATAATAGCGTACGTGTAAAATGTTCTACTTCAATCAATCTGCAGGTGGGTATGTGAGATGAATGAATATGTTCTTTCAACACAAAGTACTAATCAGATATGCAACACATTAATGTCTGCCTAGCGGCTTGTAACTTCCAAGTTCCAAAATAGACTATAATTTTTTATACACGTACTCCACATGTTGACCACGTGTGCTTCCCGCGAGCGCGAATTTTGGGCCCCTCCCTCTTATGACCCAAACGCGTGGCGCCTGCAATGGAGAGCTATTTGCAAAAGTCGAAATCCAAAAGGACACCGGCCTTTGATATAAAAGTACCTCAACCAGTAAAATGTGAACAGCACAAGTATACCATTGGAGGAGTGCCACTACTGTTTCCCTGCAAGCCCTACTCTACTCAAATACAAATGATGTCCAAGGTTCGGCTCAAGTCAGGCGTGGCCGGCCTGACCAATCGCATTCTGGATATGTCTAACTATACCAGTATGCGATTGGTCAGCCCACGTCTGACTTGCTCGAAGAGCTGCATTCTAGATACTAGCGCAGTTTATGTCTGATCTACTCAGATCATACAGGCACTCAATAAGCAGGAGAATGCTCTACTGGAGAGTCCTACGGGTAGTGGCAAGAGCCTGGCACTGCTGTGTTCTGCTCTAGCATGGCAGCAGCACCAGCGACAAGCTACATGTAAGTACATCATTATTTGATAAGCTGTGTAACTGTCAAAGTCTTGGTTTTTTGATGTTCATCCCTCCCTCTTAATTATCAGATGTAGCTGCACAGCAGCTCCCCACTCCATTGTGTGATGGAGTCAAGATGGAGGCAGTAGACACCACGGCTGCTGTGAAGTCTGAAGATGCTGTGAAGTCTGAAGATGATGTGAAGCAGGAGCCAGTAGTGAATGAAGCACCTGTGACTGTGCTGTCCCCAAGTGAGAATAAACCAATCAAGACAGAAGAGCCACAGCAATCCAAGGTAAGAGTCCTTCTAATACTTGTAGTATCAAGAGTGACAATATCTTAGCCGGTTGCAAAGAAACGAAAGTACAAAGGAAGAGGAAAACCTGTTATGTATGAAGACGACTCTGACATCCTAGCAGATTCAGTCACTCCAACATTTAACTCAGTAGAGCAGATGGAGACTAACGGCGAGACACCAGAGACGGTGTCATCACAGCTACCAGCTAGTGATACTATAGACCTTACGTCATCAGCTAGTGAGTGTGTCAGCCATACAGTTACAGCTTTGATCAAACTTACCACAGCTAGTGACCAGACAACCAATGACCAGATGAGCGTATTACCTACTAGTGACCAGTTGAATACAGCACCTACCACACCTAGTGTCCAGGCGTCCATTATACCTGGTGTCCAGGCGCCCGCTATACCTGGAGTCCAGGCGCCCGCTATACCTGGAGTCCAGGCGCCCGCTATACCTGGAGTCCAGGCGCCCGCTATACCTGGAGTCCCGGCGCCCGCTATACCTGGAGTCCAGGCGCCCGCTATACCTGGAATCCAGGCGCCCACACTACCTGTTGTCCACATACCTATTCTACCCGGTGTCCAGATACCTATTATACAGATACCTAATCTTGGTGTCCAGATACCTATTCTACCTGGTGGTATCCAGATACCTAATCTACCTGGTGGTATCCAGATACCTAATCGTATCCAGATACCTAATCTACCTGGTGGTATCCAGATACCCAATCTACCTGGTGGTATCCAGATACCTAATCTACCTGGTGGTATCCAGATGCCTAATCTACCTGGTGGTATCCAGATACCCAATCTAGCTGATGTCCAGATGAATGCAACAGCTAGTAACCTAATAGCTAGTGGGAAGATGACTATTGGTGAGGACATTAAGACTGAACCAACAGGTGGTAGCTCGGTAGCTAGTCCAGGTTCAACCATTGATGATAATACTGCTGTTCCTGCTTCTGGCAGGTAGGAGGAGTGTGGTAGATAGTAATGCTTGCTGTATTATTGTTCACACTTTAGGCGCTTTCGAATCTTTTTTGGCACACGGACTCACAAGCAGATTACCCAGCTAGTACATGAGCTGAGGAAGACAGCATATTCTGATGCAAGGTGATGGATACTGTGCAGTGCATGAAGGTGTCTTGTTCTCTTTCTCAGGATGACCATTCTATCTAGTAGAGAGCACACTTGCATTCATCCCAAAGTGTCTAAGATGAGGAACAAGAATGAGGAGTGTCGAAAACTGGTTCAATATACAGAAGTGAGTAGTGCTATAGTTTACGGTGCTATGATAAAGATCAATATGTTCTAGGGAGTGTCTTGCAGTTATTTTCATAAGGTCCAGCAGAAGCTCGGCACTCAGGCTAAACTGAAAGAATACGGTTTCAACACAGCATGGGATATTGAGGACTTTGTGGGTCTGGGCAAAGTGATCAAGGTACTCATCGCATGAACAAACACAGCTGTACTTGCATCATGTGCTGTCAGGTATGTCCGTACTATGCTGCTCGAACACTCAAAGATGAAGCAGATATTATTTTTTGTCCTTATAACTACTTGATCGATCCTATGATAAGAAGTCAGGTTAGTGCAACGGCACATGTATAATACTGTGATGGAACTGTGCATGCACTATAAAAAGATTCTCCTCAATTTAAAAAAACAGTCATGTAAAGTTGGGCGAGAAAAAAAAAAACAGGCATGAAAAGGCATGAAAAACAGGCATGAAAAGTTGGGCGAGTTTAAAAAAGTTGGGCGAGTTTAAAAAAACAGGCATGAAAAGTTGGGCGAGTTATTCCAACTGTGATGCTGTTGTTGTACTCTAGATGCTGATGGATGTCGCAGGTCAGGTGATCATCCTGGATGAGGCACACAATATGGAGGACTCAGCTAGAGAAGCTGCCAGTGCTAGTGTCACAAGTCGAGAACTAGAAGAAATATTGGAGGAGATGGAAGGGCTCTGTAAGTGAATGAACAACCTGTGTCAAGCTTGAGCTAAGTTTGTTTCCAGATAACTTTTGTTTTGGCATGAAAGACCTTCAACAGCTTAGACACAGCTTAGGATTTTTGAAAGCTGTGGTAAGCATGCTTTATGTGATGAAATTGTTTTTTACTCATTAATTTTAGGTGCAACAGCTCATTAGTTGGATGCAGGCACGGTCTCTTGATCTACCACAGTCCAGATATGAGGAGGGCTGTCAAATTTGGAATGGACGTGACTTTCTGCCTATTTTGAGAGACATGGGCATGTGTGCCG
This sequence comes from Haliclona indistincta, assembly GCA_964017065.1. Taxonomy (NCBI): domain Eukaryota; kingdom Metazoa; phylum Porifera; class Demospongiae; order Haplosclerida; family Chalinidae; genus Haliclona; species Haliclona indistincta. Next base: position 4,526,058 of record OZ024791.1, read on the forward strand.
AAACCTATCCTTTACTCAAGGTGCTATATACCTCTTCAATAACAGAACTTTTTTGATAATATTAATTTTTAGAGACATGTTGCTAATGTTGGCGAGGGTGGTAATACTGGGGATGAGAAGTAAGTGCCTCAATGTGCCTCAATCTTTGAGTATTTAAGAAATGCTATAACTTTATTGTATAGTGAAAAAAAGCCAACACTTAGTTCATCTGCTATGCAAATTCTAGAGACCACATTCGTCACCGCTGGATATCTGTTTGTGGAGAACATGAGATTCACAGAAGATTACAGGTTAGCGACAAGCATTGTTTGTAATTATCAGTAAGAATGAATTACTGTATAGAGTTGTACTCAAGAGAACAGCAATGTTTGTACCACCTGTGAGTGACGGACCTCTTGTTGTTGTATGGTGTGTTGTTTGGTTCTGTTAGTCTGGTGGTGCAGGATGGAAGCGACGCAAATCAAGACAGGAGAAGGAGTGGGTAGCTGTACTGCACTTCTGGTGTCTCAATCCAGCTGTGGTGAGTGTGACTCTCTAGCAAGGCATTCACTCTCTCTTGTGTTAGGCATTCAGTCAGCTGCAGTGTGCTCGCTCTGTCGTGCTCACGTCAGGTACTCTGTCACCAATGAATTCCTTTGCCTCAGAGCTGGGTGTGGACTTCCCTATTCAACTTGAAGCCAATCATGTCATTCCTCTCAATCAGGTACACTGTGTATCATTAGAGAGTTTTAGTTAGCCGTTTACGCCACGGCTGAACGTCAACGGCTGGTTCAGTGACGTCACCTTGTATCTTGTAACTTGTGTACACGTGAAGAAGGCAATCTAGTCGTGTACATATACAACACTTTAGCGCGCACAGTGTTTTGCAGACACACATGTAAAACACAATAATACAGAAACCTAAAGCATGTGCCTTTGTGCTAGCTTGACAAACGTGCAGGAAATCTAGACGAGAGAAACGAGAAGTCTTTGAAAACCATACGTGAAAACCAGGTGCCAGCCGTTGTAAACGGGAAAATTGAACACGAGGCTGGACTTAAGGGCATATCACGTGCTAATTTCTGATGTCAGCATTGCCAGACGTTAGCCGTTAGTGCAAATAAACGTGTAACTAAAAGTCTCTATTGATTCACTACAGCACTTACTGATTGTACTATGCAGACGTGGGTGTCTACTGTTTCTTGTGGTCCAAATGGACGATTGATCAATGCCAGCTACCAGCATGCTGAAGTTAGTGTAATGTAATACTTCACCAATCCCAACGATTTTATAGACTTATGAATTTCAAGATGAACTTGGGCTTCTTCTATTGAAAGTGTGTGAGGTAAGACACGAATAGTGCCATTAGCATGTCATGATGAGTTGGGTCTACTAGACTGTACCTAAAGGTGTGCTCTGTTTCTTGTCATCTTATAAACTACTCGAGAAGCTTACCTTGCGATGGCAGGTCAGAATGCTGGCTTGAAGCTATAAAGAAGTGTCTCTCTCTTTTTTAGGATACAGGATTGTGGTACAAGGTTATGAAAAGGAAGCACATTGTGTCTGAGCCGAGAGCAGGAGAGAGGGAAGGTGCTTTACCTCAGAGCACGAGAGAGACCTTTGTTAATCTGTGTATTAGATTTTGAGTCGGTCATGGCAAGTTTTTACGAGCATGTTGGCGGTGGAACTTCTTCACTAGAAGATGAGGATTGTGAAGGTACCTCAATAGTCTAAAGTATCTGCTCTTTATTTTGTTACTCCAGATGGAGACCATCAAGATGGGGCATTGTTCTTGGCTGTATGTCGAGGAAAAGTTAGTGAAGGGCTTGACTTTGCCGATGACAACGCTCGTGCAGTTATAACTGTAAGGGTATTATATCAGTTAGGCTGTGTGCTTTATCTCAATCTACAGGTTGGTATACCATTTCCTAATGTAAAAGATAAGCAGGTTTGTGCTGCTAGCATTAGTTTTTCTGACATTCAATCCTGGTTTGTGTAGGTGGCGCTGAAGAGAGAGTACAATAATGAGCTATGCTATTCAAAAGGGCTACTGTCTGGTGGAGAGTGGTACAATATACAGGCTTATCGAGCTCTGAATCAAGCTCTTGGACGCTGCATCAGACACAAGTATGCGATTACCAAACCTGTCCTGTCCTGTGCTAGTTGTTCCCTATAGAAAAGACTGGGGTGCACTGATTCTTGTAGATGAGAGGTTTGGGAAGGGAATAAGATACACTAGAGGTACAGTGTGCGTGTGAAATTATTATGAAATTTTATGTGCAATTTTAGGGCTTTCTAAGTGGGTGAAGCAGCGCGTGACTCACACTCCTGACTTCAATGGTGCTATGGTCTCTCTGTCATCTTTTGTTCAATGTAGAATTCAAGAGAACACCAGGTTAGAGATAATGCCTTTGACTGAAGTATATTTTTCTTTTCAGTTTAACTGATGTCTCTATGTGTGATACCTCTGTGTGTTCTTCAAGTGCTGTTAGTATGATCAAGCCCACGCCTACTTCAACATCATTTCCAAAGCTTGCTACTCCCTCAAAACCGTTCATCTATCCCACTGCCATTAAATCTCCTCCGACCACTACTGATACCGGCTTATCCAGTAGCAACTCATCCAGTGTTGCTTCATCCTCAACCAGTTCTCAAAACCAGCTTAATCCCGTTCCTGTACCTAAAGAGACCATTTGTATTGATGAGCCAGTTGTCGCTCCTGGTTCAACTTTGAACGAATCGCCTGATCTGGTCTCTTGTGAAACTTCCCCTGTCATGCTTAATGACACCCTCTCCTCTTCTCTGGCTCCTACCTCATCCCTGGCTTCTCTGGCTCCTAGCTCATCTGTCACCTGCAATAGCTCAGAATCAGTGCAGCCAGCACCTTCTTTCTCTTTCTCAACACCTAGAGTGCTTATCCAGCCAGAAACAGTCAGTAACACAGACCGATCTACTGAACAGTCTGACAAGAAACTGGATGACAGTGATGTGACTCCGCCTGTGTCACCACCCAAGTGTCTCTGTGTACCTACACCAGTATCTACTAAGCCTTCTGCATCGTCATCTCGAACCCCTCGTTCAAACTTGAGAAGGAGTGCCAGGACTTCAAGAAGAAGAATCCCTCTTCCAATCACACCTACTGCTACAGGTGACGACAATGACGACGATGATGACTTTAAGACTAGCTTGAACACTAGCATTAACCGGCATCGCAAGAGAAAACTTCCCAAAGAGTTACCAACTACTTCAAAAGTAAGGCATAAAAGAATAATACTTTGCAAAATTTTGATGTACTATAGACGGAAGACAATGATAAAACAGTGAATGCTGACGTACTGTGCTCTTGTGGTAAGATGTTAGCAAGTGTATCAGGTAAAAGCACATGCATTGTAACTCGGTCCTGGGTTCAGCTGGCTTCCGTGTAGATTCGTCGTCATGGTCTCAACTAGTGTCCGCTCACTCTCTTCAGACTAGCTGGCTGGGGTTGTATCTTGCAAAACATAGACTCACGGATCACAAAGTTGTGTGTGTCAGTGCAATGCCTGCAACATGCGCTCCCAGAAGAGGTTAGAGACTGGTTCCCATACTAGACAATCCTCATGCTCATGCTCACAGAGTCAGAGTGGAGCAATAATGCAGTTTGGGACGAGGAACTAAAATGGTGTTTCCAACTACTGGACTGTTCTTGTGGTAAAATGGTTGGGATTAAAATAATCCATGCTGCAGGCAGACCAGATCTTGACAACATGGTATGTAGGCATAAAATAGCTGATTGTTTTGATTCACAAAATAAATCTTTTCCCAGATTTTGCTCATATCTCTTCAGTCATAACAGTCAAGATGCTTTGGCTCCATAACGAGAACAGCTTTCTTTCAATGTTTTGTCAAACATGCAGGTTTAATTCATTTTGTTATACCAAGTGACAAATAAAAATGCTTTTCGAGGTGATTACTTTCTTGCCACTCGGCAATGACATGTAGAGATGACAGCGAATTAAGATGGCGGCTACTCTTGTGCATAGTATAGTTCATGTGTGTGGCTCTGTCATGCAGTTCTTGGCTTCCTCCATGCATGTAAAATTGAGTTGCACTGCTGGATTAGTTGGGGATTGAGGATCCTATAAAACCTGGAATGTCAAAATGGAATGTACTTTCCTACATACATGTATTATTGTATGCATGAATTATCACTGGTTGGTAACATTAAGATGAGACCTTTGAAAAATTGACACGAAGACAAGGGTTAAGCTAGAATTAGCAATGAGCAATTGTAAAACATAAGTTTAATCATAGACACAGGATAAAGAGAATCACTGAACATGCAAACAGAGAAAGATTAGTAATGTATCCTGACCCATGATGTTCTTTCACAATAATACATGTGTAATTATTGTGTTCATTATGTTGCTGTGGAGATCATTAAAATAGATTGATTCGATTCACTTCCTCACTATGAATCCTAGAGGCATGCAGACTGAACCAAGACTTATTTCAGGGGCACATAAAGGAATGGAGCAGGTAACCACCATTGGTTTGGTCATAGATATTACAGTACGGGATAGGAAGCCGCACTTATTGGGTGGTCGATGCGCATTACCCTCCATGCACGTAAAATTGAGTTGCACTGCTGGATTAGTTGGGGATTGCCATAACTAACTGGGGATTTTATAGGATCCTCAACTTAGTTGGGGATTGCCATAACTAACTCAGTCGATGCGCATTAAAAGGCACCTGTTTCAAAGATGCTCTATTACACTGTGGAGGGGGAATGCTGCCCTATGGCTAAACAGAATGTCCACAGTCTCTTCAAGAGTGGATGGAATTATTTGACTTGTTTGTTTTTTCTCATTACCCTTGACGTCACATGACGATTACATTTTCCGTGTATTGTGCTCTCCGTATTTTAAATAAACGGAGAATCACTGATAGCACAGCCAATAATCTAGCTGCTTCTTGGCAACGTACTAACTGGTTCAGTACACGCAGACGACTAGTGGCTTTGTATTGTATTAGTACCATAATCAAGTCATAGAACCTTTGCCTCTTCGAGAATTTGTGTATACAGATCTGTAATCCGCCACAGAGTCACAAATCTTCTGTTTACCGTGAGGTGCCAGTACTGGTATCCATTCAAGTCCGGTAGTATGAAACACGCAATCTTCAACAATACAATAAATGCACTAGAATAAGCCAAAGACAGCTACACAGTGGCGTATCCAGGATTTGAATAAGGAGGGTGCTCACACTTAGTTACACTAAATAGCATTGTGTATTCAAGACAAAGAGCACTTAGCCTACACTGACAAGAGATTACATGTGGTTTTTGACAGCACTGATGAGTTCAGCCCTGATTTTATGAATATTATTAGTGACATAGCAACTCGTTTTCATAGCAAATAGCTTGCTAAGGGGGGTGCTTGAGCACTGGAAGCACCCTTGTAGATACGCCCCTGCAGCTACATGTAAACGAAAGCTGTACAAGCACATCACACCGCGCTCGTCTGCTGCTCGACGTGACGTCACGTACTACATTTTGATTTGGAGGAAATTTTAGCTTCCTATCCCGTACTGTAATATCTAGTTTGGTCAAACCAGAGAATAAGCAGTCCAACTTCTCGTCTACCTATAAGAGACATGAAAGACAAAAAACGCGCCTATGGTCAAAGGGTGCGTGAGGTTGAACATGCTTATTTTTCTCCACTAGTGTTCTCCTTAATGAGTTTTCATCAAAAATTGTAAATCTTGCTGGAAATGCTCCAAAGTTGATGAAAATCAATTCTAAGTGTTCTAAATGTCATTTAAAATTCAGTTTTGGAAGAAATAGACGCCGAAGGATTATAAGGTGATTAACCTTTTAGTTGCCAAGTTATTTCGTCAGAAATTTGACTTGCTCTAAACTGGCAGTTTGTTTTGCAATTTTCTACAAAATGCAGTACGCTAGCTATTCCAAACTAGCACCCTTTTCTCCTGGCATGTCAAGGTTTACGAAAATGTACTAAACTCTAATCTGGCCACTCCCACTTCGGAAATGAAGCCACTTAAGTGTTGCGGCCTCGTCAATTTTTTGCTCATTTTGATCTTCATTCAGCCCTGGTGACTGATACAAAAACCTGGTGGTGTCCAGGTGAGCGAACAGGACAGTTTAGACCATATTCTATGCCAAAGTATGCATTTCCGGGCATCCTGAAGCCCTAAAAATGCCGAAAGCGGCGAGGGGCTCCGCCCCTTCGAACCCCGGGTTAAAAGGGGGACACCCCCCTTTAAAAATTCCCCCGTCCCCCGTTCTATATATTTTAGTGGGGAGGGCGCGGCGAAAAACAGTGGGTTTTTCAGGTAATTTGCATTAAACTTGATTTGACCTTTCTAGAGCACTTTTTACACTACTTATGACGTCTAGAGTAGGTGGAGTCAATTATGACACCTATAGGTGTCATTAGGGGTTAAAGGGTTAACTGGTGGCCTGGGTCGAGAGGCTTCTTGTGTCATCAAACATCTTGCTTCCTCGTTAGCCACCAAATGGAAGCAGCCCTACTCGATAACTCTGAACTGGATGACTCATATGCACTATTGAGATCCTCAATCCGTTGCCTCAGAGGAGCCCGTTCCAGATGCGGCCATGCAGCTCGTGCCCTAAACACACCAGTGGACGTCATCTGTGCAGAATCTCTCCTCTAACTAATAACTATACTACTTACGCACTTTATTATTTATTATCTTATCTTTACTCTTTAGCTCGCTTCACGATCACCTATCATTACTGTATTATAACATTATTTTATTCATTAAAATAATGTCAAACCAGAGATCCTCTATCCAAAATCTACCAAGTCAGATACAGCGCTTTGCCGATAGGTTGTCAGAAGGAGACAGACAAGAGTGTAGCTTGTGGTTTGAACAATAATAACACTACAATAACTATACTTCACTGACCATTGTTATAGTAAACCACAAGCTTCACCCGGCTGTTTTCTTGTGACAACCTTATTTGGGATTTGTTATCATAGTAAGGCTTCAGCAGGGATGATGGGGTACATGTCGGTGGTTACCCGTTCCTTCCTTTATGTGCTCCTGATAAAGTCCAGATTCCATTTTGACATTCTAGGTTTGTATAGTATCCCAAAACAAGCTATTCATTTACATGCAGACATGCCCAGACTCTATGTGGTGATTAGCACTGTATACTGATGTAGAGCACCTGTCCTGTGTTGCTATTTTTATGAAAATGAGATCCTCGGTTGCTCAGAAATACCTATTGTGTCCTCCAAAGCAAACATCTGCTGTACTATTAACTCTGCACATGCCTTAGAATCTGTTTAAAATCTGTCCACTGCCTGCATAATAATGAATACTACAAGAATACAGTGACAGTATAAAGCACAATGGTGGAGACATGTATACATATGAGGTCAGAGTATTTGCCCTGGCTACTTTGGCAAAGAACTAGCACTTATCTTATGTACACCAGCCACTTAGTGGGTGTTGCAATAGATTACTTTTTAATTTCAAATAGTGATGATAATGCTGCTAGCCTGAAAACTGATGCACTTAGAAGTCTCTCTGCTATAATAAGACAAGTCTCTTTGCTATAATAACCTCTAATTTAAAAAGTCTTTCCATCCCAAATAGGCACCCTCTAATAGCATAGAGGCTAGTTGCGCAGGTCCCCTTTCAGGATAATCACGGCAGTGTATGATAGCATGAATATAGTCTCTTCTGCTGGACTCTAGGTCACTGTGATATATTGACACGGGAAAGGGAGTGATGAGAGAGGATAAGACATAACTGGCTAGCAGACGACAGGTACGGCCATTGCCATCAGAAAAAGGATGTAGGGAGACTAGGTGATAAAGCAACCGGGCAGCACACTTGAACACATACTCTACTTTCTGATGAGGGTTTTGTAACCGTTTAAGACCACTCATGAGGATATTGTGGCGATCAATAATACAGTAGAACTGCTCTTCTACAACTGTTGGTGGAGGGTACATGTGAATATTGTCTTCTGGTGTTCTAGTGTACACGTCACAGTCTCGTATCTTGCCGGGAGTGCGGTGCAAATCTTGTAGTAGTATGGCGTGGATATCACACACCTGCTGTACTGTTAGCAACCCACTCCACCCCATTTCTTCCATTAGACTTTCAGCGTGACACAGTGCTCTAAAGGTGTTGATTGATTCCCTCTCCTCCCTCGTACACGATTCGGTCTTTCCAGATAGTTGGGCTTCTTTTACTACGACGTTCGTCTCTCCCACTGTTTGAGTCCCGACACACTCGCCTACGTTTGAACGATAGACATAATGCACTGCGGTGGAGAGATGATTACACAGCTTGGTAGCCCGCGGCTCATCCCGTCGCTCAACAAAATTCTCGACAACGCTTGTTAGTGTATCGGCCAGTGTCCTTTCCCGATCCTTTTGCCAAACAAGCTCGTCGGCGAATTTGAATCCTAGACCGCTTCTTACTGGCGACTTCACGACGCATACAGCCATACTACACTTGGATAGCTTCTCTTGTTTTTGAATTCTGTTCTGCAATCCTGCCGTCGTTACGCGAGAGTCAGTTGCCAACTTCCACCCAATCGTACACCGGCCGCGCCCAATGACGCAATAATACTAAGAATGACCGCGCTTTTTTATACCGGCGTTGCCTAGTGATAATCGTGTACACACACAAAAAAAAACAAGAATAACACTGTACATGTACTAAGGGTAAACATGAAGTTTTACACACATGTCATTAAAATCTAGTTTAATTTCTAGAAACTGGCCCTGGTTGCTGATGATGCAACTGGTATCGGCAGATTCGACAGCTGCTAGGACACTTTCTAACATGCTCTTTGCCTCTTCTGGAATGTTTTTACAGCGGCAAAAACGTTCCACTTTATTTGGTATATCAGATTTGTTTGACTTCTCAATCACAATTGGACCAGCTAGTAAACCGCCTGATTCAAGATATCGGAATAACTCCTTCCACCCTATGTTAGCACCTTCTATAAGCATAGCAGCTAGTTTCCCAGGCCCTTTATCTGGATTCTCTCGACAGTAGATAATGGCTTGGATGTAGTCATCTCTATTACGATCAGCACTATTCTTATGATAAATAGTGACAGGGAATGGCGTGATAAGTGACAGAATGTGGTTGGCCAGGAGGCGACAAATCCTGCCATTGCCATCGTAAAAAGGGTGAAGTGACACAACTTCATATAGTAACCAAGCAGCGCACTTGAATATATAGATGGTGTTCTCGCGACTTATTTGTTTTTTAATGCCTTTCATGTGAATGTTGTGTCGATCAACAATGTTGTAAAACCTGAATTCCACTACTTCTGGGGATGGATAAGTGTGTAATTTACCCCGGTATTCAACATAGACTTCCCCTTTTCTATTACCAGTTTTCTTGCGAATCTGGCCACCATCGCCTGTCTTCAAACCCTTGAGCAGTATTTCATGAAGATCACACACGACAGGAACTGTTAGCAATCCGGACTCTCGCAGTTTCTCCCAATCACCGGTACCACTTGATTCCTCGCTTGATTCTTCATCGGACGGCCCGTAGAATGATTCACGCAATGCTCTCCAGTTGTTTACACTTCCTCTATCCGATTCGCTCAATGCCGAGTCGTCTTCTTGGTGACCCACCTCGCTAGTCAGGTATCTATCCAACAGCTTGCGGGTACCGTCAAATGTCTGCGTGCCGATGCATTCTGCCTTGTTTGACTGATAGACAAAGTTTACAGCCATGATCCTGGTAAAGCCCCGACATCGGTCTTTGACGGACGTCTTTAACTCATTGTATTTTTTTCTCTTTTCGACGATCTCGTCTATCATTTCATCAACGCCTTGGCCATCAAGATCAAAATTCAGGAGGCTGTTACATGCCATGATGATGTTTATTGAGTCAAGTATTGTTCGAGTGGTTCGAGTACATGAGGTCAAAGGCGTGACTAAAAAGTGTGCGGTTGAAATGCGCGCGCCGCATTGGTGGCCGGGCGGCTACCGAAGCAGTAAAAATACTTAGCCACGATGCCTGCATGAGCGGAGAGAGACAACAGGTGTCAGCTGCTGAGTGCCACTGATCATAGACCTGCTTCAATAGTTCTGCTGCTTCCATGCTACCATGGTTCTGTTGCTTGCATGCTTCCATAGTTCTGCTGCTTGCATGCTTCCATAGTTCTGCAGCTTGCATGCTACCATGCATGGTTCTGCTGCTTGCATGCTTCCATAGTTGTGCTGCTTGCATGCTTCCATGATACTGTTTTGATGCTTTCTTGGATCTAGTGTTCTCATACGTGCTGTCATATGCATCTGCTAATTGCATGCTAGCATACATGCCACTGCACCGAGACATCTGCACCTTTGGTGCTTTATTTTCGCAGTTTTTGCTTGAGCCGTGAGAATATAATCTTGACGAAATGTATGGCATAATTTGTGCTGTTTGCGAGAATCGAACTTGCGAAATTGGTGAAAATTTAGGCCCGCAAGAGCTATAGATAATCCTCATGCATGCTCACAGAATCAGAGTGGAGCAATAATGCAGTTTGGGACGAGGCACTAAAATGGTGCTTCCAACTACACGACTGTTCTTGCGGTAAAATGGTTGGGATTAAAATAATCCATGCTGCAGGCAGGCCAGATCTTGACAACATAGTATGTTGCTTGATGTAGCTAATCATATGCTATGTTTTTAATCTTCTCCAGATTTTGCTCATATCTCTTCAGTCATAACAGCTCAGTTTGACTCCATGAGGACAGCATTCTTTCAATACCTTGTCAAACATGCAGATTTAATTCATTTTGTCATACTGCTTATAAAAAGTGAAAAATAAAAATTGATGAACGATACATGCATTCAAATAAACTTTGATGCATTAATAATACATTAATCGTAAATCTGTACATTGTCATATACGTCTTCATCATCATTATCTCTGATAACTCGACCATATGCAGTATTGGTAATCACCTCAACAGCTCTACTGTTGGATGATGCTACAATATCCTGTACTGGTGGAGTGCTGCTGTGACGTCGTCTCATGCACGAAGCAGCTAGACCGAGTACCAGACCAATCCCCACCCCAATCACTGAGGAGATGATTGCTGTTAGTATGAACAGCACAAGAGAATACTGACTGGTTTCCTGCATTGAGGGAACTGCCAAAAGAGATACTATCATGCTCAAGTATCTATCATCAATCATGTCAATAATGCACAGTTTTCATTTTGAGTAGGCTTATGTTTACATGTGAAGAAAAATATTATTACATGGATAGCAAATGAAACCGCAAGATCATAACTTCAAAGTCTATTGGTATAATGGGTTTGTGTAAGACACTTGTATGCACAAATACAGTGTGTATTATTGCACATGCACTATGCAGAATTGTTGACACACTTCTTACTTTGCACCATAATGGTGGCAGTGGCTGTTGGTTCTCCTGAAGTACTGCAGTTCAGGACTGCACCATTTAGTGCTGCCAGAGATGACAAACTGCCAGTGAGTGTCAGAGTAGAGTTGATGCAGGTAGCATCATTGTTATGGCTCTCTGTGAGAGACACTCTAGTAACATTCAGTGCTGGAATAAGTGTCGAACTGGAATGCACCGACACGCTGATAGAACCAGTCCACACAGAGCTAGCCCAAGAGATAGCTGCGCCATCATTGTTGCAAGTGTAACTCAGCGAGCTCTGTAGACAGATATCATCACTGATTAGCGCAGTACTGGTTATAGTAGGTACTGAGGCCGGACACTGCTGACCTGTAGCAGGTACAACAGAGATCTGTACTCTGTCACACGTGCACACAACAATCGTGCAACAGATCAGCTTACGTACAGTTGCAATGTAAAACAGCAGCCGAACAAACCACCAGGAACACGAACATCGAGCGTGATAACGACATTCTTGCTAGTACCATTCTATGCTAGTACGACTATGATCGACGTCTTTCTTTTGTAAACTCAGAGGTGTGGCTGTAACTGAGCCGCGCCTATTTTCTGGAAGTACATATTTTTATTTCAGTGCTTTCTAAGTGAAATATGTGTAAATGAACAAAATCACACAGTGACACACAAAAGTTGTACACAAAATGGGGACAAAATGAAAAGTAACATATAAACAACATATTCAGTTCATGATAGACATATCTGATTTGAGTTGAGCTAGTAACATTGGCACGGACTGTACTACACTGCAGTGGAAAGAAATGAGAGAATAATGCATACTGCAGTCGACGTTGAGCAACTCACAATTATCATCGACACTCTTCTTCCTGTTTTGAAACTCCTTCATGAAGGATGGTACTGAAGATTCCTTACTGGTTGTACTGGTACGAGATGACTTGTCCTAAGGCAAAGGAAATAATTTCAGAGCATTCCAAATAAAAGACAAATGCTAGCTAACCTCAGTACTTTGTTGTTTTCGTTTTTTCATCAACTCCTTCTTCCAGGCAGGAACTTCAGGCTCCTTCTTGACTGCGCTGGTGCTAGGTGTAGCAGTAGCTACGGTAGGTGAACGCCGACGTGCTAACAAATCTTGCTTCCATTTTGGCAGTGAAGAAGGCAGCTGTGCTTGTTTCTTAGTCTCTCCTTCCTCTTCCTCCTCCTCCTCCAGTAGTGACCTACTCCTTCCTCTTGTCTCTGGACTGTTAGGTGTGGTCAACATTCTCGGGCTAGTAATCAGTTCGCTCATAGGACGTGATTTATTTCTTCCTGCACTGGGTGGCTTGTCTTGGGTAGGGCTTCTAAGAAGAGGAGAGGTTGATCCTTTGGGGGTGGGTGAACTAGAATCTTTAGGAGCAGGTGATATTGAGCGTTTAGAATCAGGTGAAGTCGGTCGCTTAGAAGTAGGTGAACTTGAATTTTTTGGAGTAGGCGATGTAGGACTCTTGGGAACAGATGGGCTTACTTCACCAGAAAGCAGCCGTTCTCTCTCTCTCCTTCGTTCCTCTAGTCTTCTCTTCCAGGCAGGTACATCACCCTCATCCTCTTCTTTCTCAATAGGTGCCTTCTTGTTCACTGGTGAAACTGGTTTAGCAGGCTCACTTGATGCTTTAATATCACTTGTTCCAGCTAACAGTCTATCTCTCTCTTTCCTCCTTTCTTCTAATCGCTTTTTCCACTGTGGCGGAGAATCCTCAGCTACTTGTACCTTTGGTTTGTTGCTATCTACTCTCTTCTTTGAAACTGGAATACTTTTAGGTTCTTCTTTAGTCATCTCCTTTTCTTCGCTGGCCTGTCTTTTCTTCCTTCTCTCTTCTAGACGCTTTTTCCAGCCAGGAACATCGTCTTCATCTTCTTTTGCTGTAGAAGGCTCCTTTGCTTTTTGATCAGATTTCACATTTGCAGATGCCTTCTCACTCTTAGTTGAAGTGCCGGGAGAAGATTGGATATCATCTGTAGGAGTGGTTGATTTTATGGACGGAGACTCAGTTTTCTTCTCTTCATCAAACAGAGGTTCGTCATCGTCTTCAAACAACGATACTTTTGTCTTGCCCGATTTAGCGCCTTTCTCTCTCTCCCTCTCTTGGCTCTCCTTCTCTACTTCAGTGACGACACCCAGAGGGTCAGCAAAGACATCTTCGTCTTTATGAGGAGATGGAGTAGGATTTTCAACAGTGTGCTCTGAAACAGGTTTAGAAGCAGCGGGAGAGAGGTCTTCACCAAACAAAGTTGCTAAGCGCTCTTCTTTCTTGGTGGTTGGAGGCTCCTTGACCTCTTCTTCCACATCTTTGGATGAGCTAGAGGACAGTTCATCTTGAAACAGTTCATCATCGAACAAGCTAGCTGCTTTTGTTTTGGCTGGTTTACCTGACACTGGTTTGTCAGCAATACCAACTACATCATCCTCTTCATCAAATAGTTTGGTAATGGCTCGTTCTGGCTTGCTAACAGCTTCCTTTTCTTTCTTCTATTGCTCTTTTCTTCTCCTCTCCTCTATGCGCTTTTTCCAATCAGGTACCTCCACCTCCTTTTTAACTTTGTCCTCAGCTTTTTCTTTTGCTGGCTCTTTTCTCTTTTCCACCGATACCTTCTCCTCTTTCTTCTTGCCCACTGTAGGTTTCTGCTCTGCTTGTTTCTCTTGCTCTCTCTTTTTTCTTCTTTCTTCTATACGTTTCTTCCAATCTGGAATCTCATCTTTTTCGTTGGTCAAGGGTGCAGCCTTTTTCTCTGGTTCCTCTCTCTTTTTCCTTCTCTCCTCTAGCCGCTTTTTCCATTCAGGAATATCTTCTTCCTTCTCGTCTGTCGATGGCAAAAGTTTTTGAGCTCGATGTGGCTTACTCGGTGGTTTGTCAACTTCTTTCTTTGCAGTGTCCTCCTTTTTATTATCAACTGTCTCATCAGCTGGCTTTGCTTCCTTAATCCTAGTCATCTCACTCTCTGGTTCCTTTGTGGCGCTTTCTTCTGTTTCCTTCTTAGCTGTAGCACTAGTCTCTGATACAGCGTCTTCCTTCACTATCTTCTCGTTCACCTTTTTGCTTAGTTCTGGGCTGTCTTTTCTAGTTTCTTTCTTGCTCGAATCTGAGCTTTCTTTCTTGGTCAAATCTGGGCTTTCTTTCTTACTTTCCTTCTTGGTCAAATCTGGGCTTTCTTTTTTGGTCAAATCTGGGCTTTCTTTCTTTGTCAAATCTGGGCTTTTTTTCTCACTTTCTTTCTTGGTCAAATCTGGGCTTTCCTTGTGACAGAATGTGGTTGGCCAGGAGACGACAAATCCTGCCATTGCCATCGTAAAAAGGGTGAAGTGACACAACTTCATATAGTAACCAAGCAGCGCACTTGAATATATAGATGGTGTTCTCGCGACTTATTTGTTTTTTAATGCTTTTCATGTGAATGTTGTGTCGATCAACAATGCTGTAAAACCTGAATTCCACTACTTCTGGGGATGGATAAGTGTGTAATTTACCCCGGTATTCAACATAGACTTCCCCTTTTCTATTACCAGTTTTCTTGCGAATCTGGCCACCATCGCCTGTCTTCAAACCCTTGAGCAGTATTGCATGAAGATCACACACGACAGGAACTGTTAGCAATCCGGACTCTCGCAGTTTCTCCCAATCACCGGTACCACTTGATTCCTCGCTTGATTCTTCATCGGACGGCCCGTAGAATGATTCACGCAATGCTCTCCAGTTGTTTACACTTCCTCTATCCGATTCGCTCAATGCCGAGTCGTCTTCTTGGTGACCCACCTCGCTAGTCAGGTATCTATCCAACAGCTTGCGGGTACCGTCAAATGTCTGCGTGCCGATGCATTCTGCCTTGTTTGACTGATAGACAAAGTTTACAGCCATGATCCTGGTAAAGCCCCGACATCGGTCTTTGACGGACGTCTTTAACTCATTGTATTTTTTTCTCTTTTCGACGATCTCGTCTATCATTTCATCAACGCCTTGGCCATCAAGATCAAAATTCAGGAGGCTGTTACATGCCATGATGATGTTTATTGAGTCAAGTATTGTTCGAGTGGTTCGAGTACATGAGGTCAAAGGCGTGACTAAAAAGTGTGCGGTTGAAATGCGCGCGCCGCATTGGTGGCCGGGCGGCTACCGAAGCAGTAAAAATACTTAGCCACGATGCCTACATGAGCGGAGAGAGACAACAGGTGTCAGCTGCTGAGTGCCACTGATCATAGACCTGCTTCAATAGTTCTGCTGCTTCCATGCTACCATGGTTCTGTTGCTTGCATGCTTCCATAGTTCTGCTGCTTGCATGCTTCCATAGTTCTGCAGCTTGCATGCTACCATGCATGGTTCTGCTGCTTGCATGCTTCCATAGTTGTGCTGCTTGCATGCTTCCATGCTTCCATGCTTCCATGATACTGTTTTGATGCTTCCTTGGATCTAGTGTTCTCATACGTGCTGTCATTATGCATCTGCTAATTGCATGCTAGCATACATGCTACTGCACCGAGACATCTGCACCTTTGGTGCTTTATTTTCGCAGTTTTTGCTTGAGCCGTGAGAATATAATCTTGACGAAATGTATGGCATAATTTGTGCTGTTTGCGAGAATCGAACTTGCGAAATTGGTGAAAATTTAGGCCCGCAAGAGCTATAGATAATCCTCATGCATGCTCACAGAATCAGAGTGGAGCAATAATGCAGTTTGGGACGAGGCACTAAAATGGTGCTTCCAACTACACGACTGTTCTTGCGGTAAAATGGTTGGGATTAAAATAATCCATGCTGCAGGCAGGCCAGATCTTGACAACATAGTATGTTGCTTGATGTAGCTAATCATATGCTATGTTTTTAATCTTCTCCAGATTTTGCTCATATCTCTTCAGTCATAACAGCTCAGTTTGACTCCATGAGGACAGCATTCTTTCAATACTTTGTCAAACATGCAGATTTAATTCATTTTGTCATACTGCTTATAAAAAGTGAAAAATAAAAATTGATGAACGATACATGAACTTTGATGCATTAATAATACATTAATCGTAAATCTGTACATTGTCATATACGTCTTCATCATCATTATCTCTGATAACTCGACCATATGCAGTATTGGTAATCACCTCAACAGCTCTACTATTGGATGATGCTACAATATCCTGTACTGGTGGAGTGCTGCTGTGACGTCGTCTCATGCACGAAGCAGCTAGACCGAGTCCCAGACCAACCCCTACACCAATCACTGAGGAGATGATTGCTGTTAGTATAAACAGCACAAGAGAATACTGACTGGTTTCCTGCATTGAGGGAACTGCCAAAAGAGATACTATCATGCTCAAGTATCTTATCATCAATCATGTCAATAATGCACAGTTTTCATTTTGAGTAGGCTTACGTTTACATGTGAAGAAAAATATTATTGCATGGATAGGAAATGAAACTGCAAAATCATAACTTCAAAGTCTGTTGGTATAACGGGTTTGTTCTTTGTATGCACAAATACAGTGTGCATTTTTGCACGTGCACTATGCAGAATTGTTGACACACTTCTTACTTTGCACCATAATGATGGTAGTGGCTGTTGGTTCTCCTGAAGTACTGCAGTTCAGGACTGCACCATTTAGTGCTGCCAGAGATGACAAACTGCCAGTGAATGTCAGAGTAGAGTTGATGCAGGTAGCATCATTGTTATGGCTCTCTGTGAGAGACACTCTAGTAACACTCAGTGCTGGGGTAAGTGTCGAACTGGAATGCACCGACACGCTGATAGGACCAGTCCACACAGAGCTAGCCCAAGAGATAGCTGCGCCATCATTGTTGCAAGTGTAACTCAGCGAGCTCTGTAGACAGATATCATTACTGATTCGCGCGGTACTGGTTATAGTAGGTACTGAGGCCGGACACTGCTGACCTGTAGCAGGTACAATAAAGATTTGTACTCTGTCACACGTGCACACAACAATCGTGCAACAGATCAGCTTACGTACAGTTGCAATGTAAAACAGCTGCCGAACAAACCACCAGGAACACGAACATCGAGCGTGATAACGACATTCTTGCTAGTACAATTCTATGCTAGTACGACTATGACCGACGTCTTTTGTAAACTGAAAGGTGTGGCTGTAACTGAGCCGCGCCTATTTTTCTGGAAAGTATAGAAAGCTTTCTAAGTGAAATAATTGTGTAAATGAACAAAATCACACAGTGACACACAAAAGTTGTACACAAAATGGGGACAAAATGAAAAGTAACATATAAACAACATATTCAGTTCATGATAGACATATCTGATTTGAGTTGAGCTAGTAACATTGGCACGGACTGTACTACACTGCAGTGGAAAGAAATGAGAGAATAATGCATACTGCAGTCAACGTTGAGAAACTCACAATTATCACTGACACTCTTCTTCCTGTTTTGAAACTCCTTCATGAAGGATGGTACTGAAGATTCCTTACTGGTTGTACTGGAACGAGATGACTTGTCCTAAAGCAAAGGAAATAATTTCAAAGCATTCCAAATAAGAGACAAATGCTAACTAACCTCAGTACTTTGTTGTTTTCGTTTTTTCATCAACTCCTTCTTCCAGGCAGGAACTTCAGGCTCCTTCTTGACTGCGCTGGTGCTAGGTGTAGCAGTAGCTACGGTAGGTGAACGCCGACGTGCTAACAAATCTTGCTTCCATTTTGGCAGTGAAGAAGGCGGTTGTGCTTGCTTCTTAGTCTCTCCTTCCTCTTCTTCCTCCTCCTCCAGTAGTGACCTACTCCTTCCTCTTGTCTCTGGACTGTTAGGTGTGGTCAACATTCTCGGGCTAGTAATCAGTTCGCTCATAGGACGTGATTTATTTCTTCCTGCACTGGGCGGCTTGTCTTGGGTAGGGCTTCTAAGAAGAGGAGAGGTTGATCCTTTGGGGGTGGGTGAACTAGAATCTTTAGGAGCAGGTGATATTGACCGTTTAGGAGCAGGTGATATTGAGCGTTTAGAATCAGGTGAAGTCGGGCGCTTAGAAGTAGGTGAACTTGAATTTTTTGGAGTAGGCGATGTAGGACTCTTGGGAACAGATGGGCTTACTTCACCAGAAAGCAGCCGTTCTCTCTCTCTCCTTCGTTCCTCTAGTCTTCTCTTCCAGGCAGGTACATCACCCTCATCCTCTTCTTTCTCACTAGGCGCCTTCTTGTTCACTGGTGAAACTGGTTTAGCAGGCTCACTTGATGCTTTAATATCACTTGTTCCAGCTAACAGTCTATCTCTCTCTTTCCTCCTTTCTTCTAATCGCTTTTTCCACTGTGGCGGAGAATCCTCAGCTACTTGTACCTTTGGTTTGTTGCTATCTACTCTCTTCTTTGAAACCGGACTACTTTTAGGTTCTTCTTTAGTCATCTCCTTTTCTTCGCTGGCCTGTCTTTTCTTCTTTCTCTCTTCTAGACGCTTTTTCCAGCCAGGAACATCGTCTTCATCTTCTTTTGCTGTAGAAGGCTCCTTCGCTTTTTGATCAGATTGCACATTTGCAGATGCCTTCTCACTCTTAGTTGAAGTGCCGGGAGAAGATTGGATATCATCTGTAGGAGTGGTTGATTTTATGGAGGGAGACTCAGTTTTCTTCTCTTTCTCTTCATCAAACAGAGGTTCATCATCGTCTTCGAACAACAATGGTTTTGTCTTGCCCTTGTTAGCACTTTTCTCTCTCTCCCTCTCTTGGCTCTCCCTCTCTACTTCAGTGACGACACCCAGAGGGTCAGCAAAGACATCTTCGTCTATATGAGGAGATGGAGTAGGATTTTCAACAGTGTGCTCTGAAACAGGTTTAGAAGCAGCGGGAGAGAGGTCTTCACCAAACAAAGTTGCTAAGCGCTCATCTTTCTTGGTGGTTGCAGGCTCCTTGACCTCTTCTTCCACATCTTTGGATGAGCTAGAGGACAGTTCATCTTGAAACAGTTCATCATCAAACAAGCTAGCAGCTTTTGTTTTGGCTGGTTTACCTGACACTGGTTTGTCAGCAATACCAACTACATCATCCTCTTCGTCAAATAGTTTGGTAATGATTCGTTCTGGCTTGCTAACAGCTTCCTTTTCTTTCTTCTCTTGCTCTTTTCTTCTCCTCTCCTCTATGCGCTTTTTCCAATCAGGTACCTCCGCCTCCTTTTTAACTTTGTCCTCAGCTTTTTCTTTTGCTGGCTCTTTTCTCTTTTCTACTGATACCTTCTCTTTCTTCTTGCCCACTGATTCAGTAGGTTTCTGCTCTGCTTGTTTCTCTTGCTCTCTCTTTTTTCTTCTTTCTTCTATACGTTTCTTCCAATCTGGAATCTCATCTTTTTCGTTGGTCAAGGGTGCAGCCTTTTTCTCTGGTTCCTCTCTCTTCTTCCTTCTCTCCTCTAGCCGCTTTTTCCATTCAGGAATATCTTCTTCCTTCTCATCTGTTGATGGCAAAAGTTTTTGAGCTCGATGTGGCTTACTCGGTGGTTTGTCAACTTCTTTCTTTGCAGTGTCCTCCTTTTTATTATCAACTGTCTCATCAGCTGGTTTTGCTTCCTTAATCCTAGTCATCTCACTCTCTGGTTCCTTTGTGGCGCTTTCTTCCGTTTCCTTCTTAGCTGTAGCACTAGTCTCTGATACAGCATCTTCCTTCACTGTCTTCTCCTTCACCTTTTTGCTTAGTTCTGGGCTGTCTTTTCTAGTTTCTTTCCTGCTCGAATCTGAGCTTTCTTTCTTGGTCAAATCTGGGTTTTCTTTCTTACTTTCCTTCTTGGTCAAATCTGGGCTTTCTTTCTTGGTCAAATCCGGGCTTTCTTTCTTGGCCAAATCTGGGCTTTCTTTCTTACTTTCCTTCTTGGTCAAATCTGGGCTTTCTTTCTTGGTCAAATCTGGGCTATCTTTCTTCTCTGCTTTATTTTCCTTACTTGAGTCCTTCTCTGCTGCTTCCTTCTCCTTTTTCTTCTTTTCTAAACTCTTTCGCCATTCAGGAACATCATCTTTCTTAGAAACATCGGTTTTTGGAGTTACTGCACCACCACTTGCCACTTTCTTCTTCTCAGCTAATTTCTTTTTCCATTCTGGTACAGCGTCCTCTTTTTCATCAAACAGCAGAGGTGTACGTACTGGGCTAGCTGTTGCTTTCAAAGGAGTGCTTGTTCGTACTGGTGAGTTTCTAGTAGGTGATTCAGGTTGCATTGATAATGTCGGCTTTTTAGTAGGAGAAGGTTTCTGTGGCTTATGTGCTGGGCTTTGTTTTTCTACAGAAGATGACGGTTTTGAGAATAATGCATCGATTTCACTTGTATCAAACAGTGTGGATCTGTCAGAGAATAGAGTCGGCACATCCACTGGTTCTTTGAACAATATACTGCCCCTCCCACTTGATTCACTGGGAGTGGTTATACTAACATCTGGTGTCTTTGTACTACTACTACTAATAGGAGAGGATTCTTCAGGTAGAGTGGGAGGAGGAGGAGGAGAGGTGGGGTCTTTAGATGAGGTATTATCTTCCTCTCTCAGTGAAACACGACTAAGACTGCTGATACTTGATGTCTCTGAGCGAAGATCCTCCGTCGATACTCCTTGGCTCACATCATCTGTGCTTCCATCTCTGCCTTTCTTGCTTGAGCGTCTAAACAACTTGAAAGCGGGACGCGGTGAAGAGCGAGGAGAGGAGGTAGGTGTGTCCTTCAGACGACTAAGCTCAGGAGAGTCCACGGGGCCAAGAGAACGCTTGGGCTTGGCTTTGATCTTGGGTGGAGAAGATCGCTCTCTGCTGCTGCCGGTACGATTAAGTTTAGGAGCTCCTCCTTTTTTGAACAGTTGTGCAAACCCTGCAAGAGCTCCAGACTGAGGAACACCAGCTTTCTGAAGTATCTGATGAGAAAATAAAAAAAGTGATTATCGCAAATGCAACTCCTTTCTAACCTCTTTTTTCCTTTGTTCTTCATTGAGAGGTTCTTTGAGATCTCCAACAGATTTGGTTTTATTTTCTTGTGCCGTTGTTACAGTTAACAATGGATTGTACGATCGTCTTCGTTCACGATAATCACTCGAAACTTTGTCTTTATACTGGGAGGGTAGTCTGCGATCCTGTAACCCCTTAGCATGACTAAGAGAAGCTTTCTGCCGCTGCGCTGAGGAGTCTAGTATTTGATAACGTTTCTGATGAAAAGATAGAGAGAAGAGGAAGTGAACAAGGAAACAGAAATATCAGCCGCTATACAGAGTAGACATATACCACATAGGAACGATACACAGGGTTTGATACAGTGGGGGTGGCCTGGGATCCCCCCCTGGAATATCACTAACTCATTTATAAATTGTGTATCTAACTATCAAAAATGGCGACTAAAGTTGTATAATAGCATTTATTACATAGTACGTCATCTTTCACCAATCAGATTGCTCTATTTGAGGCCATTAATGTAGGTTTTTGAGCGCGTGTAGAGTCTCCTATAGCAACAGACCGTTGCGTCTTTGCGAGTTTGAAAAATTTGCGATGTTATTGCGCTCACAGTGATGAACTATGTAATAAATCATTTATTGCCCTACACAACTCGGGCATTAACCGACATTAATGACCTCGGGAAAGTCAGTTGCCCTTGTACAGTCACGGGCTGCGCCCTCGACCGTTACTCGGGCAACCGATTTTCCCGCGGTCATTAATGTTGGTTAATGCCCTCGCGTGAGGGCAATAACTAATACTTATTACATAGTACGTCATCTTTCACCAATCGGATTGCTCTATTCGAGGGCAATAATGTAGGTTATTGACCGCGCGTAGCGTCTTCTATAGCAACAGACCGTTGCGTCTTTGCGAGTTTGAAAAATTCGCAATGTTATTGCGCTCACAGAGATGAACTATGTAATAAATCATTTATTGCCCTACACAACTCGGGCAACAACCGACATTAATGACCTCGGGAAAGTCGGTTGCCCTCGTACAGTCTCGGGCTGTGCCCTCGACCGTAACTCGGGCAACCGATTTTCCCGCGGTCATTAATGTTGGTTAATGCCCTCGCGTGAGGGCAATAACTAATACATATACCCTTCAGCGTCTGGGGGCTGCGCCACCAGACCCCCTGCTGTTATGTTCCCCCTGGCAAAAAAATCCTTTATGAAACCCTGATACATTATGTACTACAATAAAAATGAAATACTAGGAATAAGTGGGGTACTACACATAGTATTGTAGTGTGTAAGATTATGACCATTCATAGTAATGTAGTGACAGTTTTGAGTTCCTGTCAATTAAACACAATCAACACTGTCAACAATATCACATTACCAGCTGTGACAATATGGCGATTAACACGTTCAGCACCTTGTCACAGCGGCAGAGGATGTTACGTAAAGACATACTTTACTTAGTCTTCATACAAACATCACAGTAGTCTCACTGACAACACAAGACAACACATGCACACACAAGAATGAAGATGATTAGACATACCACAGCATCAAGTGCATCTTTGTCGATGAAGCCAAACTGTGCCAAGCTGTCAGGATTGAGTACAATTTCTCCAGGATCCTAAAACAGTGTAAATAATTAACAAGCACGACATCACTGTACAAGGAGATAGTAATTATGGTTGTGTAGAATGCACTTATAGTGGTGATTATCATACTCAACACACAAAAGGATCTGTTGTCATTGAAGTTTCAACCACACTATTCAAATATTGCTATAAAAGCAGACAGAGCATTACACATTCCATGAGTGAGCATGCAGCAACAGATACATTCATAAAAACAGAATATGCATTGTGTATGTGTGTGCGTGTGTGTGTATATGTACGTGTGTGTGGAGCGTCGCGTAAGATATCATCTTTGGTCAAAACGTGCGTGCACATGTTGGTAGAATTACCTCGGGCTCATCATCATCAGAACCAGGAGCGGATTTGTGAGTAGGAGATGTGGTGTGCACAGATGCTGGTCTTATCTGCATCTTACGAGCTCGCGGCTTGGGTTGAATCAGAGGAGGAGCATTGCTGGCTTGGTTAAAGTGACCTCGCACTCTTCTCAACCGATCAGTGGTTTCTTCCTGTGAAAAAAGAATACATAAAATAGGTTAAATCACAGATTTTCACGTAAAAAGAGTGTTTTAAAAATTAGCAAATACTACACCCACATAAATCATGTCTGAAATGTATACGAATCACTTGCAACAAGCAACAACACAATGTCCCAAAACACAACACAAAATGAGATCATAAATCAAACAAAACCAACTACACCAGCATTGTCACAACATCAGCACTTGAGTAAGCACAAAAAAACTATCACCAAGCATTACAAACTCACACAGAAAGTTGCACGAGATTCGTCTCGACTTTATTGCTAGTCCTGGGTCTCAAACCACACCCACCCTAAGACTAGCTAGTTGACCCAACTAGGACAATATCACAATAATGGTGTTTACTAACACGAGCTAGCTCTACGACAATACCAATAGACACAACTATGAAATGAAGGAAGCGAGGAAATGCATGCCGCTATCTACACCTGACCGACGCAATCCTGACTGACCCAGTCACAGCCATGTAGTTTAGCCGGAGCAGTACGAGACCGGATTCCCGTACATAACACATGTTATCGAGCTAGTACCTTTATACTCATAACGTACCTGTGCGTTGGAGTCACTCATGATGCCGCCAAGCGAATCCTCATACAGAAGAAACAAAGAAAAACGAAACGATTTCAGCAGCTAACTGTGCGTGGGATCTTTTATCGCACGTGACGTCAATACGGAACGCCCACATTATTATTCTGCATGCATGATTGGTTTTATAGCTTGTAGTACTATTATTAGGCGATGCATGATAGCAGTGATTTTTATCTCCTATTATAACAATCATGTGCACTCGCACACATTATTTCATAAACACACAAAGTATTGAGATTAGTTGAACTCAGTTCTCCTCCTCAGTTCAAGCCACATGTGAGTATTTGGAATGAGATTTCCCCTTTGTACATGTACTATAATTATAAATGAACATAAAAATGACTGATAATAATATTAACATCATGTGAACTTACAGTCTCACAGTGGTAGCAAGCACTATAGCACATGTAGCGCAGCAACAGCACACTAACAATGAAATGACCACAGCAACTATGATTATAACTGCCAAGTAGGAGACTGAAGAGAGAGAGAGCATAGGTAAGGGCATAGAGTAGGTTTATTGTACTTCATACTTGAGCATGCTATCATGTAGTTATAGTTTCTACATGACTGGTTGAGCAATTCAGAACTATTGGACGGAATGGTCAGGCAGTGTTCACCAGCGGTTACCGGGTCATTGCACCACACGCAAACCGGATCAGTGGAACTTCTTCGCTGTAGTATGTGTGCAATTCAAGAAAAAAAGATTTCAAAATCGCGGATCATCATCGAGATACATACAAAATTTTCTCCAAAGCAAGCATCGCAACCTTCATTGTTGTAAGCACTGCAGTTTAGAGATTGAGCTGATATGCTTGCAACCAGAGCAAAAGCAAGAAACAAAGATACTAAACGGACCATTTTAGCAGCCTGAGCTCAGCTCCACTAGCAATAGCGGCCTACGGAAGCCCATGTTACGTCATGGGCTTGCTGGTCTAATTCCATGTTATGTTGTGCTCGAACGCGTACGGTCGTTACGTACAGGTTTGAGACACGTGCCAGCCCATCTTTAAAATGGCGGGTACGGCAAACAAGAAGGTGCTTTATGTTGGCGGACTTTCAGAGGAAGTTGACGAGAAGGTGCTACAAGCAGCTTTTATTCCGTTTGGTGACATAGTCGACATTAACATACCTCTGGATTATTCGACACAGAAGCACAGAGCCTTTGCTTTTGTCGAGTTTGGAAGTCTTGGTAAGGAACCAAATTTTTGCTCGTAACTAATATTTCTCTCTCTGCCAGAGGATGCTGCAGCAGCTATAGACAACATGAACGACGCGGAGCTGTTCGGACGCACAATCAAAGTGAATGTTGCCAAACCCAAGGTGCTCAAGGAAGGGAGCTCTCGACCTGTTTGGTCTGAAGACGAGTGGTTGAGAAAGTATGCTGGGAAAACTTTAGAGAAAGGAGCAGGAGAAGGAGGAGTAGTTGGAGCAGAAGAGAGTGCTACGGTGGAAGGTGATAAGGAAGATGAGCCTACAGCAAAGCGTAAAGCTAATCCTCGATGTTACCTGAAGGTCAAGATCGGAGCAGATCAACCAGAGAGGATTGTGGTGGAACTGCACTACGATGTTGTTCCTCGCACTGCTGAGAACTTTAGAGCTCTTTGCACAGGAGAAAAAGGCTATGGGTACAAGGGGTCACCTTTTCATCGTGTGATTCCACAGTTTATGTGCCAAGGTGGTGACTTTACTAAACAGAACGGCACTGGTGGCAAGTCTATATACGGCAACAAGTTTGACGATGAGAATTTTGAACTGAAACACACTCGACCAGGTGTCCTGTCCATGGCTAATTCTGGCCCAAATACCAATGGATCACAGTTTTTTATTTGTCTCGAAAAGACTGATTGGCTGGATGGAAAACATGTTGTGTTTGGACAAGTGGTTGAAGGAATGGGTGTCGTTAGAAAGATGGAAAAGTACGGGACTCAGTCTGGGAAGACTAGTAGATCGATAGTTATTGTTGATTGTGGGGAACTATAATATCAATGGTACAGCATGCATAACAATTATTTTTTGTTTCAATTGCTATTCGGAAATACGCTTGCTGCGCTCAGTGACGCACTGTACTCCAAAACAAAACACTATCCCGGAAGAACGCTTGTCCCAGTGACGTCACCACGCCTACTCATTATCACGCATAATTATTCGATTGACGCTGTTGGCTTGGTTTGTGGAGGCGGGTGCGTTTATACAACAGTACTGTCGTTAGCTTGTTAGTAGTGCCAGCTGCGAAGAGGAAGACAACCTTTCCTCTGCCCTACTCTCTTTGTCTGCTTGAAGAGCGCTAGAGGAACGTGATGGCCGACCTGGAGTCTGTGCTAGCGGACGTTTCCTATCTCATGACCATCGAGAAGTCTCGTTCACCCAATGCCAAGACCTTGAAGAAGATTACACTACCAGATGCAAGGTAGGAATACCTGTGGTACGCCTTCTTCACACTTTATGTACATAAATCACAAGGTCTATAAACTCAACCACTCATTCCTTCTCATAGCTCATCTTGCTAACCACACTCACTCATTTCAAATTTATCCCACCTCAGTGTCCACAATGTGATACACAAGCACTTATTACTGCGTAATGAACTAGATTTCGAAAAGATATACAGCCAGCGAATGGGTAAGAGCCGCCAAGAGTGATTAGTTGAAGTGCTGTGATTTCTTTCATTCATCATAGGGTCCCATTTTATTGCTAAGTTCATGCCTTCAACATGCCCGCTGTTTTCATTCCTGAAAGGGGTGAGTGAATGGTTTTCTCATCTCATAACCACACCCTCCTTCTCCTCTTTGTACATCCCAGATTCTTGAGTATGAACGCACGCTGTCTGTTGCTGTACGATTACGCAAGTCCAAGGAGCTGTACGATAAGTTCATATACGCCGAGATGTTAGCAATGGACTCTGTAAGTAGTTCCACACTAGCAAACACTTTCACTACATGGTAATCAAATGTACTGATAACACAAACAAAGATAACGACATCAACCTGTTTCTCTGATAGTGTGCATTAATTTAGATATTTCTCAGTATGATCCACATGGTTACTCACTACAAACAAGCATCATGTATCAATTACAAATAATCACCATGAGACAGTATTACACCCTGTCATGTAACCTACATGTTGTGTACATGTTGGTCTCTTGTGTGTGATACATTTCAGTGAATCTGTCAAAGTCGTGGGACTAGGATATGCACTACATACTTTCTGTCGATGATGGGTTTAAAATTAGCGTGATACTTCTATTGGTACATGTACAGCACAGCCTGAATTGTATTTCCTGGGGCTGGTCCTAACTATTGTGTACCTGTGTGTAAGTACATTATATGTACATGAATGACGGGTCTTTATAACTGCCTTTTGCCTTATAGACAGAGAAATTTCTTTGTAGTGTTATACCATTGTAGTTTGTTTGACTTTGTAAACTATGACATGTTTGCTCAGAAAATGCCCAAGGAAGTGACCGATGAGATATCAGCCACTCTGAAGAGTGCTACCTATCCTCAAGACCTGTTCAAGGTACACATGGTCTATTGCTAATTATAATCATGGCTAGCACCTAGTGAGCATAAACATCCACAGCTGTAAATTCCAACACCACACTGCATGAAAAGGAAATACTAGGTTTCTCTCTCTCTCTCTCTCTCCAGCCTTGCAAGCCCCACTTGTATGAGGCACTAACAGAAAAATACATGAAGGGTTTTCTATCGAGGTACGTGTTCGTCACCATCCTCTTAATAACACATTCACCTTATGATTACTGTGAACACTGAATCTTGTAGTGCTACACATAGGAATGTTCCATACTGCATCTTAAGTTCCTAATCATGTATTTCAACTGGCATGCTTGCTTGTTGTTGTACAATGTCCAGGGATACAATATACTGTAGTTTCTGACGAAGGATGTAATCTCAAAAATTTAGCTGTTAGGAAAATTGTTAATCAATAAACAAATACGATCTCCTGTGTGTTGTACTTTCAAATTTAGCCAAATGACTCTTTAGTTAGTGACCACAGGTGCACTAGTCCTCTGGCATTGGTTGTGTTACCTCATGCCCTTACTATAGCTGATTTGTGATGGATGAAGTATGTGTTTACATGACTATTACCCTAAAAAACCCATACTAGTAGCATTGCTTGAGAATTGACATTCCTGTCACTTAGCTCTGCCTGTGTTTAGTAATTGTTCTGTCAGAATTTCCTGGTGACCATAAACCACTGTGCGATAATTATCTATCCATGCAAGACATTTTCATTTTCCGCCCATTGTGACAACTTAGGCTGTAGAGAATAGGATTAAATTTTTAATGAATGGTTTTAAATTTAACCACTGACTTTAATGTTATTGTATTATAGTATTAATGTTGTATCTATAGCCCACATTATGTGAGATATTGTCAATGGAAATACCTTGAACTGGACGTTCCCCATCAGGTGTGTGTGTGCGTCATGTATTGTATTAGCCTGACTAATGCTACTGTTTCACTAGATTTCACTGAACGACTTCAGTGTTCACCGAATCATCGGTAGAGGAGGGTTTGGAGAGGTGTACGGTGCACGCAAAGATGACTCAGGAAGAATGTGAGGACTTAATGCAGCATACTTTTAGCAGTCTAGGCAGTTATTGAAGGGAATGAGCTTATAGATTATGAATAATATTACTCAGGTTTGCTTTAAAGCTATTGGATAAGAAGCGTATCAAGGCAAAGAAAGGTGAACTCCTTTCAGTGAATGAGAGGAACATGCTAGCTAAGGTATTACCAGTTTTCTCTTGCCGAATGCATCCATTACTGTGTCCATGCAGATCAGCAGTCCATTCGTGGTCAACCTATACTACGCATTCCAAACCAATGACAAGCTTTGTTTCATACTGGACCTCATGAATGGTATGGTATAATACTACTGCACTGTGCACTCTAGCATGATGTATGTTGTTTGTTGTATGATTACTATTCTCTGGAGAGTACAGTGATATATAGTTCAGTATCTTTCAATCATCACAGGAGGTGACCTCCACTATCATCTCACTCAACATGGCGTCTTCAGTGAAGATGAGGTATGCAGTACATGAAGTGTGTTGGTCATGATCTTCTTCCTCTTTGTATCAAAAGGTGAGATTTTATGCAGCTGAAATGATCCTAGCACTGGAGCATATTCATCAGAAGTGTATTGTGTATCGAGATCTGAAGGTGTGTCATTGTTTGTATAATAGTACTACTGTGTATGATTCTCATTATAATGCAGCCATCTAATGTCCTGCTTGATGAGGAGGGTCATATACGCATTTCAGATCTTGGACTAGCCTGCGAGTATACGGATAGAAAGCCATCATCTAGTGTGTGAGTGGTGTTGCTCTGAAGCATGTGTGAGGTTCACACATTGATCGCTAACTCTCTCTCTCTCTCTCTCTCTCTCTCTCTCTCTCTCTCTCTCTCTCTCTCTCAGTGGTACCCATGGCTACATGGCTCCTGAAGTCATCAAGAAGGGAGTGCAGTATGACTTTACTGCAGACTGGTTCTCACTTGGTTGTGTGCTCTACAAGTTGTTAAGAGGGTAAGCAACACAGCTTAGTCGTACAGTGTTCTATTCTCATTGTTTCCCTTTAGTCATAGTCCGTTCAGGTCACAGAACAAGGATGAGGTAGATCACATGACCCTTACCAAGGAGGTCCACATACCCTCGGCTGTCTCTCCTGAGATGAGCATACTCCTGTCGGGATTACTAGAGAAGGACATTACCAAGAGACTTGGCTGCATGGGCAGAGGGTATGCCTCCTTCTGCTGTCTTTCCTCTGTGTTATTATAACTTTCTTTAGTGCCGAGGAATTAAAAGAGCTCGCGTTTTTCAAAGATGTCAACTGGGATAGTTTTATGGAGAAAAAGGTATAGCCATATCTGAGCCATATGCATGGATACACTGGTGGTTTATGCCCCTTACTCCAGGTAAAACCTCCACTCATCCCTCCCAAAGGAGAGGTCAATGCTGCTGATGCATTTGATATTGGATCATTTGACTCAGATGACACCAGAGGAGTGAGAGTGAGTTAGCTACTGTAGCTCCATGAGTATCAACTGACCTCCTCTTCCTTCAGTTGACTGAGGATGATCAGAAAACTTACAGCAAGTTCAATATTATAGTTTCAGAGCGCTGGCAAGCAGAGATGATGGGTGAGTGTGTCCAGATGTTGCTTGGCACCATGATGATCTTACTCACAGAGAGTGTATTTGAAGCAGTAAACAGCGAAAGAGACAAGGCTGAAGCGAAGGAACAAGCTAAACTCAGCAAATCAGGGAAAGGTTCAGCACAGTGTAGAATTGTTGTACTGTCTGTGTAGTTGTTGTTTTTGAAGGTTTCATTACTATCTCTTCCTTCTACAGTCCTGTACTGTCCAGATATGATAGAAGGTGAGGTGGTACTGCAAGGTTACGGCTACAAGCAGACAACGACAGCCATGATCAGTCACTGGAAGAGACAGTACATGATGCTTTTTCCCAATAGAATTGAGCTGGGAGATAGCCTACTGGTACGTCAATGAACATGTACTCTTTCAGTGCTTGCTCTATCTCTACTGCCTCAGCAAATGTCCAAGGCTAGTTGTATCGCATTCGATGGCTCTGTACTGGTTGAGAATAAGCAGTTAAAGGGAACTGAGGTGCTAAGGATACAACCTATTGGTAGCCGCAAAGAATTCATTTTCAAATTTGATGTGAGCGCTAGCTAGAACAACTTAAAATAATATTATCTTTCTATCTGTGTAGACCCGTCTTGATCACTATATTTGGTATCGCAGTCTCCGAGACACAGTACACAAGGCAGAGAGCAAGACAGTGTCAGCATCAGGCATAATGATGGCGGATAGTGGAGGGCTCCTTGTGTCACGGCGACACCACAGAGCTGCTTCACCATCTACTGACGCTGGAGGAGACAAGAAAGTTCTTACACACACCAAGAGTGTTCCAGTGCTCTAACAATAGTCATCATCTCCTCACAAAAATTATTTCGTCTCCAATTTTACGCTTAATTTTTTATTTTAGCTGTGCGTACCATAACGTACATGAGCTTAGAGACTTCATTAATATTAATAGTATCTATTGTCAGATTATTGTGTTTTCACGTCATGTGTGGGTGTGGCAGATCACTGTACACTTACCAGTGCTACTCATTGACAAACAGTTAACAAAACATGGGATTTCATAAGTTTTAACAATACTTACTGTAGCTTGGTTGCTGGAAAAGTAAACTACGTATTCTATAGTGTATGTTTTCTACGTGTAAGTGTAAAACCTATTACTAATGCTACTCATTGCTACTCGGCTGCTCAGACTCATTGCTTGTCTGAGCAGCCTGGTTTTGACGAAACCTGTTCCATAACAAGATGTAAAGTGACACAACAATGTTTTTCGTACTCACCTTACCAACAGAATCCAGTTAATAATAATAATTATTATTATGAATAATATTATTATGATAATTATGCCACGCGGTAGCAGTGGCATATTTAGGGTTGGGTGGAAAACAAGATGGCGGCTACACTTAGGCTATACGCAATGATTCACGTATATCTTGGCTGTTGACGACATCAGGGGTATTTTAACTACCTAGGGGCTATCCTAAGAGGTAAGCGCTTACAATGAGTCTAATAATAAAGACTATAAGAGCAGTTGCTTTGGGCATGACAAGATGGCGTCTCGTCTGGAGGCACTAAGTACGGCACTGCCATATCTTCGCCATACGGGTGTTTCAAGCTAATCTAACGTTCTGAAGCTCCTTGCACGATTTGTGCGATTGTAAAGAGACCTTCAGAAGCAAAAGAAACCAGGTCTAAGGTGGTTAACCAGAATTCACGTGGGCACCCGTTTGTTCATCTTCTTTCTTCTTCTTATTCTTCTTCTTCTTCAGAGAGCCTAGCGCCGTGGCTAGTGAGCTATTCAAGACAAAACCTACACAGAAACTACACTAGTCGTTGGGAGCAGTGCACCTGATATCTATTTAAGCCTAAAACACTAGCAGAAGCGAGTATTTCCAGGAAAACAGCGATTTTTGGTCCATAACAGACTCCATTCCATTATTCTGTTTGAACTCCGTTACTAGGTTACGCCTACTCGCGCACGCCCGTGTATGTAATTATTCTAATACAAGCGCACCTTAGTACAAATTGCTTGGAACGCGAGTGCTGCTGCTGTTCACAGCAGACAACGAACAAATCTTCACTGTTACACTGGATTTGTCTGTTCAGGCTTGTAAGAATACTAGCTTAAGCTTAGCTAATGTTGCATGTACGTGTTGCATGTAGTGCAGAGTCGATCGAGTACTGAGTCAATCAGCATAAGCTAAGCTGAAATAGTTCTCTTTTATATACACTGTAAAAGCATAAGTGCCAACTAAGTCATTAATAAAAAAAGAAAAGAAACAAGTAATAAAAACATTTTAACCAAAATGCAAGAGATTTAGGGTTGGTACATTTATCGAAAAAGTATGGAAACAAGATTTTTGAAATCAAAGGATTGTAACAATAGCAGTGTAATGCTACCTCCCTAAATTAACTGATTTCGATAGTTGTGGTTAATTTAAAAGGGAGGTAGCATTACACTGCTATTGTTACAATCCTTTGATTTCAAAAATCTTGTTTCCATACTTTTTCGATAAATGTACCAACCCTAAATCTCTTGCATTTTGGTTAAAATGTTTTTATTACTTTAAGAATTGGGGTGACGATTGCCAAAATCACAGTTTGTCCATCTGATGAAGGTGAAGTTATTATAAAAAATTAGATAATACCTTTTAAGGATTGCTAATATTATCAATGATGAGGGCAGTGCCAATTATTATGATACCTGTAGTGTGGGCGTTCATTATTACCTTGGCAAGTCAGAGCTATATAACTCATATTTGTTGTTTTCGTACTCATCACTCCAATCTCATTCTCTACCGACACTGTAACAGTGACATTATGAGAAATGTTCTTACAGTATGCTTTAAACCAGTTGGTTTGAATTTTTGCTGTTGTATTCTGATCATTGCATCTGACAATTACATCACTTTTCTCCCGAGGAATGCAGACTGTTCTGTTTGATCGTTCCTAGTGAAAAAATGCACTGACGATTGGCACTGATATGTGGGACAAAAGTAACGAACAGCTTGTGTTGTAATCCCTATGATTCTGTAATCTACTGTAGAGGCATCTGCTGGCCCAGTCTGATTATCATCTGGTACAATAAAAAGCTCAATACTTGTTCCATCTGTTTTAATAAAAAAGTAGCATTAACATTACTGATTGTGCTTACTGCGTCTAACATCAATCGGAAAACTGCTATTCAAAATAGTTCTTTCATTTTTGCACTGGACACTGAAGTTTCTACTTCTTATCAAATGTACAGATTTGTGTGTTTGACCGTCACTTGTTTCTGGATACAGAAGCTTGACCAAAAAGTTTTCCTTTTTGGTAAGTGTATACCCTTCTAGCATTGACTTATTAGGAGATATGGGAGATAAAATTATGGGAGATATGGGAACTATATGATATGTCTTGCAGCATTCTGCTCCTCTAGACGGTGCATTCCAAAACAGTTTGACCCTTTTATCTGAAAATATGCAAGGTGAATATGTCCAAGATGGTCTCGAAACCTCTATCCAAAAATGGAACCACACAATTAAAAATAAATATGGCATGACTCACTTTTGATAACCACTCGCAAATGTTTCATTTGATGGTTCACTCCAAGACCATCACTACATCTCATCACCATACTTTTCTTAGCATTAAACTGAGCAATTGATCTGAAGTATTGAACAGTGCTATTTCTGTTTTTTATCTGGGTGTTAGTGACAAGTGTGTACTCGACTTTATCTCTAATTTCAGGTTTGCCACCAATTTCACTTCTGTTATTAAATACAACTCTGTCAGTAGGTGACTCAGGATTCCAAACCAGAAACCGCGAGATCAAAACCTCACATTCTACTATCACTCTTTCTCCTTTACAAACAGCTACAAATGATTCTTTCTCTTTTAAGATCACTGTGGAATAAATAATTTTGTACATGTAGCCGTCAGTATACGATTACAGACGTACGGCCGGTAACAATAACAATAAACGGGCTTACCTATTCCTTTAGCAAACGACAAGGAACAGTATAGCACTGCAAGCAAAAGCTTTGAATTCATCACTACTGAGTCGACGATGGGATTATGATAACGCTGTACGCGGGAGTTGCTCTTGGCATGTTCTTATATCAGTGCCAAGCGCAGTCTATGATCACTATGATTATTCGCTTCGCATTACTCTGGCATTTGTTCTTTGGTGTGTAGCGCCTACATGACATGTCACATGGTCATTTTATTCTCTAATCACAGGCGCAGCTTCACTTACTCTGCAAGTTATTCAACCACCTAATTATGGAGTGGTCTGTCCAGGAGAAGATTTAGTACTTACCTGCAGTATCAGCTCAATGTCAGGACCACCAGCACTGTATTGGCAGCAAACAGGCTCTTCCGTCATTAGCTATTACAATGGAGCACCATTATCAGGACGTGTTGGTGATTTCGACACTACTGCACACTTCAGTAACAATAATTTTATTATTGTTTCAAATGCTACACTAAGAAGCTCTGTATTTTCACATAATGGTGCAGTAATATACTGTCTTTCAACTCAATCAGAGGCTAATACAGTCGTCATGATTGCAGGTAGACTTTATGCTATCGTTGCAAACTATTAGCTATAATTTTTCATATAGGTGCAGGAAACTCTCCGTCAGCACTTACTATCAATAGTATATCCAACACATCTGCATCACTTACTTGGCTGCCTCCTCTTAAACTAAATTGTACCTTCAACTACACTGTAAACATCACCCACTCAACTACAATGTCCACAAACACTAACAGTTCTTTACTGATACTTACTAGTCTCATTCATGGGCAAAACTACTCATTTGCTGTGGCTGTTATGGACAGTACAGGACGACATGGACCATGGAGTGAACAGTTGATGATATCATGGAATGAAGTGGAATATTTCATAGGAGGTACACTAGATAGTTATAAATATTACCTAATTCTATATCGTTTAATCATTAGAAAATGATTTTACACCTTCTAACACCATTGATGTGTATAGCTCAGCTATTTCAAGTTCAACACTTCCAGCTCTAAACATTTCAAACAGCCTGTATCACACATCTACAGCAGATTTTTCTACCTTTCATGATACCACTACTTACCTGAAAATAGCTCACACTTCAATAAAAGGTTTGAATAATAAGATGAAAAAAAAATAATAATCATTGCATATTGCATTGCAGTGACACCTACCATTGATCACAAAAGAGAAGAGGAGTTCAGAGATCAACCAGTCATATATTGTATGTTAAGCTTATGGTTTATTATCGAACATGTCACTTTGCACAGTTTTAGTGATTGGTCTCACAACCACAGCATTGCTGACCTGCAGCGTATTACTAACTATAGCTGTATGTGTGATTTGGTGTCTCAAGAAAAAGAACAAGAAGGAACCTGTTGACGAGCATTTTAAGCAAGACTGCGTTGAGAGAACTAGTGAAATGATAGTTCAACAGAATGTAGCATATGAAAACATCCACAATCCAAAGGATGAAAGTATTCCTCCAGTTGACATGGTAGTGTATGATGTTCCAATTTTTACAAACAGGCAAGAAATAACTGGAGAAATGGTCATTCAGCAGAATGTAGCATATGAACAAGTCCAAAAAAAGTAGGGTGCAGAGGTGATGCTGTTATGTAGAAAAACATTATTTAGCTACTATTGAGGAAAATAATGTTTTGTATATTATTGCTTCATTCATGTTTATGGTAACTTGTTTTATAACTAAACTCTTCAGTTGATATTTTTAAAACATCACTGTTAAGTGTGGGACCTGAAGGTTGTTCTATAGCTACAATTTTGATAGCAAGATGCCAGTAACTGTATCAGGAGCGCATACTCTATCAACCGCTCTCTCATTTATGCTCTAGCTCCGCGGCCTCATGCATAGATGCAAAATTAATATGATCACGATAGACCACGCCCTCCTGTTTACATGTTTTGCACAAAAGGGTGGGGCTCGATATCGAACAAGGGCGTTGAGCGTTGTAAGGACAAGATGCATAGCAGAGTAGACAGCCAAGCACAGTTGATTGCTAATCCAAGCTCTCACAAACTGTTGCCCACGCCAGTCACAGTTTCTGGTATCTCGTTCGTATCGACATTCTGGATCGCCGTTACTTTCCTCTGCACGGCCGGTTTAATCATTGCCGCTGGTTTTCCTTACTGGTCGGGCGTAGACACCCCGCGAAACAACATAGGAGTGAGTGAAGCTAGAATAGGACTGTTCTACTACTGCTACACACCGAGCTCGTCATCACGAGTCGCTTCCAGCGAGGAATGCAGCCTTTACGTCCCACCCTCAATGCCTCACAATGACACAAGACTGAGCCAGGTGTTACTGAACGATGTTGCTTTCTTGTTCGCTAGCAGTGTGGTGTACGGGATAGGAACTGTCCTGCTGTTGATCTCGCTATTGATCGGAGCAGTTGCTTACTGCAAGCCGAGAGTGAAGGGTCAGTCTGTCTTTCTGGTTGGCTTCACAATACAACTATTCGCTTGTGAGTAATTCAACTCAAAATCATATATTACTATTAATTCATCCCTTGCCCTAGGTATGTTCCTTATTGTAGCACTGATAATATTTCCACTGATGTTCAACTCCAACTTTGCCCATCAGTTCTGTGGTACAGCTTCAACCTATTACATGCGAGGACGCTGTGACGTACAGTGGTGCACTATCCTAGCCATGGTGACCACTAGTATCAGTCTGTACCTGCCTGCCTTTGCTCTGTTTTCTATGAATATATCTGATGGACTGCGAGCATACAAGTGCTGCTAATATGCTGCTAATAGTGGTAGAACACAAACACATGTAAAAATATGTATTTACGGATAATATTATTTTTTGAAGCAAATCTACAAGTTGTACGGGTCATAGTTTGATAAATCGATGAGATAGTTCAAAGATGGAGACTGGTTCGTTTTTATTCTCGTCATAGTCCGTCCACTCCTACAGAATATCAATGGAGAGAGTGAAAGGCAACACCACCAACCTTTGTCGACAGGTCAATGTCAGAGAATGGTGTCCCACTTTCTGCACCCTCGGCAACAAATCCAACCTTTAGTCGTCAAGTAATTTTTGTGCTTTAGAAAACATTTTACTCACTCTGGGCTCAAAGTCTACTGGCTCCACACCACGGCAATCAAATGCAACAATAGTTTTAAACTGCCCACTGTCTTCCAACTGTGATGATAAACTATAGTAGCAGTTGTATGCAGCTTGTTGCTTACATTGTATGAACCAATGCGGTCTTCAATTATATCTAGTGAGAGACTGAGCATTACAATGGATCAATGGATTGCTTACTACACTCACCCAATGAGTTCTCTCTACTGCACATTTTACACTTGGTTACAAGTGAAGCTGACCCACGACCACCCTTGAGACTCTGGTGCTCCTAAAGTTACATTACTTGGTGATCAAGAGACGTATCAACACTAAACTGACCTCTAAAGTAACATATACCCACTTTTCAGTAACTTCTCCACAGTTAGCACAGCGTAGCTATACACAATGACACAGGTGAACGACCAAAAATAAGTATAACAGTGTCACCTTGAGGTACCATCTAAAGTCTACTCCTTCCGGACGAAGTTTCGTTACGTTTTCCAGAACGGCCTTCAGCTGTAAACCTATGCGCTAAAAGAAGCGGATGGAATTATGAAACGTCGACTTGCTTACCACCATGATTGATTCACAAATGGGGCGGGGTCGCTCAAATTTGCACAACTGCCGCAATGGACTGGAAGAAAAGAAAAAGAAAAGTGGAGGGTTTTCTATATATGAGGGAGACTCTGAAAGATTCGTTGCTTTTTACTGCTCTTAAAGGTACTACATCTTTTTAATTAAGGGGGATTGTCCTAATGATTCTTTACAGACATTGCGGCAGTTCAATTGTGTCTTGAAGACAATGATTGTGTTGATATTCGAGTGGGAAGACTGGTAATTCTGTGGATATCCAACTCTGATGTAGATGATCTCGATGGCAATTTACAGACCAGACTGATAAGCTTATCTAAGGTTGGCACGACATTCTAACACTGTCGATGTCAGCTAGTCCTGATTTAGCTCAGCAAAAGGACTTTAGTACTAGCTGAGGTTCCTCCTAACAGTGACCAAGGGGTCAGACTACAGTCGCAAGTGGTACTGACACACCTGCTCAGACTGGTTCCTGTACCATCACACATTGCGGCTGCATCATTCATTGCTCGACTGGTTAGTAAGATTTTTACGTGTCAATCGTGTGAATGTGCATAGATGAAGCTGGATAAGACACCGGGACTCAGTCAAGTTCCACATCGTCACATACCTCCTGATCCTGCTCTTATAAAAGTGGTGCAGTCTTTTCCTCAAATTGGCAAAGTAAAGGCTCGATCATTACTGAACACATTCAACAGTTAGTAGCAATTAATCATGCAGTGAGAAATAAATTTATTTTTACTAACAGGTCTGCAAGAAATAGCCAATGCTTCACAAGAGGTTGGTTTAAAAACTCATATGCATTAATAGCATTTCATACACAGGATTTGAAGAAGATAATTGGGCGGGCTTCAGCAATTGCTGTATACCACTATCTCCATGATGAAAGCTCATGATTGCCATTCACACGTACAACAGAAAAAATAAAATATAACTTGATATCTATGTTAAGGTGGTTTCTTCTCTTTATCAGTGCCAAGCAAATCTTCATTCAGTTCCAAACCTTTCAAATTCTTTGATTGAAATGTTTTCTGATGAAACATAAAACGATAATAAATTTTATTTTGGCTCCCAACATACAGTTAGACATTGCTGGTAGGTATTGAACAGCTCTCCGCATACAGCATCGTGATCAGAGTGTCCCTTTAGAAAGCGATCTCTGAACCACGTATTGAAACAGGAGTCATAAGCAGTCTTATCTTTGGTACATGCTGGATCAATGCTCTCCATAGCCGATAAAATTAATAATTATTGTTATTAATGCCCACCCATTAGGTGGAGTTGGAGGGTGGAGCACTAAAATATCCGGTTTTGTCATAGGCTCCTGACAGAGGCTCTGACGCTGACGAATCAGATTGCAGGTCTCGCCTTACAAAACGCAACTGCAAGAAACCATTTCAGAGTTTGGTGTGGACAAAAAATTAATTCTTAACCTACAGCTAGACTACACGTTACAGAGGTAAGCCAGTCCTGTACAATAATGCTCTAGTCTAGATGCTTGTGTATTGATATTTTGACGTTGAAATTTAGTGGTTGAAAAGTGGGTGTAATAATTATATATCCTTTTCTTTAGTGAGTTGACATCATGAGTGATCGCAAGGCAGTCATCAAAAATGCAGACATGTCCGAAGACGTACAGCAAGATGCTGTTGAGGTAGCCACTCAGGCAATGGAGAAATTCAACATCGAAAAAGACATTGCTGCCTACATCAAGAAGGAGTTTGACAAGAAATACAACCCTACTTGGCACTGCATTGTGGGAAGAAACTTTGGGTCATATGTGACTCATGAGACAAAGCATTTCATCTACTTCTACCTTGGACAGGTCGCTGTACTACTGTTCAAGTCTGGATAAAGCTGTTCTCTTTACACTCTTCCTGTTACTCATACACACTAAACTGAACTCCTGATGACTGACTAAATGGTGCATAATAGATTAGTTCACTGTAAAGATGTAAATCTATGGTTCACTGCAAAAATAAGTATTAATAATATATACATGATTGCTAATGAAAGGAGCAAGTGCGTGGTCTCGTGGACAGGAATTTGTGATGGCCACGTTGTGCGAGGAACCTGAACCAACCCAGTACCCTCTGGTCGTGGACTACTGTGGTGGTGAGTAGCGTTATCGATCTCTTGTTTCTTATTTTCTTTCGTCGTCCTAGTGTGTGGAATGCCTCCTGAGGTAAGCCTATATAAATGGGCGGTCCCTATGTTCTGGCTTGTTTTCCCGTTAGTACTGCGAGTATAGTGTTGATCCTCCTAAATGCTACGCGTGGATGCAAGTGCACCTACCTTCTTACTATGCTAGGATTGTTGACAAGAGTAAGACTTAGATGATCACTACAATTATTCATAAAACAAACAAGCACAAAAATTAATAATGACACTTTAGTTTAGTGACATCGCTAGCTGAGTAGGTGTCATCATTTCTCTTTCACTCTCACACCAGCTGCCGATCAATTAGAACAGCTCAGTACAGGAGCGAAGAAGCAGTCTCGTGGTGGGAAGGCTTTGAAGAAAGCCAAAAAGAAGGTGCGAATACACTTGATATTAAATTTTAATGACTGTGGTCTCTCAATATCAGGAGTTAGCGAGATCAATAAAGGTGTCTGTTGAACAGCGTAGCAAGAGAAAGTGTGTCACTGTTATCATCGGTCTCAGAACCTGTGGTAAGATTGGGTAGAAACTGCCGCGGATACCTAATTACAGCAGTTTTATTACTTCTTCCACGCGAAAAGTTATACCATCCAAATAATTATGGTACGAATTACGCTTTACACTTTTTCACTCATGCAAGAAGTAATAAAATGTACATGCAATGACTGGAATGCTCAGTTGACACACTTTGTGGTCAGAACTTTTTGTCTTCTTGCTTGTAGGCTAGCACTAATACAAGTAGCTGCAAACCATCTTATACATGTACATGCAATCTTTGAGATAGCTGTGACCATTGCAATGTGATGCAGTGCATTGTCAAATTGTATTGCAACGCAATGGACGCAAAATAGAAATAATTTCTGTTAAGAAATAGTTTGCACTATGTTGTGTTGCATTGACACAAGCCACCGCCCCCTTAGTGGCTAATTGGTTTGACCTTACCGTAATGCAAAACCGACGTTATGACCTATGCAAACACGTTGTCGGTGGCAGAAAAAGCAAGATTCCAGCTAAAATTATAAGTTTTATACCACAGTGAAGATCTTGTCAGTTGGAAAAAAGAATCGCTTCTAGGCCGTCCCCAAAAAGTTGGTACAGCCGACTGCACAACACAAATGCACCATCTTGGCCCAGAAAATGGCGTCTACGTGGGTGGCATGATCAATTCAATATGGCATTGCGGTCACCAATTAGCCACTAATGGGTCTGTAAACTATTGTCTTACTACAGATATCGATCTGAAGGTTGCTACTAAAGCATTCTCCTCACATTTCTCATGTGGTAGTTCAGTAACAGGTGACGATGAGGTAGTAATACAAGGTGACGTGTGTGACAATCTCATTGACTTCATACCAAGACATTGGCCCGAGGTGAGAGAATTCTGCTTTAGAACAAGTGTGAATCACTGTTTAATACTTGTGCTTAGGTGGAGGAGGAATGCATCGAGCGTGTTGTCACCAAAAAGAGCAAGAAATGACGTGTATATCAACAACTTAACAATATCTTGTGATACATTAATTATTTGACCAAGAATTTCTGGAGGTTACCAAGGAAATTGTTCACGTAATTATGGTGCTCAAAGCTCTGGTAGAACTCGATAATCTCTG
Source organism: Haliclona indistincta (assembly GCA_964017065.1). Classification (NCBI taxonomy): domain Eukaryota; kingdom Metazoa; phylum Porifera; class Demospongiae; order Haplosclerida; family Chalinidae; genus Haliclona; species Haliclona indistincta. The sequence goes on from OZ024791.1 coordinate 4,567,661, forward strand.
ATGAGAATTTCTGATTGATTCCTCTTTGCTCCAGATAATCCTTTAGTGATTCTAGCAGCTCCTACAAAATATCACACACATTGTAATAAGAGAATAGGTGTTAAATATGTGTTCTGACCTCACTGAGGAACTGTGTGTCAGCAGTATAAGAGTTATCATTGCCTTCAGTTGGTAGTACACATATCGAGTCTATACGGAGGTTGTCCCATTCATTTCCTTGCTCATTGTAAGATCCTTCTTCATCAAATGAGCACTCTAACTCAATACTACTTCCCTGCAATTAGGAGAATACAAAATTTGAGAACTATGGCCTTCTATGGCTAATGTGACACTGTCACAAAACTAATGATGCAATTCAAGTAGTGTATTACAGTGTGAGCACTCACTGGTGGTTTAGTGACTGTGACCGTGAAGGCTGGGACAAAGAACGGCTGAGAAGCAACAACAAACTGTTATACAGAATTCAAACATATTAACTTAGCTCACCCCATCTTCATCTTCCTCGTCATTACTCGCCACCTCCACAGCATGGTTAGCATCTACTTCAACCTTAATACTGAAGAAAGAGAAGTTATTGTCATTGCTTGATTTGAACATACATTTCATTTTTGTGTTGTCTTGTTAGAACAGCTTGTGAACCAATGTACGAGATTTCAAACCCGCTGACGATGGGTACCTCGTCCAATGTAGATCGCTCCAGTTTCAACTCCTTTTTCAAACAGTCTTCGAGATGGCTAGGATTAGAGTAGCTCCTAATAGCAGCTTGACAGAGACCAGGAGAACTGTTCCAACTCCTCGCAACTAAAATAAAAATAATAAGCTTACACTGTGTATTAAATCAGAGTATAACTTGCCATTTCTAGCACCGGGAACTAGTCTGGGAGTTAGTTTAGCTGCATTGAAGCATATGCCACGAGCCAGTAGTAAAGACACGCGTACAGCAGCCATAGCACCACGTGGTTCTAAATTTTGTGTGCACCCAAATCAAAATTTAAACTCACGTGAGCCCCATTTCCGTGTGATAGAGAGCCAGAGAGAGTGAGCCTTGTTTAGTTATCACTTTAGGTGTCTAACGCTTACGTGTATCTCACCTCTTCCTGCTTTCTCTCTTTCCCCCACGCGCTGTGTGGTTTGCGCCTCCGTGCAGTAAGCTAGCTTTGTGGACACAGCTTTTATAAACCGCTCTCAAGGATCGTTTGGCGCCATATTGGTGTGTACGATGGCAGCAGAGACAGAAAAATTGTATATAGACAGTGTGATTCAAAGGCTATTAGAAGGTAACTGATGGGACTAGAATTTTCTAAGACATCCTCTTTTGCTGTTTTCTTGCACTATCTCGCACCTGCAGTCCGTGGTTCCCGTCCAGGCAAGAACGTCCAGCTATCAGAAGCTGAAATCAGAGGACTGTGTCTCAAGTCTCGTGAGATATTCCTCAGCCAGCCCATCCTGCTGGAGTTAGAGGCTCCCCTCAAGATATGTGGTGAGTGGGTGTCCCATATTGCTAGGTTCTCTTCTGTATGGCTTGGAGTAACTATAAACACTAGTAAAGAATTTTGTTAGGGCTGTTGGATGTTCTGTTGCTCATTGACGTCTTATCTTCTTCAGGTGATATACACGGCCAGTATTACGATCTGTTGAGGTTATTTGAGTATGGCGGGTTCCCTCCAGAGTCCAATTACCTGTTCATGGGTGACTATGTGGACAGGGGCAAGCAGTCACTAGAGACCATCTGCCTTCTGCTGGCCTACAAGATCAAATATCCAGAGAACTTCTTCCTATTGAGAGGGAATCACGAGTGCGCTAGTATCAACCGAATATATGGATTCTATGATGAGTGTAAGCCTATCACGTAATACATTTGAGTCAGTTGTTATAATTGGAGTGTACCATTACACACTGCTGTTGTTGACCGGCATGTGTTCACACTCTGTAAGTATGTAGTGTCACTATTGTGGAAGACTTGACGTCAACAGAGCGTGTGTACAGGATGTTAGTAGTCATGGTGTTGTCCTAAACATTCGCTGCACATTCAAAGAGCTCTTGTCTGTGGTACTGTTCACAGTTGATGATAGCGCAGCAGTCACTCATTATTGTGCTGTGGTTCACACAGTGTTGTCTCAAACTCGCAATTCTACGTAGTACGCAACTTTCACTGTACAATTCCGTTTATAGTGAATGTGCATGCGTCTCGCTAGAAGAGATGCTCAAAAGTTTACAACAGACTTGAAAAATGTGAATCTCTACAGAAGCCTTATTTTGCACTATGTGTTGTTAGTTAGGTTCTCACACCTTGACAACCAGCTGGATGCTGTAGGCAGATCTTTGCCAAATTATAAAACTATCAATTTTCATTTGTGGTAATCACAACGTTATTGCATACTAATTTTATTACTCATAATAATTTGAAGTTCAAAGAAGGTGCCAATTGTTCTGAGATTGTTTGTGCTAAATTCATCATAATTATTATTCGGTCCGTGTAGGCAAGAGGCGTTACAACATTAGGTTATGGAAGACATTCACTGACTGCTTCAACTGTTTGCCAGTGGCAGCCATATTGGACGAGAAGATATTCTGCTGTCATGGAGGTGAGTGGTCCAGTAACAGAGCATCAGTTTTAACAAATCCTTATTCCCCAGGCTTGTCACCTGATCTACAGTCAATGGAGCAAGTCAGACGTATCTTGAGACCCACTGACGTTCCTGACCAAGGTGAGACATAGTGCTTGTAACGCATGCAAGACTCGAGAGAGAGAGAGCTGAAGGGTCATTGTAGCTAAAATTATTTTAATAACCTGAAAATAATAGTGTACAAATGTGATCATTGTACTTCCTGTCAATAAACTGCCCTTGACGTACACCACATGTATGTGATGTGACCTTGTGTTGCTGTGCAACCTTTTGTTTAGCCAAAATGAAACAATTTATTCCAGGCAATGCTGTTGTAGAGTCCATGTACTAGTACATGGAGATTGAAATGTTCTCTTCCTCAGGGTTGCTGTGCGATCTGCTCTGGTCTGATCCTGACAAGGAAACAATGGGTTGGGGAGAGAATGATCGTGGAGTCTCTTTTACCTTTGGACCAGAAATTGTCTCAAAATTCCTCGCCAAACACGATCTTGATCTGATATGTAGAGCGCATCAGGTGACTCATAATCCAGTAGTGTCACTATTACTGTGTGTGTTACTAGGTTGTTGAGGATGGGTACGAGTTCTTTGCCAGGCGTCAGTTAGTGACACTGTTCTCAGCTCCTAATTATTGTGGAGAGTTTGACAATGCTGGAGCAATGATGAGCGTAGATGAGACTCTCATGTGTTCCTTCCAGGTATGCTACTAGCCTATACCTAGTCTCATTGCCTCTCCTTGCTTCACAGATTCTCAAGCCTGCTCAAGACAGACGGAAACTGTTTGCCTATGGTGGTAGCCAACGCCCTCAGACCCCTCCAAAGAGTGGTAGCAAGAAAGGAAAGAAGTGATGTCTACTGCCCATTATTGCTAACACTCTTCTCTTAATGTGACGCAAGACCTTTCTTGTTGTAAACAGATTTGCACTTCGTTTGGTGTGTATTAACTAATTCATTATTTTACTATTTCTTTTTGTTCAATAAATGCTATTTCTTTTTGTCAATAAAAATGATTTTCTTATCATTTCATTCAAAAATGAGTAAACAAATTGTGATATAACTTATAATGCGTTCAATAGCAGCAGATACAAACTGAAAGTGATATTATGGTTTGATATGACAAATCAAGTAAACAAAATACAAATAAACAATGAAATGATGATATAGAGATACAACTGGCGGATTGGATATCGGCTGAGGCTACAGGAAGGAGTGGGAGAAGGTAGTAGTAGTGATGGCAGCGGCTCTGTGGTTGATGGCGGCGGTTCAGTAGTGGGACATACAGTTGAAGTCAGCTTGTTAGGTATTGCTGAAGGATACAGAGAACAAGAGCTCCAGTTATTTGTATACTGAACATGACATTACACTCACAGTATCTGTTGAGGACTATCATTTTCTCATGTATCCAGCTGTAAGGAAACAATGATGATGTGAGTCAATGGCAGCACTTTCATTACCTTAAAACTGCGAGTACATTGACATACAGCGTCCCATTAGCACATGCTCTTCCTCCATGCACGATGCCTTGAACTACCCATCTGCCATTATGATCACACATCAATGGACCACCACTATCACCATAGCATGCGTCATCAACTCCGACAGTGCACATCAATCGGTCAGTGTAGAGCTCCTCAAAGTGACGTTTACAGTATTCTGGCGATTTAACATTCACTGTACCATCTACTAGGACACGAGAAGGGATGAAGTTAGCATCGAAGCCCCATCCTAACACATGGCAAGGGGTCCCTGGAGGAGGTAGATTCTCCTGAACAGTTGGTAGACAAGCTGGGCTCACTGACTTGCTCAGTCTCACCGGCCGGGAAAGACGCAAAAGAGCCACGTCATGATCAGGATGAAAATAGAATTGTTGATGAGTGTGAATTGATGCAGGAGTAAAGAGCTGACACATGCCAAGGTCATCATCAACGTCGTAGAGACCCACTCTCACTTGCATAGTCCATGGGTGCCTAATAACATGTACGACACAGTGAGCTGCAGTGAGCACCCACATCGGATGTATGAACACTGCTCCACAGAATGTCTTGCGTCCATTTCTATCTAAACTGTCCAAGCGAGCCTGGGAAAAACATAACTTTATCAAACACAACGGAATAACAAAATTTGGCTGTTATTGATACTTTTATACTTCCTAGCCAAAGTAGAATGCATTGTATCATTATGATGGCTCATTTGAAGTTTCAACCATCATCATAAGGTGACAGTCACCTGCTTGAGCTAATTCCGTAGCAACAAAAGAACAGAGCTATGCATACTATCACTTGATGCACCATAGCTAGTTATTTTCCCAAAGTAAGCAAGCAGCACACACAGTACGCCACTATACCATGTATTGTGCTCACTGCACCTACATCCATGGAAGCGTGCGGGCAGAATACGACAACAACAATGATATTCATCATTCTAATGACTTCCGTCTGGTAACAGCGGGTGAAATTAATTTTTAGCCAGCTGATCATTTTTTTACCATCCAAGGCCATGTTTGAGGATTAGATACTGGCTTTCCACCTATCACCCTCTTTGATCTGCTGCTCTGATGGCCAACTCTCAATCCACAGAACTCAGTCACAGGTAATACCTTGACTTGAATTTGAATCCTAAGTGTTCCAAATGAGTTGGTTGCACTAAACCTATAAAGCATTGAATACAGAACACAGTGCTTGACTAGATTACCAGTAGAATCCACTGTCACTAGTGGTGGTATGTCTGATTGTTAGTGTGTTATTAGTCACTGTATGCCGCCTTCCATTATGTACTATGTTATCATCCAGACGCCATGAGGTCACAGGAGGAGGGTCTCCATGAGCTTGGCAGAACAGTCTAAGGGTATGACCCTCTACAACACGAACACACCGTGAAGGCACGTCAAAATAAGGAGGTGAACCCTCTGAAATTGATGACAACAATGCTTTATAAAACACCTCCTGTGCATCTATAAGTGACAGAACTCACTAAGGAATCTAGGGTGAAGAGTGGGTACACTTCTTCTGGAGACAGTATGGTTGCTGAAATCCCATGGACATGTTGGGTTGACAGGAATGAAAGGATATCGAGCGTCTGAAGTATAGAAAACGTCAAACTAATAGTTACAGGCTACAACAAGCTGCTGCAGCACTTACTGTTACAACTAGTTAGTATTAGAAGTAATCCAACGAAAAACTCAATTTTACTGCATAAGTAATAAAGTACACAAGATAATTCGTAACAGTGCAATTCTTACAAGCAGGAAGACATATGGCGCCGCCAGAGTCGAGACAGAGACAAGAAATTTCGTGAACTTCCACGTGTTCGGGCTTGATGACGTCACATGTTCATCGCTGGTATTAGTAATAACACGTGTGCAGTTTGGAAATGGCTGCTGTTGAGTGGAAGGAGGTGACTGCCCGCCTCATAGATTCTGGCGAGAGTCAGTCAGTGGCTGAGAAACTACTGGACAGATTGAATGCACTAGTGTATCCGCTAGATGATATTCAACTCAAGGTATTAGTGCCTATTAGTAGTTCTTGAAACTCGTGTCTTTATAATACAGGATTGTGAGTGCTTGTTCCAGTGCATGAGTACATCCACGGCTCTCCATACTCCATCACTGCTCTCTAAATGTGCTCAACTCTGTCACTCACTAGTAGTGACACAGAATGTGAGCCCAAGGCTTTCACAGTCGCATGTTTATGCCAATGTACTTTTAATAGGTTCCCATTGGTTCTACTACAGCATCAAAACTGTTTCACTTGTTCTCATCTCCTCTCTCGTCCTATTCCAACCCAACAGAGCCACTGTATGCTTTGGGTGGTCTTGTACCACTAGTCAATACCATCAGCTCTACAGTGAGTGCTGAGCAATACTGTTATAATGATCGTTTTACAATGTCACTGCAACTAGGTGGAGGAAGAGCTGTTGAACAGGACTGGACCAGTGGTAGCCATCGTTGTCTCTGGTAACATTCCTCATCAAAGAGCTGCTCTGAATTTTATATCATCTCTCACACACAAGTGAGTGAGTGAGTGAGTGTTATTGATAGGTATAGTTACACCTCTTCTAGTATGTCAGAAAGCTCTCCACTCCTCATGAGCAGTGTGCTAGAGACAGTATCTGATTGCCTAGTGTCTTCACTCTCCTCACAACCACTAACTAGTGAAGGCAATGAGACCATCCTTCCTACTAGAGTACGCAGCTATTCCTCGTGTATATGCACGTCATTGCATTCTTGTTTATTCAGTTGCAGTTGTCTCTGTTACGTACAGTCCATGATCTTCTTGGTCATGTGACCTCTCTCCAGCCCCTCCCTTATCTCCCATCTCTGCTGTCCTCTCTCAGGGCTTTGTATACTCTTGGGCTTCCTGGATATCAGCATACGGTGGTCACCACACCCATTATACCTCACCAACATAAAGGTGTGTATGACTCAACGAGCTCTATCAGAGAAGAGAAATTTACAATACTGTCTTTAAAGATATTGTGTCTTACTGTTTTGAGTGTACTCTGAACATGAGCTAGTTGTTGTCTCTATCCAGTGATGGTTGATGGGGGCAAGCATCAGGTGTCCAGTGTTGCAGGGCCTCGTCACCATCGCACCTCCAGAGGACGAAGTCGACATGACCACAGTGGTAGTGAGGAAGATGGTGCGGCAACTGGAGGAGGGAGGGGTAGGAGGGGGAAAGAAAGGAGAAGAGATGTCAGGCGTGTACCTGCTAGTCAGCGATCACCTGTAACAACTAGTGATTCCGACTCCGATATATCTGATGGAGAGGGAGGAACACCATCTTTGCTAAGGTGCATTAGTTCTATAGCATACTGTTGTCATGTATTCATAATTACAGGTTATTACGGAGTAGAGTGCGTTACCAATCACTGGTGTGTGTGAATACATTGCTGCAAGTGAGATTTTAAAACTATGTCACTGCGCACTTTGATTATTCACTCAGTCTCTAGACAGCCATTCTAAGTTCTCATACGGTCTTCCTCTTCTTCCTGACTCTCCTCGTGGGCCGACTGCTCCTCCCACCATTCTGACCTGCATCAGCAAGGACCCGTACCACAAGGTACCTCTTGGTAAATCATCATTTTGATATCCCGCAGTGCCGTAGAGCAGCAGTTGGAGTGTTGTATTCTTTATTGGAAGGATCTAAGTCTTTCCTTGCTGCAGCTAATGACAGGTATTGCTACTTTGCTGTAGTTTGTGTAATTGCTTACATTCTTGATCCTTGTTTTCAGGGTGTGCCCCAGTCGTCCATTTACTCCGTACTCCACTACTCTAGGGGGTGTGGTCAGAGAGTTGCATCGCTGTCACTTGCTTGCTATCACTGCAGAGCCTCATCCTCAGACACTGTCCCTAATCATCAAGGTACACTCTTGTCTAACTGTTTCTCCTTCATGTACACGTATCCCCAGTGCCTCTCCCTGCTTGTAGTCAACTCTCCTTATCCTCATCTATCAGAGCCGTATCTCACCAGAATATGCAATACAATAGAACCTTTAGCAGCAAATAAAGGTGAGATACTAGTCAATTACAATAAGTTGACGCATCTTTCTTTCCAGACAGTACAGTTGCCGTGGGCACTTTGACATGTCTAGGTGCTGTGCTCTCCACTCGCCCTCCGCTGGTTGAGGTAGAGGAATGGCTGGGCCAGCGGCAGCCACCATGGGTAATGGACTACTGCCTCAGACTGCTCAAGTCGACCAGTAAGAAAAACCAATGACAGCATCAAGTGCTGATTTGTTTTATCTATAGCCACACCCATGCCATTGCAAGTTGAATCAGTGCAGTTGCTCACAGCTCTGATCAAGTTTTACTTCCACACGATACAGTGAGTTCTGGTGGGCGTGGGGGTTAAGCATACAGTCATTTGGCATAATGTAGTCATGTAGTGCATAACTACGCTATGACCTTTCTGATCATGTAACTAGGTCCTCATGGACTAGTGTGGGTATGATCTACTCTTCTCATCTTTCTAAATGTTCTGGAAGTCTACAGCTTCATGGTCTTAGAGTGAGTCACTGTTTCCCACTCTGAAACAGCTGTCTTTATTTCAACCCTTTCTTTGTAACAGTTAATAGAGGAACTTGGAAGGTCTACAGCATCTCTAACAGAACCAGACAAACAGCAGGTTTGCTTTACAACATGTCTAATGTCTTCTCTTCACACTGTCTCTCACATCAGTCAGTGGTCAAATGGTGGGAGGACCTCATGTCTGGTCCGCTCACTCACTGGCTGCAGATGAGCTCATCCTCTCCTCCGGCTTGCGCAGAGGCTGCTAAAGTTCTGTCCACCATTGGAGGAGACACTCTGGCTGCTCTAAAGGTACAGTGGGAATAAAAATTGGTTTCGAATCTAAAAATTTGATCACCCCAGATTCCTAGCAAGATGCTTGTACTCACACTATTGTTAGGTCTCAGTAAAGATCAGAACTCTTCTGTTAGGGTATGAATGTATTTGTACGCACAACTTACCATTATTCAAAAACGATTCTTCACAGACTGAAGCAGTTCGAGCACTAGGTGTCTTCTCCAAGTACCCCACTCTTTGGAGTGATCCTGGATTTATGACTGACTCTGCTCATTGTATATTGCAAGGGCTGGATGTGTCTGTGTGTGTGTCTGTCCGTGTGCAGGCCGGCTGGGCACTGGGCAACATTACAGAGAGTGTGTCAAAACGTGAAGAGCTTAGCTTTCTTTGGAAGCCGCTTGGTGTTGGTGTGGTCAAATCACTTGAAGATATTGACAAGGTGAACCTCCTCTTCAGCTTATGAGGTTCCAATGCTTTCACAGGTCAGGGTGAATGGTGTAAGAGCTGCAGGCTATCTGTTAAAAGGATTGAATAAAGAATGTAAGAAAGAATTAACTGTTTCGCAGCTAGTACACCGATTTGTCACTAGCAATGCAGCTGTGTGGCTCACTATCCAGTGTCTGTTCTCTGCTAGCTCGTTCGATCACCAATGGACAGGGCATGAAGGTAACACAACCAGCTATCCTTCATGTGTTTCTAATCTCCTCACTCAGACTCGATGGAATGCTTGTTTTGCATGTTACAATGTATTCACTAATGCATTCTTTATCGAGAACTGTCAGAAGGACATGGTGAGTATTTACTATAGACCTCAACCACTACTTTGTGTTGCTATTAGTTTTTTTTTTGTCAGGCAGTACTAGTCGATGCCCTGTGCTCTGCAGTTATTTCTTGTGTAAACTTCAAGGTAGTGCTCGTTCACTCACCATAACAAGAGCAATAGGGCATGTACAAGAAATATTTTTCCCTCAGGTCCGTACCAATGCAGCTCTAGCCCTGGGCACTCCACCTTGCTATGGTCTGCCAGGTCAGCTGCAGCAGGTGTGGGCTGCTGTAGTGACCGGACTAGATGCTAGTGACACTCAGGTAGACTTTGCCGAGTACCGTCAAGCACAAAGCCTCAAGGAAGAGGTACCACAACCATGATATGTACAATGATGTGGTTGATCTCTGTTTAGCTCTGTTACACAGCTTGTCAACTGTTGGCTACTCTAACTGTGGAGGAACTAACAGCAATGTCTACTAGTCCTCCTCCAGCTCCTCTCTGTACCAACCTGAGATTATTTGTTGATTCACTGGATAAACAGCTGGTCAGCGGTATACCTCTTTAACCTCAGAACTGAACCATGCAGAAAGTAGCATTAGTAGACTATTCTGTCTTTGTCTCATGCAGCCTTCTTCTGAAGATCTTAGTTATAAGAAGAGAGCTCATTCGCCTAGTAAGTACAGTGTGTATTCACTTTTGTATCTTTCTTTTCATTTTCTCAATCTTAGCTGAAGTAGTCATAAGAGCAGTGGACAGACTACAGCAGCTAGTTGGAGAACTAGGAACAAGCCAGCAGCCATCAGATTCATTGCTGTTCTGTAACACATTACTAAAGCAACTGGAAATAATAAAACCTGATGTTATCTGACTTGGATAATAATTACTCAATACAGCGGGTTCGTTCACGACCGTTCAGATCAATTTGTTTATTCAGCTCCCTCAATCAATGCCGGGAGATTGAGGCGACGTGCGATCCTCGCTCTGATCTGCCAGTAATCTAGTATCCTAATCTGCTATGCAAAGATCTCGATCTTTAGTCGACCACGTGCAGAAGCACAAAGTCGAGGATTCGTATGCAGGATCTGCGTGGAATCAGCCATGCTCACAAGACCACGTGCTGCTGTGCATATCTGAGAAAATAGCCAATTGGAAAGAGATAGCACCTTACCTGGGTCTGAAGGACATAGATGTAGCTAGTATTACTGGCTGTGATCTTAGTCCACGATCGCAGAGCTTCACGATGCTGAAGATATGGCGACAAAGATTGGGAAATGCAGCAACATACAAGGAACTGGCTGCTGTTTTCGTGCAGTGTGGTAGACAGGATCTCGTGGATTGTGTCGGTGATCTGTTGCCAACAGTAACTCGTGAGAGTTTGTCCAACAACAGAATTATATGTATAAATAAACCAGGTTAGAGGAGCACTGTATCCACCTGCTATATGGTGGCCATCTATCTATTCATGCCAGCTGGTACATGAGTAGATCAATTGCATTGCGGTGTTGTATTTCAATCCACTTCCCTCTATACAGGTAGCTAAGAACATGTGTACCCTTCCATGCATCATATTCATGTGTTTGTTTTGTTTATGCAGATTCCATCAGTTACTCTCAAGCCATTTCAGTGCTTTGGTATCTGTTTGCAAAATTTGTCCAATATGTTCTTGGGCTACTACTGGTGGCTGCAGTGTTCCTTGTTGCTTCAAAATACTTTCCTACAATCCACAACCCTTTGGAGGGAAAGAAAGATCATTCATCTCCAGGAGTGGATGGTTCTTCTCCTTCTTTTGCTCCTTTGTTTCGTTATTGGAAAGAAGCTGATTCAGATCACTTTTACACCACGAATTGGGGAGAAATTGACCAAGTGATTCCCAATAGGCGAGGCAGACATGATTACGCTGCAGAAGGCATTGCTTGCATGCTGATCACTAGGCGAGTGTCCCATGATACTGTTCCACTGTACCGATATTACAAAGAAGGATGCGGAGATCATTTTTATACAACTAATTCTCAAGAAATTGGAACAACCTCGCAAGGACAGATCGGTAAACATGGCTACAAATATGAAGGAATCGCTGGTTACTGCTATTCAACACCAACTGAAGACACAGTTCCTCTCTATCGCTACTGGCAACCGAATACAGCTGATCACTTCTACACCACTAACTCAGCTGCAATAGGAACCACAACAGATGGACAAATTGGGAAGTACGGATACAAAAGTGAAGGCATTGCATGTTATGTGTATCATTTTGACTATCATGTCACATGAAACAACTCCTAATATCAACGTAAAGTCAACTCGATACCAATTCTGAAACATTAGAGAGTAAAAAAAATATGGTATTTGGTGTTTGTTAGTTACTAGACTGTCTACTGTTCCATTCATGATAGCGAGTTAGGGCTACGCCCACACATGAGATGAGGTGCTCAACCACATGACGGTCACATGATGAGACCTCAGCATGAGCTTGAGCTAGCTGCTCGTCCTTGTATTGCACCAAACATTGCGCCATGCGATGCACCTGGATAGAGAAATGCATAAAAAATGTTCCAGAATGTTCCACCAACTTTTTGTTCCAAGGCTGGTGAGATGACTGGGAAACAAGTCCAGAAGTGACGCAATATTTCAGCTACTACAGCTTGATGGCGCACTAGTAGTTGTGTTGTAGCAGCAGAGAGGACCACGCTACTGAGCTGACCACTGTCCATCAGACTACCACCAGGAAGAAGGTGAGACATGGCAGAGGATGAATTTGAGGAGGGGAGCTGAGGGTAGTAAGTTAGTACACTGTGGTCTCATGAGGTTGGTTACCTGAAGGGAAGTAGGTTCATGTGTTGATAGCTCATGTGCGAGGTGTTGGAGTGCAGTAGATGAGGTTTCAGGACAACTATGGGGAGACACTGTCTGTAGCTGTAGAGCAGTGTCCTCCATTGCTGATGCTGTCAGCTGTGGATGAAGACACATACACACATCATTTCTCTACGCTCATGCACTCACTGATCTATCTTCATTGTCTCTGTTGAGAATAGTATCAGTGAGTAGGTGTGGTCATTATAGTGGGTGTGACTTACTGGTGAGGGTGAATAGCTTGTAACACTAAAGCGCTGTGCAGATTACATCGTTGAACTAGATCGCGACTAGTGCTGGGCTCACTAAGCCCGTCATTTGTTAACCACTGCAGGTAACAAGCATACCATACACAAGATCACAGCACGTGTCAAACCTCTGCAGTGGTTTCTCTGGTCGGTAAGATTTGTCTCAGGCTATGACCTAATGATGCAGGTATACTGGACACAGCTGAAGAGATATAGGAAATGATGACTGAAAAAAAGAGGTAGAAGATGCTCCTCACAAGCATGGTCTTGCTGTAGACACTCATCAAACATATTAGCTTTCTTGTTATAAGACTTGTTACGATCACGATGGAACTTTTGAGATTGAAAAAACTGTACCCAAAAGTCAGTCTCGGTCATCTATAGTGAGTAGTTTTCAAATAAATTCATTGTGAGTGAGTGACTGTCTCTAACCTGATCCGGTACCAACTGAGCATGCTTGGCCTTCACTAGAGTGGAACAAGAAAAACAATGAGAAGAGAGTAAAGAGATGGAGGTACCAGATGGATATGTGATGAAGATGGCTTGTATCTCATCTGGAGTGATGTTGAGCTTGACTGAATTACAGCCATCAGCAACCATTGGTACATCAGCCTAAAAAAAACAACTAAAGGACATCGCTGCCTTATCCACTACTTACCAAGAAAGCTGATGGAATCCCAGACTGTTGATCTGACCTGCCATCACCATTTGGCTAGAGAGAACACAAGAATGAATGAACCATTGGACCAAACAAGTATGGACCATCTTGACTACAATTTATGCACACTCACTAAACGATTAGCCCAAAACTCATCGGCTGAAATGACACCAGTAATCACGAGGTCCCTGTACAGTTGATGCAGACTCTGGTCACTCTGCAGTAGAGCTGTCTTGGCCTCTAACTCAGCACTGGCTTGAGAGGTCACGTTAGGGACCAACTGAATGAGGAGTTTAGACACTTGAGCACGCTCAGACTTGGCATCTTCACTAGTAAAGTGCAAGTTACAAGTAGATCCATCATGTAGAACCAACTGTATCTGAATCTTGCTACCACCCTCTTTACTGAGACGATGAGCTAAAGACAAAAAGAATGGAGGTATTTATAGATGATGAATTGTCTTACTTTTGATTCTGCTTAATGGGACGTCCAGTGCGAGCTCAGACTCGCCCTCTTGTGACCATCCCAAGCTATCTCGTGACAGGACCAGTACTCCATCTTGTTTCTTGTACCGTACGGCCTGAACTACGGCCAACAGTCGACCACCATCGGCCGACATGTGACAGTCCCGAGGACAGTCCTTACCATGCTGGAAATAATGGAGTCACCAACGGGTTAAAAAGAGCCAACGTGTTCTAACCACGCCCCATAAGTCCCTTCATATCCCCATAAGGCAGCTTCTCGGACACGGTCACGTGCGCCCAATAATTGCTGACTCAGCGTTTTGTTAATGTATGGCATCTCCAACCAAAACTTTGAGCAGCGATAATTTACAAAGGAGGCATCTCACCGTAGATTTTTTATCATCAAACACTTCTTTGGTAAGTTGTCCATCAAAAACTCAGCTGAGCCCTGCTGAGCCCATTCGTTTTTTGATGCTATAGCCGTCACAGTCTGACTAGCTGCACTAGTATGGCAACGTGTATAGCAGAGTCTAGTTTAAGTATTCCAAGGATCCAGGAAGTGTCAGTCATCCAGGAAGAGAGTCACCATCACTAGGTAAAGCAAATTTTTTCCATAGCCTTACCACGACACCCAAACCAGCCATGCATCAGTTGGTATTCGACAAGCATGCAAGTTACAAGGTCGTGTTTTGTTCAAGGATGTTAAGAGAAAAGAGAGTCCAGAAAATTTGCCAAAAAGGACCAGGGTTTCTTGTTGCTGCACACAGATGGATCATCATGGAGTAGTGCACGTAAAGATCCAAAGTTTTGGGAGAAAGCAGGAGAGTTTGTGCAGCAGCAAACCAATTTTTTTCACTGTCGTTCAGGTATCAAACTTACATGCTCAATATTTAGCAGTATAATTATCATCTATATCTCTACT